>JAQMCX010000023.1:4821442-4927611 GCA_029814765.1 Acanthurus leucopareius
CTCGCTCTTCCTAAATTTTTTTCCCAAGCACACCCCCCCACCTGCGCTTTAATTTCGTCCCCCCCCACTTAATTTTTTCTAACAAAAAAGGCTTAAAAAAAAAAAAAAAAAAGAAAAAAAAAAATGTCACAATCAAAGGATCCTGATGTTTAGATTGTACACCAGGGGTGCTGACAGCTAAGCAGCAGTGTGTGACTACAGTGAGATGCACTTTCACATTTCCCTTCTACTGGTGCTTCCTGTCAGTCTGGCCCTGTCTTTCCAGCTCTGCCTATCTCTCAGTTTGATCACTCTTCTTATTCTCTCGCTGTTTTCCCTTCCTCTATCTGCTCTCTCTCTCTCTCTCTCTCTCTCGCCCTCTTTACACCTCCGTTATTCCAGTACACCCTGTGATTCTTGCAATAGCAGTGGGCGTGCTATCAGACCCATTAGTCCAATATCCTGGTGTTGAGTGGGGATGATGAGAAATGGATTGGTGGCGATGGGGGTTGCGTGCACTGCTTTGAGGTGTGTGTGTGTGTGTGTGTGTGTGTGTGTGTGTGTGTGCGTGGGAAGCACTGAGTGATGAGTGTGTGGTATAATGGATTGGTGTGAAGAGTGTGTGGTAGAGACTGACAGAAAGTAAGAAAGAACAAGATGACGGGAAGCTAATACAGTAATAGGTGGTTAATATAAAGTAACATGGATGTATTTTATTCATCCATCAGTTCATTTTCTTCTGCTTATCTGGGGTCAGCTCACACTGGCAGCAGGCAATGCAGGGTATTCTAGACATCCCTCTCCCCACGATGCTTCCTAGCTTCTCCTGGGGGGTCCCAAGGCTTTCCAAGGCCATGTTAGACATGTAATCCCTCCAGTGAGTTCTTGGCCGATTCCCAGTAGCAGGTCCCTGGAAAACATCTAAAGGGAGGTGCTCTCTTTTAAAAAAAGGGACCACCACCCCATTTTGCCCCTCCATGGGTACTGTTTTCGACATCCTTGCAACATTTAAGCAGTTTGTCTGCCAAAACAGCACAACAATTACTAAAGTTTTCAGCATTTAAGGGCAAGTCTCATCCAGTCCTGGTGCCTTGCCACAGAGGAGGTAAGAGTTCAAGACCAAATAAACAGAGGCCTCCACCTGACATCTCTAACTCACCCTTACTACTCATTTGGGTTTGCTAGGTCCTTCCAGCAACCACTCACCTGATCCGACTCACCACCACGCGGAGGTGGACAACTGTGCTCCTCTCTTCAATGTCCAAGACATAGAGCTGCAGATCTGATGATACAAGTCCATTTTTGTCCTCTGGCCTGGTCTGGTACCAAGTATACTTATTACCACCTTAAATTTTAACATGATATTTGTTATTGTCAATCCATGAGCAGCACAGAAGTCCACTGACAAAACACTATTCAAGTTCAGCTCAGGCAGGCTGTTCCTCCCAATCACCCTGCTCAAGGTCACCATTCAACAACTCAGCAAAGGAAGGCAGAGCTTTTCCCAGGATATGTTTGGCAAAGGAGATTTGCTGGGTCTGACCAGAGATATTGTCAGGCGCTGGAAAAGCACTTCATGGAGCGCCTGAACGTAACAAACATGTCCCCTGTGGAGGAGGCAGAGTCTGACGATTTGGGGAGAATGTGTCGATATTCCTTGCAAAGGTCACTGAGGTGTGTGTCTTATATGTGATGTACATCAAGGGGATACATACAGTACGTGCAAATGTAAGTACATCATTAGACTGAAAGAAAAATCTACTTACGCCTATTAATATTTAACTAAATTAGCCTAAAACCAGTTCATCAAAGCCCCTTTTCACAGCAAGCAAACTAACTGCGTTAGGGATGGTTTTTTAAACTCACTTTGGGGTTTAATGCTTAATAAAAATAAAAAATAAAAGAAGTACTGTGAAGATTTGAGGCATGTGATGGTAATTAGAATTTATTAGGGGATCCCAAGTGGATCTCCAGTGAATTTTTTTTATTAGTTGCACAATTTGCAGGACAGAAAACAGCATTCTAACAGTATAAATGCTACACTTTGAAGACTTTGCATGTTCAACTATCAACACTAACCAGGTTACTGAGGCTAAAAAGGACTTACTTACTTACTGCCCTTTATGCCAGTTGGCATGTAGAGCAGCAACAAAGGATTTCCACTCCTGTCTTTTTTGGACCAGCGTCTTTATAGAGCCCCGGGTGTGATGTAGGGTCTTCAGCACTCCCTCCACCATCCTGCGCCAGGTGTTCTTGGGTCGGCCTCTTTTACGTTTGCCATCTGGTGTCCAGTGAAGGGCAGTTTGCGTGACGTTCTCTTGCTCTCTACGTATTACATGTCCAATCCATTTCCATCGCCTTCTCATTAAGATGGTAACCATGTTGTCATATTTGCACTGGCTGAGTAGAAGTTGGTTGGAGATGATGTTGGGCCAGAATATTCTCTTTATTTTACGAAGGCTTTTGGTGTGGAAGGTCGACAGCTTTTGGAGATGGTTTTCAGTTGTTTGCCAGCACTCAGATCCGTATAGCAGGCTAGACAGGACTGGTGCAGTCTCAGCTTGGTGTTGGTGCTGCACTGGGCAGACCTCCAGATGTTGTTTAGTCTCTGTAAGGTGTTTCGGTACTTGCTGAGTCGGTTTGTGATGTTGTTGCCTGTTCCTCCATCATGGCTCACAATGCTGCCTAGGTAAGTGAAATGGTTGGTCTGGCGTAGGTTTATGTCTTCTATTTGTATTTGTGGGGGGTTTGGGGAGTTTGGGATGTTTAGCATCATCAGCTCAGTCTTCTTCTGGTTGATCTTAAGACCTAATTGCTATGCAAAGTTGTTTAGACAACTGGTTTTCTCTTGCATATGCTTATGCGTATGTGAGACCAAAACCACATTGTCGGCAAAGTCCAGATCTTCCAGTTGAGAGCACAGAGTCCATCTGATGCCCCTCGGTTGGTCTTCAGTAGTTCTCCTCATCACCCAGTCCATGACCACTTTAAACAGCACTGCAGACATCACAAAGCCTTGCCTCACTCCCGTCTTGACTGCAAAGTTGATGTGGCTGTCTCCGACTCGGCATGTAAAGTTGTTGTAGAAGCTCTTGATAAGAAGAACCATTTCTCTTGGGATCCCATAAGCTCGTAGTGCTCGCCAAAGACTGTCTCTGTGGATGCTGTCGAAGGCCTTTTCGAAGTCCACAAAGTTTGAGGTATATCTGCCTTTGCCACCCTGTGCACTGTTCAATGATGTTGCGTAGTGTGAATATTTGGTCGATAAACCCTCTACCTTTCCGTAACCCTGCTTGTTCCTTTCTAAACTGGTTGTCTATTGCACCTGATATTCTGTGTACAATGATTTTGGCAAGGATTTTGCTGGGGATAGACACGAGGGTGATGCCGCACCAGTTGTTACAGTCGCTCAGGGCACTTTTCTGTGGTATCTTCACAATGATGCCTTTTGTCCAGTCATCAGGAATCTTCCTCTTTAGCCCTATGACTGTGAAGAGTGGCTTCAGCAGAAGCTAAAAAGAAGGGTTTACTTGTGTAGTTGCATGTTGATTTCTTGTTAGGGTGAACAAAATAGCTTGGGACAAGATAAGGTACTGTGTTGATTTAGAAGTAAAACATTCTAAGTAAAATACTGGTGTGTTTTAATAATGACAAAAAATAATTAAAATTGAACAAATATGTTCTTAATAAGCCAAATGAGGCCCTGCATGAACACATGATAATCTGAAAAGGGTTGGAGTGGTTTATTCAGTGGTTAGTCAGCTGAGAGATTATTGTGTTAGTTGTGTTTAGTTTTTCTCTCAACTTCTTTGTCTTGCTGGTTTTAAGTGGATGGAATAAAGTCAGTTAAAAAAAACAAGGCCAGATCAGAAAGCAGTGGATGAATTGTTTTGTGACTGTCAAACAGAACTAACCACTCAAATCACATCTACATGGCCCTTGATACAGACTAGCTAAACTTTTGAAAGTTCAAAGTCTCAATAATAAAACACAAAGAGGATTTTTATGGGGGATTTTTTTGTTTGTTTTTGACTTTAAAATGTAGCTTTTTCAGTGATAAACATTTACCCTGTGGATTTTTTGAACATTAGTGATTCTATAAAGCAATGTCCTCATCTGAGAAAATGTTTTTTTTTTTCATCATGCAAACTCTCAAGCTCTTTTTTTTGTCATGCCTTTTGTTTTTAGCAATACTGCTAATCCACAGTGTAGCGTGAAACTTTTGAAAGTAAACTTTGAAGGATTTAAATATTAAAAACTACTGTGAGAGACATGTTTGAAGCACTGTGTGTCTCTGTCTGCACAGGATACTGAGTGTGGCTCATACCTAGTCACTGTCTTTATGTACCTAACATGGAAGAAAATGGCCTTGAAATGGAAAAAATATGCTTTTGGTCACGAAACGTTGAAGCTACCCGGTTTGTGTAGACAGCTGTGTTCATTAAATAGAAGCACATCTGTTTTCATCAGACTGGTGTGAGACAGACAAATGTTGCTGAGAACAGATCTCTGTAGATGAGCAATGAGTCCTCAAGGATACAAAAAGCATTTGCTGGGTACTTCTGAATGTAAACATAACTTTCCTTTGTTTTGTTTTTATTTAAATCTACAGTGAACCTTTAATATTTTGAAATCAGGTTTTCAGCAGCCTTTCAATCATGAGAACATTGCTTTAGTAAAAGAAAACTAAATCGACAAAATGAGGAAAATGTGGAGATTTGTAATATTTTTCTAACGGCGCATGTATGAATGTAGAAAGTGTGGTGCTGAGGTGACGGTACAAATCTGCCTCTCTGGTGAGCGACTGTGGCGTCTCTGTCGGAGCTTCTACTCCTCACTTTTTTCTCATTTATCACTCCTTACAGCAATGGAATCTTCCTCTCGAGCTCCATAACTCACTCCTCTGACGGTTTGACAGCCTGATGAGTGTGTGCGCGATTATGCGTGTCTCACTGTGTCTCTTGGTGAGTTTGTGTGGGCCATCTCTCAGCTGTGTGTAAGTCTTTTCATGCAGCAAATTCTGAATTTGTGTGAATGTCTGTGCCTTAAGCTCCCTTCTCACCACACACACGCTCTCTCTCACACACACACACACACAAAGGCCTTTCTGTTCCAAAAATGTATCACAGTTTCCTTTTCGAGGACGTGACGGGACAGGTGTGAAAGGCTAGAGGCAGAGTCTAGCATAGGGGGATAATGTAAACAGTCAGGAATGTGATCCACATCACAGGAACTGATTTAGGAGAGGGGTTTGGAGGGGTGAGAGGTCACTGGCTACGCTGCAACAAAAGAAATGAAACATTATCCCCGTGACAATCTAACCCTACTTAAGACGCCTTTTCAAGCAATTGCCATTGTCTGTCAACTACCCGGGCGACTAATGGGCGCTTTTGGCTTCACTGGTGATTTATGTAGGCTGACTATATTGCTGAGAGCTCACAAGCGACGAACATGGAGGATTTTGTCAAACAGCCAGACATCACGCTGCAGTGCAGCCAATCGGCTCGATCAGAGCTTAATAACCCTTCCGCAAGGTGAGCACAACGATGGCAATATGGATTTGCATATGGGAGCAAAATCTCTCTTAACACTGCACAAACTTGGTGATTGTCATAATGTCTGATTTGGTCTGAAACAGCAGAAATCAGCTCACTCAGACAACGATAAAGATATTGTGATGAATATCTCTACTGGTATTTATTCATGTAGATGAATGCAGTTTAATTTATCAAGATTTTGAGCCATCCATGTCTGAAATCAATCTCTAGTGGTAAACGCTCACCGCATTTCTAGGAACACTGTCCTGGTTACCCTGGATAATCCCCAGACCTCATTATGAGCAGTTTTCACTGGAACTAATGTCCTTGCTACAGAACACATACACCTTATAAAAAGTTTTTTCATTGTATAACTCTTTCTTTGATAAAAAGTTGCCATTCAAACTATTCACAGTGCAGTTAAATGTGTGTATCTTAGAGATTTTTTTTCCTGGAAAAAACTGTTGCTGTTGATTTTTTTTTCTTATTATACAAAAATATCAGGTAGGTGAAGTGACCCTTTGATTTAACAGAGAATGAGTTTTTTGTGGATATAGTTTTCATTTTTTGAGCCTTTCCTGAATGGGTAAAGAGTTTTTA
Organism: Acanthurus leucopareius; assembly: GCA_029814765.1. Taxonomy (NCBI): domain Eukaryota; kingdom Metazoa; phylum Chordata; class Actinopteri; order Acanthuriformes; family Acanthuridae; genus Acanthurus; species Acanthurus leucopareius. Next base: position 4,827,559 of record JAQMCX010000023.1, read on the forward strand.
CTACTTCTGAAGGATCCTCAGTTTGAAGACATTGAGGATGAGATTTGAAGCTGTATGAAGTCAAGTGCTGCATTGAACAGTAACATTTTTTTCACAACCCTTCGAAGTACCTCTATCAAAGGAGCAGCACCTCTGAATCTTTCTACAGAAGCCCAGAATGGACAGACCAAACAATAATTTTTAGAGAGTGCTTTCTGTGTTTTTCACATTTTTAACAGCCAACTCTCACAGCAAGATATCACTCAATTCTACAAACTGGATCTGGACATCAAAGCTTCAGTAATTGTTTTTTTCATGCTTTGGGCAATTTGATATTGCGAATGCATATTTGAACATTTTAGCAAATATTGAGCAGACAAAAGGGAAAAGAAGCAATCATAACAGTCCTGTTTTTGTTTCCTGACAAATTTAAATAAAATTTTCATTCTATGTTTGAACTGTTTCGGTCAAAAAATTGCCCTCCCATTGTTTGGTGCTGGGCAGGTACGGTACAGTTGGCACACCAGAGTTTTGGAACCAAAACAATGAGTTTAAAGACCGCAGAGCTGAGGAGCACTGCAGAATCAGATGGTAACAATACCAAGAACAACCCCTTTGCACATTGCATTTAGTCATTTGATCTACTATTAATAAAAATAGCAATAAAGACAGCTTTATAGTTGACTTTTTTGCAGTCAGGTGAGAATTTCATGCACATCCATCTAACTTTGGTGAAGGAGGAGTTCAGTTAAACATGTACAATAGCAATGACTGGAGATCCTGCCTTGATGAATCTCCTTCCCTGCTAGCTCATCTGTTTGGATTGACAGACCAAAAGGGCAGGAGGATTAGTCGCTTATTAAGCAGGGGAGCTTGCTCTTTAATCACTGGTGTTGTTAAGGAGACAGGAAAGTGCTGCCGTGCGCTACCGATGCCCTTCTCGACGCCTCTTAACTGTGGCAATGACGATAAAAACAGAACTCTTGGAGAAAGTGAACTAAACAACATAAGAAAGTGACAAAAAAAGTAGCACATATCGGTGTTTAGACGCTGTAGTTAATTTAAGTGTTGGAATCAGTGCTCAGGTACCTTCTAGAGATGATCCTACTCATTATCCTCAGCTCATTATCATCACCTTTTTTCATCTTGGAGTTGGTGTGAAAATACATGTCTTAGAAAGGCCAGGAATGATAGAACATGAAACGAAATGAAAGCCTACAGCTCTGACTTCATGCGCCTTATATATATATATATATATATATATATATTTTTTCCTCATAGCACAGCAGATATAATAGCTAGACAACATGTTGCTGGGATTGTACCTCCTGGTGCGATGAGGCATGTGTGTTCTTCCCTCAAATACCCTGGCTGCATCTGGAGAAGGATTCAAGTACACAAAACAGCTAATTACCACTAAGAAGATAATAAAATCTTGAGGAGTCGAGGGCATTGGAAAAGCATTGCTTTGGAGACCATATGGGGCCGCACATGCAATAGTGTCCTCCTTAGATGTAATGAGGATTGCTTGGTTGGCATAGAGACTGATATTATATTGAAGGATACACTCCTCAGTAGAATTTACTGAAGGTCTTCAGAGGGTTTTGTCTGCTACATGTGAACACTGGGGATGATTCTGCAAGTGACATACTATCTCCAGAAATAGTGCAACTGAATAAATTACCACAAAACACAGCTACGTTAAAATGTCCTTCTGCTCTCCATTGTGCCGTGACAATGTGGAACAAAGAGCCATCAAGAGCAGGAGGAATTCAATCCTTTGGATTATTGTTGTAAGTATTAATGGTAATAAGAGCATTTTCACAGTGTCCTTGTATTGAACTAAAAGCATAGCAAATTGGTGTTTTAACCGGTCTGAGCTCAGCTTCAGCAGCTAATGGTCTATTTATTCTTGCTGTGATAACTCATGTGACTGATTCAAAGATGACAAGTTTGTCATTATCTCAGATGCTGAGGTGTTTTTCTTCAGTATTTAACATTGTCTGTGCAGGTACTTAATGACAACCATCTGCTTGAAGCTGAAATCATTCAGACTAATCACAGCAGAGTCTGTAGCAGGATGTTAAGTCCAAAGCAAAGAGGAGAAAAAACATATGACATTTGCTAAAAATGGGGTAAGTTGCAGTTACAGGAATATGGTACTTTGAATTTCTATTTACTTCCTAAGATTCTTCAACACCTGTTGTTTTGAGACAAAACTATCAGACAACCTGAGTGAGAGCAAAGGCCGACAAGCTGGTTAAAATATATGAAATGTGATAAAAATGTGACTGTTACATTTTATCATATGTGGGAGGTTGATGTATGCTGCTCCAGTTAAGTTAAATACATGTTTTTGGCTTCAAATGTACTTACATTGATTAATGAAAACTAACAGAAAAAATAAGATACTGAGCTTCAAAACCAAAATGACAATACAAAAGTAAAACTAACTATGGACATGTCGACGGAGACAACAAGCCATACTAGATTTCAGTAATGAAATAACTGAGGCAACAATAAAAGCAGAAAAGAGTTGTTGAAACAATATTTACTCTACAGCAGATGAGACCACAAGCGTACATATGAACACAAAGGAAGAGAGATATTTTTTACACATCACATAATGAAGACACACACTCTTTATTGCTGGGCATCACAACGGTTTGATGTCTCTGTCTGTAGCTGTTGCAGCCTCCTCACCTGTCTGAACATTACTCTGTGAGCCTTGTGCACCATGAAGTCCTCAACATTCTGCTCGTTGTTCAGATTCTTCACATTTTCTGAGCTGCTGTGCATCTCACAGTTTTCAAACATATTGAGCTGAAAGAGGCTCTACAGTCTCATTTGTGACAGAAATTTTCAAAATAGCAAAAGGGCCTCACATACCTCACTGAAGAGGAAGCAATGCAGATAATGTAGAATTCACCGCTGGAGAGATCTCATACACAAAAAATTCATTTCTACCATTTAGGCAGAGAAAATTCTTGAAGTATCAAAAAATTACCTTGTGACATTACTGAGAGTGTGAATGTAATGATTCTCCCTTGAAATGAGTTTTTGTTTGCATAAAAGACATTTCTCTCTAAGATTGAGATTGACGATTTAAACACGCTATGTGTGATTTTTGCAGTTAGAGGTCTGTTGGTCAATACAATGAAAACAAAAGACATAGTTCAATGCTGTGGTGAAGCAGAGAGGGACCACTGGATCTGTTGATTTTATTGTTAAAAAGCCGCCCTTGCAGATAAAAATCTACCTGACTGTTCACAGGTGAGGTAATGTATTAAAGTTTTATTCATGTCACTTTTAGTCTTGTATGCTGTTGACTTTAAATTAAATGTATCTGTGATGTAAAATGTAGCAGTAAAAAAAGTAAAGAAAGGCCATAAAGTCAGTAAACAAATAAGTTTGTTTAGGCACAAACAGAATCCCAAAGATAGAAAAAGGTTAGTTTATATACCAGAAAAACAAGGCTGTAGCTGCAAAACTACTGAGTGCATTTAATTGAATAATTTATGAGTTGAATGTTTCATTTAAAATCGGAAGACAGTGCTATCTCTTCTTTCAAATGTAACACAGTCTTTAAATGAAGCTGTTGACCTAATTAAATGGAGGAAAGTACAACTCTCCATGAAAAATGAATATTCATAAAGATCATAAGTATCAGAGTTTTCTTTTTTAAACCAAAAAGTTTCAGCTCAGTAGAGGCTTTGTCTAAGTTCCTGAAAGAGAAAAAAGAAGACACAAGTATGCAACCCTTAAATTAGCAGCTTGACAACAACCTGACAACTCTCTAATTAAGGGCCTCAGTATCTCAAGACCTAAAATAACAAGGTCAAGAGCCAGAAACAGTTGAGAACTCTGGCACAACAGAGACGTCAGGTTCAAGTCGAGGTTAGAAGTCAGAGTGAATTGTGAATGGCAGGGCGATGTCAAGTTTCAACAGATCTCAGGCATAGAATGCAGTGAAACTATATCGTCTCCTGTCACTGATGTGAACAGATTGTCTTCGGGTTGGACATGTAGGCTGCACGAAGCTACTGCAACTCTATCCTGTTGGCACTTTAAAAAAATTCAAAACATCGAGTTTTGTGTGAAAAATAAAACCAGAGTGCAAGTCTTTGCTTGTTGCACGATGACTAAGCTCAGTCTGCCGTCGGCCTTGACATTCAATCTACTGACAATCTCCTCCTCAGGTGTGCTGTTGAAATGCGATGAAAATCTGACAAGAAAAACAAGTATTATGAACCGGAAACTTAAAAATCTTTATAATTATTGCCTGTGAATCACAAACAGAACCGGGAACATGACGCTCTGTTTTCTTAGCTGACAGCACAGTGACTGCTGAGACGGAGACAGAGGTGAGCACATCAAAGCGTGAGCAACATAGGGGCTGAGCAGGATGAAGGGATCACATCACCTGAGATAAAAGGCCAGCCGTCGCAAACGCACCAAAACAAGACCACCACATCACCCAGGCCCCCAATATCTCTCACCTGTTACACGACAACCTTCAAAAGGTCTTGTTTTTATCTTTTGTCTACAAAGTGTCTGGCAGTTTGACTGACGAGGGATGTGTGTGTTGACTGCAAAAGAGGTGTGTGTGTGTGTGTGCGTGTGTGCGTGAGTGCTCGGGCCCGTTCTTGCATGTGAGTTTGTGCTTTTTAATGTCGCTGATAAAATGAGAGAGAGGCGAAGTTTAAAAGCGGCGGTGCCGGGAAACGCGGCTGTGCTTGCGGTGTGTGTCTCCTCTGAGTAATCCGTGCAGCCTTTTGTTCATTGTTTGTGCATATGTTGATACCCTTTTGCTCTCTTTTGCCTCACCTCTAAAGCTTTCCCCCCCTCCTCATCTCTGCCGCTATTTAAGGTGACTCTATGGCTCAGAAGCCTTTAAAGCCAGACAAAAGCAACCATCACACAGACAGGATCAGCTTAGAGCTGTGTGTAACCAGATTTGATCCTGCAGCATTGTCAGAGATGCTCGGCTGCCTGAGCGTTTCCGCTGCTCTTACCTCTGGCCTCGCCATGACTCTATCTGAACATGTTGATGCTCAGCTGGATTATTTCGTATTCTGAGCCAGACTTTCTATTAGTTCATATTTTTTGATTTTTTTTTTTTTTTATCTTTGGATAGGATGTAGTGGGGGACCAAGCTGATGCTCTCACCTCCTCTCAATCATTAATCACTCAGAACCTTGCCGGTGAAGATAGCTCAATCTCAAAATGTATTAAAGTTAAAAACCCAGTCAGGCAGGTTGATGAATTAATAATAATGTTCATATGAAGGTCTATTCAAAGCGGGGGTAAAAGTGGACAGGAATCAAGATCTCCTCACTGTTATCAATTTGGATTTATAAGATCTGTGTGAAGTCTCTGAATAAAGCACCACCTTGGGAATATTAATTGTGAATCAATTTGTTACTCAAAAGCTGACTGGAGTCACATCAAACACATTTTACTTGATATTTTAAGTGTTTCAAGTGTAATTTTCATGTTTTGGGGTTATTCTGCTTTGAACCTGCTTTTAACTATGTTGTGTTACAATGGTTTTTTTCTTGTGTCACTAAAATCTGGTGCTTTTTAAACAGGCTCTGTGTTACAGTGTGTTCTTCCTGCAGATACAGCATGTCTGCCTTTAATGAAGAGAGCTGAGAGTATGTAACATCAAGTGAACAAATGTTCTGTATGTGTAAGTCAGAAAATTATTATTGTGAAAAGATTTAAATGTGAAGAATCCAACTAGAGGGGCTGATAACAGATAGATAAACGCTGACCAAACAAGATTGATCCATGGTGAAGCTACATATCTGCATTAAATATTAAGTTTCTCTAGCCAATACACATGCACAGACATTAAACTTAAAAGTATAACTGTCAACCTCATGGTAGGGCTCAAGGAAAAAAACATGGGATCACCAAAGTCTTTAAAATTCATCCTATGGGCACCAGCAATATCTGCAGTGAATTTCATGGTAATCTATCAAATAGCTGTAGAGATATTTCTGTCTGGACCAAGGGACTGACCGACCTTGCCATCCCTACAGTCATGCCGCTAACATGATTTAAAATGGCAATTTAATTATAGCAGTGGTAAGGTTTAATTGTGTGTGAAGCATATTAGTGGCCACAAAAAGGTTGATCTACACTTAGGGACCCTAAAGGTGTAACGCACCAGAATTTTGCCTTCTCTTTCCCTTTCCACTTATTTCTAAGCGTACTGACAGGGAAGAAGACAGAATACTAAAGAAGTGTGAACCGCCTCCAGGCTTCTGAAGGATACGACTTTGCCCATCTGAAAGTGCTTCAACACGGACACCCTGCACAGCGGAGCTGTTGCCCTTTAACTTTGTATCTTTACATTTTCCACAAACTTGTATGTGTTTTCACCACTGCATGTATACCGGAACCGCTCCCCCCTCTGGCTCTGTGGCAATGAACAGGGTGATTCAGCTTCACAACTTTGTTCATCAGCAGGTATGGGAGACACAGTCTGCTAAACGGTGGGTGACCGACCATAATAATGCTGCTTTCGGTAAGGCTCTGTGAGCAGCCCGAGGCCCCCAGCTGCTACAGCCTGTCTCAGCATTTCTTCTTCATCTGTGGGAGGTGGCACGACCTGGCGAGTAGGAGTGAGCTTGCTGGGAAGAGGTAAAGGAATAATGTTAGAAAAGAAGTATTTTCATCAAGTCAACTCTAAAGCTGGAAAAATGAATGATGCCCTGCCCCGTAGTAGGGAAATATGATCCATGCAGCTTAGCGTGCTATAAGATACATGTATAAGTTACTGTATGTGAAGTCTGGGCTTGTCTGGTGTATGGTATGTAGCCAGAACGTGATCACTGAAATATGAATTATCATGTTTTTAAACCTTAACTTTAGAATATCTCTTTAGCCTATTAGGAACACAAACACGGACAAGCTTATAACAGGAAACTGTAAAATTAATTTATGTAATTCTAATAATTACACTGTTTTATTATTACTGTTTTAATTACACTGTCTACTTCTGCTTCCCACCAACATATGTTTGTATTACAAACTATCTGCTGTTTGATAGCAGATGTTAATCTTCATCAAAAGAGCAAAGTTGCCGGCTATAAACAAAAAAAATTGGCCTAAAGAGAATTAAATATTCATGGACATGAGAGGAACTACAGAGTTGATGGTTGTTCTGTGTAGGTTTTTAAAAAGAAATTAAACCTTTCACATAATATAATTTGATTCATTGTTTATAAATCTTTAGATATATCAGCATCTACATAAAGTTCGTTAAACAGTGATCACTGTGACCACAAGGGACACTTAGTTTATTTATTGGTGAATGCTCAAGTGCCATCTAACATACGTATAAGTAAAAAAAGAGTCATAACAGAAGAGTCATAACATCAGTATCTGAACTGATGCAATCACTAAAGAATGTCAAAATGTAGTAACAATATCTGCCACAAGCTACTGATCATAGCAGACGCAGTCAGGATGTAGCAGCTGAACCCCTCAGTGTGTTGACTTGAGCAAAGGTGTGTTTAACTTTTGCTTAAATTTTTTACTTGTAAAAGAAAAACTGTGTTTATAAAGTTATTTCCACCTAAAATAACTCTTTTGTATTGTAAATTGCAGGAGAAAGTGGTTTACATCAATGGTTACAAACCGGTTTGTCTTTGACTATGAACGTGTCATGCATTTTTCAAATAGAACAGCTGCGCCCCTTTCATTCCTCCAGTAAAGCATGACCTGTAACGCAAATGTCTATAATATTAGTCTAAGCCGGAACTTGAACTATCTGTCAATTATGCATGTACTGCAGGGAGAAATTATGGAAGACACATTGTTGTTCTATGAGCAGGCTGACGGCTCTCAAATTCAGTAGATATTTCCTCTTTTCAGCAAGAGCTCTTAAAGCTGCATCAGCTTTTTGGCCCTAATGGAACTTTCTTCTTGTAACAGGGATTCCTTGGTGTAATAATGACAACTGAATTATGAATACATTCAAAACTGCACTAATAAACGCATTCAAAAGCTAAAACATAGTCAAAGGTACCCACCCCCCCCAAAAAAAATTAAAGAAAAAAAAGCAAATTAAAATACATTAAATTAAAAATGTCCAGCAGGGATTTCAAAGTAATGTTAGAATAATAATTGGGTTTACCATGTAAAAAAATGTACAATAATAGCTGCTTTTTACAGGGGCATGCATGCCCAGAACATGTAATTTTCCTCTGTGTGTTTGTGTCTATGTGTGTGTGTGTGTGTGTGTGTGTGTATCTCAGTGTGTGCGAAGGAGATCAAAAGGTTTGCAAATTGTTTATCCGAGTACAAAAGTGCATAACGGTCTTTTTTCACTTAGGACAACACGATGAGCCAATGAAGCTTCATGATAATGCACAGAAGAGTCAGCAAGAAAAAGTGAGTGAAAAGATTAAAAAATGGGGCTTGAAAAGCAAAGGAAAAAAAAGGCCCATAGAAACCAGAGTAGGCGGCTTGTGGAGAACCTAATGCAGCCCTGCAATAAACAAAATTACAGATCAGCTTGGCTTCGTTTCACATTTCTGGAGCCGCAAAACCTGATTTCCTGTTTATCTAGATGTGTAGATAGGGGAGAGTTAACGCGTAATTTGAATCCATATTTCATTCGACTTAACAAGAGGTTTTTCCTGACTTGACATCTGTGTGGTGACACGCACACACAGTCAGTCATATGACTCATTAGTGAGTGTGTGTATGTGTGTGTATGTGTGTCACAGGGTTAGGGGTTATTCTGTGTGCATGCTCAGCGTGCCAGCGCTTGTCAGTGTGTGTTGTTCGTGTAGTTGTGTGACTTTGTCCGCAGTTTTTTACACTGACATTCAAGGTTTATTGTAAGACTGTGTAGACAGGAAAACCTGCGGGGCATTTTCTTACAGTTTCCCCCCGATGAGCTCTGCTGTGAGTAAGATGGAGGAGAGTGATGGGAACAAAGGAGAAGTTGTCAGGAGTAAAACCGAAAGGAAATATACTGTGAAGATAGGAGCTCAGATAGAAAACAAGCAAAGTATTAAAGTACATCCAGAGGAAGCAGTAATCAGAACAGATGTAAACCTGTGGAATAAGGTCAAGGCAGCGGTAACAAAACACACCATTTCAGCAAAGATTCTTGTCAACAATGGGGAGTTTTAGTGACCAGTGGATTAGCACAGAGACTAGACTTTGTTTGTTTCTACAAGTGGCGGAAAAGTGATGGCAAAGCCAGTCTCATCATTGTGTTCTTCACCACCTACACTGAGACTTGTCCTTCTGTCAAAATAAAAAGGTTATTTGAGATATCTTTACTGTAATATCCTGCAAATTGCTGCTTTAAGCTTGAGTTACTCGAATAAGGAAGCTTCAGTGTTTTTTTTAATTAGTGAAAACACCTAAATTTTTAATGTTCCTTTAAGCTTTTGAATGAACTCAACAACTTACATCCAGGAAATTCCTTGTTGGACCTCTTCCAAGCTCACAGGATGGTATATCATGTAAATACATGCTCCAAAGGCATAAATTGTACACATGAACCTCATTAATTAGGACTGTGCGCCACAGAGGAGGTTAATATTCGATAAATTTCAACCTTAGAGTTCATGTAAAAATAAATTGCCAAGGCAAAGTCAGAGTTAATTACAGTGCAGGGCACCTCACAGTGCTGCTTTTGTTGTGTGACAGAGGTTTACGCAATCAGTCACAAATGCAAAAGGTGAGGTTCCCTCAGGCCTCAGAGTCCCTGACAGCTTCAACTCTCACTGCTATCATAATACATCAGCTTTTTCCTGAGCGTTGGCCCGACGGCTAAACACAAGACAGAGTCGACCAGACTCCTGCTTGAAACATTATACAATAGCCAATAAATTTTTAACCTAAGGCTTGGCCTTAAAACCTTAACGCATAAATGTAAAACGACCTCACTTGTCAGGAAACACCCATTTAGCACTGGCGGGATGAAGAGAGTGGGTGGGAAGGGGTTGTTGAAGTCAATCAAATAGACTTGGAAAGGATTAGGCCTTTCCACGGAGGAAAATACTCAGTCTCCTTAGTGTTCATTAATAAATGGGTCAGTCAGTCTAAAGCCATATGTTCTATTAATGTCCAGTTAGAAAGTGGTTTCAAACCTTTACGTCTGACATACCGCTCAAATTCCTATTAAATGAGCTCAAGTGCTTGTTCAGCATCACCTATTATAACACATTTTAACTGTTAAGGTGGATGTGGAGTAACACTGCAAAAAGTAAAGGTATTATTTCATGCCTTTCTTAATATTTCTCTAATTTTGCTTAAGTTTAAGCAAAAGCTGGTTCAACCAGTCACAAATTACTTCTGGATAACTATTTAAAATATTTACCCACTACTTTTAGCTAACTTTTCACTTTAACCATTACTTTTAGCTAGTTAGTTCATCTGTTTATTCAGTATTTTTTAGCTAACTATTCTAACTGGTTAGTCAATACTGATTCTTAATTGTTGCAACTATTTATTGAGTACTTAAATCCTACAATGCTAACTTTTTAGTCATTACTTTTGGCCAATATTTCAACTAACTATCCAGTACTTTTAGCTTACTGTTACAACTGCAAATGCTGTACTTTCAGCTAACTATTCAAATTGTTAATGCAATACTTCAAGCTAACTGCTATGCAGTGTTTATAGGTATTTTTAATGGTTTACCCTTTTATCATTACAACTGTTTTTTTTAAGATTCTCCTTCTCTTAGCTTACTATCATTTATCCATAATTTTACTGAAATGGTTCGGACTTCTCTCCCTTGCTGATAGTCTCTGCATGATATCTTGTCTTTAAGGTGTCATAAATGACTCAGGTCAGTAATTTGTACTGTGCAGTCAACCTTGAAACCTGGCAGCTTACTCTTAAAATATATGGTTAATCACAAAAACTTGTCATCCTACTTTTCATATATAGTCCTCAAGTTCAAATATGCATATACATATTTTTAATCAAACATCATTTCTACCTTTTTAAATTGTGTGAGCTACTCCACAGTATCTCCAAATACCCCCAGGCAGCTGCTGAAGTACCCCCTGGGGTGCAAGTAACCCTGGTTGGGAATCACTAATCTCTCCACCAACTGAGTAAACTGAACCTGATTCGTAGCTCTGCCCTCGGGGAAAGATTGGCGAACAGTAAATGACATCAAATCGCTTTTGTACCACATGCTTCCTGAACTTGACACCATTGATTGGTTTATTAGACACAGCCGTTTTTTAAGCCTCTCATTTTGGGAGTGGTACAGTATACTGCCACAGGGCAGCTTTCAGTGTATGAACAGCAACAATAAATCAGCTGCCCGCTCTTTATCTCTGCAGTGCCAGAGTAGTTAACAGGATTGGAGAGTGACAAGATTTCATGTTGCATAATTACCTTAATCTGATTACAAATTATGCTAATCCTATTACAAAAGAGTGATAATTGAGCAAAATGGAGATACTTTGTAACATTCATTTGACATATTTTAAGAGTAAAAGGCACTGATTGTTATGTTACATGATTAAACTTGCTGACAAGATTCGAATTTATTATATAATTTTTTTTCTAGACATTATTCTGAAAATGTGAATATTGTAATGACAATTCTCCATCCAAAATACCAGTAAAAATGACCGATAACAGTAACAAATACCAGTAACGCTAATAGAACACTCCTGAGCTTGAACGATCTAATAGTCATGGTAGCAAGTAATGTTTTAGCAGGTAGCGATAAATTTCATTTTGAAAGTGACCTTGCTCCGTTTCAGCATAGCAGCTGCTAAGTCTGTCAGGCTTTCCTCTGTGTGCCACAGCAGCAGCTGAGGAGCCATTTTGGGGCCTGATGCATTCAACAGCTGGTGGTGCCAAGCCCAGGTTGGGCGTAGGAGGAGGAGAGAAGGAGGGGGAGCACGAGGTCGTCTGTCTATCCAGCCGTGGAAACATGGGACACGGAGCGTATCGGACAACAGGCACGCAGCCAAATGGCAAAACAGGAACAGCACTTCACTCGCATTGCTCTTCTCAGAGCTGACCTAAAATCACATTTAAACTGCAGCTATAAGCGTCCCATCACGCAAACTATTGAGTAATGCATGCCATGAGAACACTGCATGTAACTTGCCCATATGCTGCATGCTTTAGAAACGAAACGCCAGAGCTGGCTTTGGTTCAAGGCACTTTTCCCATTCTGTTCACATGTGTATATGTGTGTGTGTGTGTGTGTGTGTGTGTGTGTGTGTGCGTGTGTGTGTGTGTGCGTGTGTGTGTGTGTGTGTGTGGACATGGAGAGACAGTGCATTGCTTGTACATTTTTGAGACCTGAGCTTTACTTCACAGCAGTGTGAGAAAGAAAAGTGGATGGTGTCCCATTTTTTCTTACAATCCCAGGATGTGTTTACATAAAATCAAGCACAGCAGTGTCAGGTAATGGAAAAATCTCTGCAAGACTGAATGTTTACAGACACTAGAGAAATGAGAGGGAATCGTCTGAGTACGACCTTTGTCTTGAAATGTCTCAAACCTCTAGCTGCACATTATCGTAACTCACTTACTCTGTAATCACAAAGCCCTTCATCCCCTCCTTTCTGCTGTTGTTTGAGAGTTGCAGTGTGCACAGAGCATCAGTTTGGTTAAAATGAAGTACATAATAATAGACCTCATGATGGTGGAGTTCCCTGTAAAGTTGTTCTCACTTGTAAAATCCCCTTGCGTCTCTTAACTGACACTCTGATTTCCGCTCTGCCTCGCTCATTCACGCAATCTACTGTGTGCGTTAGAGTTCCTGTCTGTTTACAAATTACATGTACTCTTTGGGCTGTGTGTATAGGAGTGTTTGTTTTAAGGACATTGTGTTGAGATGACAAGACAGCTAAACAAATGAAGAAACGGATAAACATACACCAGGTGGATTGTGAGTACTATCCAGATGGCACTCTGATGAATCACACTGTGTGTCACTTCTTAGCATTTTCCCCCTTTGATTATCTAAAAGTTTAGACAAAAAAATTCTAATTTAAGAACTTGTCAGTCTTTTTTTTTTCTTTATCGTTGTTTGACTATGTTAAACATATCAAATGTATATGCACACCACCATTTTATCACCAACATGCCTCTACATGATTATCTGGGGGCCAGGCCTCTCAATCAAATATCTAGCCCACAATTTCATTGCACAAACAAACCTCAAAGATAACGGTGCTCATACGTTGTAGATATAAACCACATCTGCTCCTATACCGACATGCATTTAGTTATGCAAGCACTTACAATAGATATGAAGCAAAATATACTGGAGTGCAAACATATCCATAAAGGTCTGCAGCTGAGAGCAGTTGGCCCTTGCTTTGCAGCTGATTGCAATAATCTCTGTATCCAAGCAATCTACCGAATGGTTTTCATATACTCACCTAGTCATGACTGCTGGTGAGTTAGTTGTAGCACACACACACACACAGACAGGCTGAGACTGTTTAATACCAATTTTGATCACCTTTTTTGCTATTTTCTATTGATAGTGATACCTACTGAGTTATGCAGGATCCATGCAGCTGTTTTTGTCAGAGTTTGTGACTCATTTATGTACAATAAATTATGTACGTTTCAAAAATCACTTGATTAAAAAAAAGACTTGAATCGGTGTGTTTTGAAAACAGCCACAGACTGCCACATGTTCATGGTATTCTTGCCATGAGTGCTGTGATGTGAATGCTGTGGCGGAATGGATCTCCAAGTAATTGCTGCTGCCACGATCACTGAAAGATAAATGTTGAGACAACCTTATAAATGTGTTTCAGGTACAGCCGATCCTGTATGCTATTTTTCCACTCTAGCTGCATTTGGCTAATAGCACTGATGTTTGTCAATCGAAACCACACTGACACACAGATGGGCTAAACATCTTAATATTACAACAATTCTGAACAAGACTATTGGTGCTTTTACAAAATATTAACACAATTAGACTTTTGATAAATAACCATAAGAGATGTAGATATAATAACTGAGTAACAAAAAAAAAAACATTTCTACCATATAACAATATAGCAACAGACAAAATATAGGACAACATTTAATTAATTTCATATTACAATATTGATGATTAATATTTGACAACACTGATTATTTGGCCGGACCTAAATTCACATGTCAGCATTGTAATGCATTCGATTCTGCCAACTGGCAATCCATTTAAAACAGATCTTCAAGTTCGGGAATACACAAAACCTGAGGCAGACAACATCTGTAACATCTGCTTATCCCTACCCAGCAGCTTCCAAATAAACTGTACACTTGTCTAAAGTTTTAAAATCTTACCTGAACTTGTAAACAGAATGTAAGAAGAAGCATGTATGTGTCAAGGTCAACAACTAAGATACAACACTTTGATTCCTGGATGAGTAATACTCCCCAGTACATGATTGCATGTTGAGTAGGTGTTATTATTGTCCCTTGAAATGTAGTGTGAATGAAAAAAGAGGATGTATACAGAAAAAGGAAAATGGAAAGCAGCAGAGGGCAGTTGAAAATGATTTCTCTTTCCCATCTGTCTCATCAGCAACTGTGGCCTTGCAGTAACTCACTGCCTATCCTGTGTTGTGACATTATGTATATTTGTATGAACCATTAAATCACTTTAAAAATAAAGTTCTTTAAAAAAAAATCCTCCCTGTTTTCTTGATTTGAACTAATAACACAGTCAAGGCTCACTTTTGTGATGATTCGCTGCTATTAACCTGCATTTCCAAGAGGTTAGATGAGCACTGCTGCCATATCCTTTCCTTATTGACACACTATACTATACACCTCTGGTGCACCCAAGGTGTGCCAATGAATATTTCAGTGAGTCAAAATGGATATTACTCCTGAGTCAGGCATGCTGGCACAGGCTGCAATGCTACAGGTTGGGCATTAGTGCCAGAGCACAGGAGTAATATATCGAGACATTATGAGCTCGACTCACTTCAGTATTTTTATTTTTTCTGGTCTGATAGGAGAAGGTCACAGGTGGAAGTTTTAGCTGCAGTTAAATAAGACTTTGGAAAGATTATGGCACCTTTTGCTCAGCTACCATAAGCATCTTTGGCTTTCACAAATGCTTGACCACCATCACTTTGGAGATTCATCATAGCTGTGGTAATAGTAAGGCTTTGAATGGGCTCACATCTGGACACTCTGCTAACCTTGATATGACCCCTAGCATAACTAGCATGTATGTTTAACCTCTTAAGGGTTTTGCAGAGTGCAATTGTTTAAGGCCTGAATGTTAATGTGGATATTTCTTCTTCTTACTAAGCACTCAAAATCACATCCATCCTTCCAGCTGCTTCTATATGATTGAAATATGCTAAAGTGAGCACGCTAGCCCTGATTTAAAGCTACAGTGCAGGTTACTCAGACTCGAGCTCCAGCAGCTTTTGTATGGACTGGAAAATTTAGGCAATAGAGTCTTCACATGGCTTATCAAACGATAAGCTCCTCTTACAATTTTTGTATTTCAGCTGAGACCTCTCCTCCCACAATGACAGATTGTGCCGAGCCCAAGAATTGCCTCTAACCAGTCACTGTACAAAAATACTTAACGTAAACCCCGCATGAAGGAGCTTAATTCTCCCCCGAGCAGTATTTAATAAAAAAGAATGCACAAAAAAATGTGACACTGTGCTTTCATATAACCCCCTGAAATCAATGCAAGCTTATTGAACTTGGTAAACTGTGAAGCCATGATCTTATAAAGATGTGCAAAGCGCAGCAGCCATTATGTGGACATGAGAGACATATTATCCTTGGCTGTTGGTTCTGAATTTGCTACAATCCCTATTCAGGGTTTTACTCATTCCTTTTATTCTCATTCATGACAGAGCTTCTTATCATAGAGTATCCATCTCCTTTCATGTCTCTCCTCGGGGACCAAACCAGTATCATAAGTAATATGCAATGCATCAAAGGTGGTTCTGCCCATTTATTTTCCATAAGACGATGTCAGTCAGGCTCAAAAGTAATAAACCAACGCCTCTGGTAAAGACATTTGCAAAGTAAATAAGGCCTCCTTTCTGACACCACAAATGAGTGTCTCTGGCTGCTGTCGCCATGGTACCGCCTGTCAGCATCATTGTCACCGGTGTCGTCATGGCAGTGTGGGCTGATGTTAATCTTTTCAGCGGGTGTGACAGTTTGTGGTCAGGCAGAGTGGGAACTCCAGGAGCAGAGTGTGGTAAATGTGTCAGTCAACTACTGTTTAGGCAACAGACCAAGACAAAGTCAGAGGGCAGAGGACGAATATTTGATAACGGATTTTCTTTTGAACGTTTTTACTTCAGCAGACAAGTACTTAAGTCATCAGGTAATTATTTTTAGCCATTGTCAGCATGGCTCTAAGGGAAAAAAAGCAATATAGGTTAGTTGATGGCAGTCCACCACTTTTGTCCAGACTGAGAAATCTTAACAACCGTGGGGATCCCAGGACCTTCCTCTAGCACTAACTGTTGAGATTCTTTGATTTATCTGATAAATTTGTGCAGAGATTTATAGTTCTCAGACAATTCAACACTCTTACTTTAATTAATTTACCTCAGCTTGCACCATGAGGTTGATATTTTTACTCTTTTAATTAAATATCAACAAACAAATTCTGGTGGATTGTCATGAATTTGATGTAGAAATTTATATCCCCCTTTATGATAATTTTTAATAACACTAGTGATCAAATAACATCAAATCTTCAAGTCAGAATTTTCATACATCAAATCTTCAGCATATAACTGAGCCCCTGCACTAACAACATTCCATCAGACTCAGCTCTACTTTGCGTTTAGTGTTAATTAACTGCACTTCAGCGACTGGCACTAGCAAATGTCAGCATGCAAATTCAGTAAACTGAGATGGTAAACACGGTAATCATAATATCATCATGCTTACCATAAAATCAGCATTGTGGCATGCTGACTTTCGCATTCTGCTAAGTACGAGTTCAACCTCGCAGGGATGCAGGCATTCGCTGTAGGCTGTTAGTTTTAGAGGAGCTTGAATTGATGCTACTCATTCAGGGACCAAACATGGTGGTATAAAACAAGAGTCCCTTGTGAACCACGGATAGTTATCAGTTGGGGTTTTACGGACTCCTGGAGGAATATGAAAGACATTTTTCTTTTCTGCACCTTTCTGTTTGTTCAGTTTGGTCTGTTTCTGTCTTAGGGGAAACAGACCTGAGCACGGGACACATGCGGGACAGGAGAGGTCTGTGCTGGTCTCAATGTGTGTGTGTGTGTTGGATGGGGGGGCACCCACTGTAGTGTGGCCTGGGTGCTGGAGAGAATCATTACTGTTTTCTTTTGCAGAAGCGTGCCCTGAGCAGGTTTAGATTGTAGCCGTGCCATATGCTCTCCCTTGGAAACTGGCTTTATTAATATGCTTAAGAGCACGTTAGGCTTTGGTGACTTATGGACTATGTAAGGCGATGTGAAGGTGCATTGTCGGCAGCTTTGCGCAAATAAAGACAGGGTAAAGAGGGGGGAAAAGGATGGAAAGAAAAACATTCTCTAGGGGCCTCTGTGGAGCAGGGGACTGGTTTCAGGCTTGTCACGAGGGAGAGGGCTGTTTAAGCCGAGCCTCTGCGTTCCAGGTGTTGCTTTTTAATTGGCAATTCCGCGAGCAATAAAGCATTTCACTTACTTTCGCTTGTAAAGTGCTTTCATTCCATCTCCAAATGATGTAATTACCCCGCCGTCCCAGGCGAGAGGGCGGCAGGAGAGCAGAAGCGTTTGCTCTCTGTGCAGCCTGCTCTCTCAGCAAGAAGTCTGGTGAAGGGTTTCCTGGAGTATGCTTTCATTTAGGAATCCAAACACCATAAAGTGAGGTAGTCGTTTGCACAATAAACGCTGGCTTTAATTTCATTTCAAGCTTACCCTGCTCTGTGTGTGTCTAATATTTGCGCAAACAAAAATTCATAAAAAAAATATAGGTTCGCTCTCTTTGATGTGTGAGGGGCAGCAGGGGATGTTCTTTGTTCCTGGAGACATATGGCAGTTGATTTTGTTTATCCAACATTAATCTTTTTGTGGTTTTCATAAAGCTGCAGGAGTCCTTTTTTTTCATCACAGTTTGAAATCGACTTCTTTCATTTTGTGCTGTGAAACAACTCTTGCTCACAACTTCACTGGCAGATCCAGTGCCAGTGCAAATAAGTTTCCAACCTTCCCTGTTCCTCACCCTTGTAGTAGCCTTTTTTTTTTTAAGTCAAGGACATCAGGTTTACGATTACAAGTATGCTAATGAAGTCAGCTAAGCCATGAAGTGATGTTATCAGTGGAAATTTTATGGGAAGGGGAGATTTTAAAAAAACTTATTTTCCTGTTTGTGTAGTGCAGAATTCCCTTTGAGACACAAAAAGGTCAAAACCAAAGCCAAATGTCTGTCGGCCAAGCGTGTGGAGAGTGTAACACTAACCTGAAGTCATTTGACTAAAACGGATCTAATGATCCACCTGAGGATTGTGAACCCTCAAGAACAAGTTCAGCCTGTCAGCTTGTGGCATGGGGCGAGCTCTGCAACACAAACTCCATTTGATCAGAATCGCCCACTGATAGGTGAAAAACACTGAATTCCGCCGAGGCTGTAATGCCCAAATAACTCTGCATGGATGTAACAACACACAGGAGAAAGTCAAAGGGAAAACATTCTTTTCGCACAAGGGCCTACCTGGCAATGCTTTTGCATATCAGACCTCCCCAGTGCCTGTCAGTATTCCAGCAGCGGTAACACTGCCAAAAAACACAAATACAAGCTGTTCGCTATCGCTGCGGTTCCCATGGGAACAGGCCCGCAGAGGGTGTGCCCGCCCCGACACTCATCTGCACAAACAGCATGCGAGCCCACTCCCCAGCATGATCTGCAAACCTGGGGGTGGGGGGTGGGGGTGGGGGGGTTGCTGCACAGCCTCCACCACCTACAGCTTCTTTCTCCAACGACCAGGGGCCTCTTACAGAGCCCTGCTATCAGTATAAGCGATTAGCTGGCCCTGCTTGTGAAAAGTGCCACAAGGGGGGAAAAAAGCATCAAGATTCCTGAGATTTTGGGGCCTGCAGCGCTCATTCGCACACTTCCTCTCCGCTAATAAGGACCACACATTCCCAGCAGCTTGAGCAGCGCTGGGCCGGCAGAGCCGCATTTCAAAGCTATCGGTTCCACAGAAGAGAGGGAGCGAGTTGACTGGCAAAACAATAAACAAATAAATGCCAGGCCACTTCAATTAGCCACAGTTATTTTTGTTACGCTGCGGTATGAGAGAGGGAAAGTCAGCTTGACAAAGGCGTCTTTTAAAAGGCATCCACTTTGTTCTCTGCATTTTTTTGTAATTGGCTTGCACTGTCAAGTGAGCCTTCAGTGGGAACGTGCACCCAATAATGACACCTCTGCAGCAACGCCACAGGTGGTGTAAACACCATATAATTAGTATGACATGTAGCGGCAATACTTTTGCATTGCTATATGGGAGCGTATGCAAATGCACCACAATAACAGTGTCGGTGAAGGGCAACAGTTTTACATTTACATATCAAGTTCCAGCTGTAAAGTAAACTAAACAAAACTGAATTTAAGTAAACTACATAAAAAGTTCAAAAGTGCAAAAATGTAAGCTAAAAGTGTGATTTTAAATATTGTTTTAACACAAAAGATGGATTTAAATTCATTGAGGATTGCTGCCTGGGAATATGAAACCTTATAAATATGAAACACTGTGCACAGGTTGACATATGCATTTACAGGGATACCTTTACAAAACAAACAAGTAAACAAAACAAAACACATGCACTTAAAGCACTGAATTAAAGGGTCATTTCACTCAAACGACAAAAGAACACATGCTCACTTGTTAGCCAGGTTGTGAGATGTCAATCACTGTTATTTCTGCCACCCTCCTTGCACAATGGAGGTAGAGAAAATTTTCTCTTTGGTGCTAAATCCGTAAAAAAAATAGAATTATGGAAGCAGCTTACTGGATAATTAAGAGTTGCATTGGAAGCTTTATGCATTTAAAAGTGTTCTAAAGAGAAAGACAAACAGACACTCTGATAGGTGCAAACACTAACAGAGACACACAGTCTGCTTGCTGTTGCCAACTGGATCTAGCTAACTTTAGCTAACTGGCAGCTGTGCACTGAAAGGTGAAGGATAAGTGACAACTGCACTGTTATGAAAATTGACATTTTGGAAGAGACACAGACTTTTTGAATAGAAATGAAATAAAGTGAACCCAATTAAAAATGTGCAGCTCAACAAAGGGTTCCTGATTAAAAATTGTTTGCTTAGTCCTTCAAATTGTGAAGTGCTTCCCTGTATTAGGTCTGCCTGATCAGAACCAACTTGAAAATCTTCTATTCTGTGTTCCTTGTTGGTCCTTTAATGCAGCTGATGTCCTTGACACCTTCTTGCTTTTCAGTGGAGGCCTATTTGTTTCGGTTTTTAATAGAATTTTATCTAATTATTTCCATTTTCCTTTAGCTTTATCCTGATTTTAAAGCACATGATCACAATCTTTCTGTGTGCTGTGCAAATAAAAGCATTGTTATTCCCATGATTATGGTCATCCTCATTAGTTGTGAATGTGTTTTAATTGTCTAAATCATATCTTTGATCCAAGAGTGCTAAAATCTAAAAACATCAACTCAACAAAGTACAAAAACGAGAAGCTGTATTCCCCCTAGGAAAACACGCCAATCTCTAAGTGAGCAATAAATCTAGCACTTAGTGTGCGTGTGTGTGTGTACTTGAGCGTGTAAATGTACTCAGTGTCCTCCGGTCCATAGCCTCCAGAGCTGTCAAATGTTGCCTGGCCCCGCAACTTCCGCAACCCATGACCCCTGTAACTCCTGTTTTGTTCTCGGCACTCCAGGCCCCTCAGATATCCCTCCACTGGAACTCCCCCCAGATGACAGACACCCCTGTCTTCTCCGTTCCTACACACTAACCCGGTAGCCTTTGACCTCCCCAGCACCTCTGCCTCTCTGTGTAACTGCCCCTTGCATTCCAGTAAAAGGCACTGAAACCTGAGCTCTCGGTGAGCTCATCGCTGGGCCACGGAATCAAGAGTTAAATGATACCAAAAAAAAAAACAGAGGGAGAGAAGAGAAAAGTGAGAGAGCAGGGGGAGAGGCAGCCGTTAGTGCGGGACAGGTCTGGAACTGGTTCTGTGTGTCTGCTCACCGGGGCTCTTCGGGGGTTAAGTTACAGCAGAGAAGGCGAGAAGGAAGAGGAAGGAAAAATTGCTGTCGTCTTTGAATTCTCCCTGCTTTTGTCTGTCTCGTTTTCTCCCCCTCGCTGTCTCTCAGCGGCCTGACTGACTGGTGCCTGCAGTTTCCTCTTGACACACTTCAGCAAGCCCGCCGCCCTCCATCCGCGCTTTCAAGTTAACGAGCCCCGTCGGTCTCGTCCTCGTGTCTGGGAGCCGGGATGTGAGTGTAATGCCGTGAGGTCGCGCTCTCCACTCTGTCTGTGTCTCTGTTCTTCTCTGACCCCGCCATGACCACCAAGTGTCTAAAGACGGTAAGTGTCCCTCTTTAAATTTTCTGCCAGTGTGTTTGTGTGTGTGTGTGTGTGTGTGTGCATAGCTGGGAAGACTGTGTGGCTTTGTCCGTGTGCTAAAAAAAAGTGCAAAACAGAACGGGAAAAAAATTCTGTTCCCCCAAATGTCATATTTCACAATCACTGTAATTAATGTCTCATATTGTAATGAGTACCATTTAGATGCATCATCACTGCAAACATAATTAAACCAATCAGTGATTCTTTCAAGCTGAGTTCTGAGGATGACTGCAGTAAGTTAGATAAAGAGGATTTTTTTTTTATCCAAGAGCATCTCTAGTTGGAAGCAAAGATCAACTTTTTAAAGTTTTAACAGTGCCATTAGAGATACCTTTAATCCATGCATTATTCATGGATGCCATGTTTCTTTCTAGTTCACTGCCTGTTGTTCACAGTACCTTCCTCTGACCTTGTGCGCTTGTCTTGTCAACCTCCAGGGTGACAAATCCCTTTAAAATAAAGTTTTTAACAGTGTGATGATTTTAATTGGTGGCCTACTGGAGAGTCCACATAAAAGGTTGAGTACACAATATTTAAAAGAAAAAACACAATGAAAGAGTGCATGCACATCCTCAGGGGTTGTTTTTTTAAAAATTCAGTTCAGTGTAAAGGGCCTTGCATTCTGAAACCTGCCACTTGCTCTTTCTTTCAGAACAGAAAGCAATTTAAAATAATTGTAAGCGTTTCTTTAAAAAATGTCTGAGGTGAAACAGCAACAATTATCTCAAACTTGTTTTGCATTGGTCTCATGATTTAAATGGATGTGAAGTGGTCCGTTGCTCCTCAGAAGTAAACACACCACGCTTCCTGGAAAATAATGACATCTCAATAATCAAAAGCTTCTTTTTTTTTTTTTTTCCTTTCTTTTAACCAGGGAATGCTGCCCTGAATGCAGTTAATTAACAAAGCAGATTTATTCACGTTTTATTTACAACACCTCCAGCATCTCTAATCCCAAACCGTGGATGTCAATGGATATGATTAATGAGTAACCAATTTACAACTTATGGAGAACAACAGTGCATCTAATCAGCTTTGACGTAAAACCTCGAATATACTACTTTAAGAAATTCACAGTTATTCAGTATTTTCTAAGCAATGTTTAGAGTTTTAAGCCGCTTCTGAGATAACTTCTGAACTGAAATGATTCCTGATTCCAAGATTATCACTACAAAACTATCTGCACATATGCCCACATTCAATGGTAAGGAAGTCAAGAATTGAAGCACTGCACGTGTACATCTGTTTCTCACAAAACTGTTTGTCAACTTTAGCTTTAAAACCTTTCAGAAGAGGTCAAGTACCTCCTTATCAACTCCAACCACCATGTTCCAAATGTGTTCTAAATGTGTTTACTTCAACCGCTTCTAAAGTGGATGCTAAGTAACACTTAATGGAAATAAGACTGATAATGTTTAGATGAAGTATTTTATGTTCTCTTCACACAAACACTGTTTCAAACATTTCTCCTCCTGTTTTGCCTACTTTAATCATCAACCGTTAATCCGTTATTATTAACTAACAATTTTACCATTTATTCATTACTTTCTACTACCTATTTTAACTGGTTAGTGTAATGGTACTTTAAAGTATTGTTGCAACAATTTGCAAGTAAAATTCCTGCATTCAAAGTATTTAAAATATATTCAACATATTAAAGTAAAAAGTTTATTTATTTGTTCGATGTACATTTTCTATACAGTGTTAGTGGATTATCATTACTGATGAAATAATAGGCCTGTGCAGGCTGAATGTAAATGTGTTGTTAGTTAAGGAAGAAATATTTTACCAACTTAATATACTCAAAGATAGTCATTATTTTTTAGGCAGAAATGTCCATCTTTCTCTACTGTGAGATTTTTTGTTCATTTCCTTTGTTTCATTTGTCAACTGAGTATCTGACCACTGGTCAGACGGAATAAAACCTGTATTTCCATCACCTTAATCTCCAGAAAATTTCGCTGTGCATTTTTCCACTTTTCTTATCAAAATAAAACAGAAATTGATTAGTTAATAAATTATTATTATATTTATCAAATAGTAAAAAAAAAAAAAAATGTTTCAGCGCTAATTTAAATCTTAATCTCATATTTTACAAATGATATCTTTATCTGTAAACTACCTTGCCATGGCCATCGAATAAATGTAGTTTATTACGACGTCTTTCTTAAATGTCGTGGAGTTGAGGAGTGAGCCTAACTCAGGTGACATTTTCCAATCTATCATAATCACTCCCATTTTAATGCATCATCATTCATGCATCAGTTCTGAAAATATGTCACTGAAGTGTCAGTGGGGGGGTGACAGCTCAACAAGCACCTTTTTGGAGCGTAGGGGTTCAAGTGCTGAAAAAGAGCTCCTTCACCTATAATTGCTTTAGGGGACAGGCAGGTAGTCAGAAAAGGTTTTATATAGAAGTACATGACTGAGCGTATTTGACAGCTGGAATGTGTTTTTGTGCGGTGCAGTTGGGAAAAAGGAGGCACAGATTCCAGCCTCTGTTTCAAAGTGTCCGTTTTAAGACCTTTAAGAGCCAGAATTTAAACCTTTATTTTGACAACAGGAGAGACCCAGTCTGTGTGAACAAATCAGAAATAAATACTTAAGACAATGAAGAAAGATATAACAATAAAAAACAAAATTTTTAGAAGAATTGTTGGCGTCAAAGCAGGATATTGAATCAATCTCCCAACAAGCTCAACTCTATTGTAATATAGACTCAGCTGACCGCAGCAGCTCACTGAAGGCATGAATCAGACGTTGTCTGGCGCTGGACATTGCCTGAGGGCAGAGCTCAGATATGCAGCGAGGGAGCAGAAGGAGAGGGCTAAAAAGGGAGCGTGAGGAAGAAAGATTCGAGGTTGAGGAGAGGGGAGAGAGAGAGAGAGAGAGTAGACCGTAGACTGGTTCTCCGGCCAACTGGGAGAACCAGCACAAGGAGAAGCTTGTTCTTGCGCTGCCTCACTGTTTTCTGGGCATGTAGCAGGAGGACATGGCCTCTCTTGGATGAAAGAAAAATAGACTCAAATACCAGAGGATAATGTAATTACAGGCAAATAGGAGAATGAAGGTTAATTGGAGTTAAGTGTCTATTAAAAATGACCCTATATATACATCTACATGTTCTGCCAACAGGGCTTAAATTCTCATTGCTTTCTTTAAAATAAACACATAACTCAAAGGTTCAGAATGTTGCAAATGTATATTTTATGGAGAAAATACCTGGACCTTTGGATTCCAATTATTAGATTAGTCAATGGCTTGGACGTCTGATTGGAATAACTTGAGCTCCGATGTAAAAAACATAAGGCTGCCCGGTGACCTCGCCACAAGTATCTCACAGGCGTCTGGAGGTCGAATGCAGCGATTCAGCACCACTCATGATAAATCCTGGCAGTAGCTGTTTTCATCAAACCCTCATAATCTCCCACTTGTGACCCTGTTTATGTTAGACCTGTCATTCAGAGAGACAGACTACCCTTGAAATAGGTAGAAATGCTTCACCTCAGTATACAACCTTGACCTCTAAAAGGAGACCAGAGCTAAACAGGGGAGGAAAAAATGCCTTATTTTTGTCATTATTCAGCCTCCAGGATTTCTTTTCTGGCAAGTACATTGACATTCACAGCTTCATGGTAAATGCCTCTCAGCATCAGAGGTGACAAATGATTTTCTTCAAATGAATCATACAACATTTACTGGCACCTTTGATTGTTCTTTAGAGAGCAGTATAAAGAGAAAATCCCAGCTGTGATTGCTGCAGTAACAATGCTCTGAAAACGCTCTGCAATTCAAACCACTTAGGGATGAAGAAAACCCATAAACATTTGAAACAGCCATTTAAACCTGGCTCATAGCCCCTTTTGTATGGAAGAGACCCAGGGACTGCCACACTGTAAATAACAAATACATTATTAGACTGGCACGTTAATTGGGCTTGTTTGAAAACTTGTTCTACAATATAAGTTGTGGAGGACGTGACTGTTACAAGCAAGTGAACACGACTTTAAATTTAAGTCCAACAGAAATTCTATTAAAAATGTAATTTAATTTAATCTCAGGTACCTTTATTGTTTGTTTTGACTTTTTTTTGTCAAATAGTACCAAAAGTTCCTAAAATAATTTTAGGCAACAATGTGGGAACAACTGTTTGATTGATAAAATGTCCTTTTAGATTACTTACTAATTTTTTTTTCCATATTGCCTCAATTCTAATAGACGAGCAGAAAGTACACAAACTGGGCTTTGGGTAAAGTGACATATCCAGTGTGATTTTCAGCAGACAATAACTCCTGTAGCTTGTAGACAGGCACCAATTTCTCAGTGTATTTGCTCTGCTGTAGGTGTGTCTCTCTGGAATGACTTTGTTCAAGGAGTTGACAGACATAAATATAAATGAGGTGTACATGCATACCTAACAATAAATCACTGATTGCCATTATTTGTTAAGGGAATTCTTTTTCCATTGTTTTTATTCTAAATTATTTTAAAAAGTAAAAAAATAGCCAATGTACCATTTGCACCTGCACAGTTTGATTAGATCTAAGGCAACAGAACTGTGAGGTTGTGTGGAAGAGTTAATGCTTATTTTTGAACCAAGCAAGAACAAAAACAACATCAAAAGCCCATGAACGCATGAGGATGGTGGAAACATGTCAAACATGGGTTTTGTACAATTGACTTGGGTTTAATTCCCTTGTCAAGTCATTTTTACTAAACATATTTTCTTTCTATTTTCTATTTTCAGCTCTTTGTTATTCTATTATTGTAACCTGATAAGTAAATACAAATCTGCTGTTTGTCTGCAGAAACACCCACATAGCATTTTTCTTTTCTTTCTTTCTTTCTTTTTTTTTGCACAGGCTTTTACATAGAGTTGGCATGTTTTGTCCTTGAATATGGCCTTAACCACTGTTCTTCAGGTATGTTTAACTTGAATTTTTTTTCTTTTTTCACTTTGTGTGTTATGTGGCAGTTTGATGGTTTTGTGTTGACATTACTAATTTGAAATTTAGCATGAGTCATAGCGCCACTTGGCCACTTTATCTTTATTGAAAATGTTTTGCCACACTGTTTCTGACTGTTTATCACCAGAGAGTACCATATGTAGTGCTGAGTTTACAAGACTAGCTGTTGCTTTGAGTTGACATTAGTAATATTTTATCATCATATCTGCACTTTTGAAAGGAAGCAGCTAACGTCAGTTACAGCCCCTCCTTTCCATGACTAAGAATTAACACTGTGGGAGCTGGAAATGGCTCAGCAGTTGCTGAATTTACAAAAAAGAGGTATTAAATGGAAATAAGTGCTAACTTTATCAGGCTACCTAGCCTCCCTTTTTCTGAGTGGGAGCTGGTTAGCCTTGCATTCTAGCGTCTGCTTTCTGAATGAGTCAACAGCACCTTAGGTCTTTCAAAATACTGTAATTTTACAAAAGGACAGATGTCTTAAATCAAAACTGTGTGCTGAAAAGGGGGCTACACATGTCATATGTAGGCTAGAAGGAGCTATGTGCTTCAGTCAGTAGCAGGCTTACACCATGCTCTACAGTGAATCTCTGAGAGAACACTGGTACTCAAATGTCAGCTAACAGCTGTCATGTACAGATTAGTAGGTCTGCAGCTTAGATGTTTTCACAAATGTATGTTGAAATACAAATCCATGTATGTGTCATTATAGTTCAAAAATGTCTTGACCCGCAAGGACAGCTAATATACATTTGTGTTCATTTAATCAGCTTGCTTAAGAAAACAGAAAACACTTCATGCCATTTTGAGAAGTACAGTGCTGTGTATGCTTGAGTGGGCTGACACACAAGTTTTATGGCCTGTAAGCGGGGCCATTCTTATTTGCTTTGGAGCCCTTTGAAAGAAGCCAAAAAGCAACGGCGAATGCCAGCCAGAGCAGCTGCCAGCAGGCGTACAGCACACCACGGAGAACCCCGCTCCTTGATTTTCTCCTCCAACCACACTGAACTTTTTAGGGGCTTCATGCTGCTGACGCCTTTTTTGAGCCAACCAACTCCACCAATCTCCCCTCTACCCTCATCTCTCCCCCTTATCTTAAAAATTTTATGTTCACACCTCATAAAAACTCAATTTGTCTCATAAGTCTGATCTTTGAGACTGGAATTCTTTTTGTCATTTACAAGCAACAGTGCATTTTCTATTTGGGCGTTGTAAATCCATCAGGGTTAGTTTTTGTAATAAGGACAGTGCTGCAGATACAGCGAGCCTTTTCTTGAACAGCAAACTTCAGATTGAATGAAAGATGGAGATGTATGCTGTCACACCTGAGCACCGCAGCAGTAGTGGTGTGCAGGCAGCATCAGATGAGGAGGGTTAGTATGTGCAGCCACGATTCATGTGACGGGGTGGTAGAGAGCAACTACATTCTCTCAAGTCCTGTCGATATGAGTACTTCTCTTCAGTATTTTCATTATGGCACCGGTGCAACAGTGGGCTGTCTTTTGTCATAACTCATGGGTAGAAAACTACCATTTTTGGCACAGTGTAATTTTTTAAAACACTGTTGGGCTACTTATTCATACTAGGATGTGAAACTCATATTTGCGTGATATGTACTTTGCCATAAGCAGCATTGTTAGTGCGACTGTTTCATGACTGAACTAAAAGATACTGCGAAATGAATAGTTCATTTTTCAGTCTAACCTTTTGTATTCAATTCAATTTATTTCCTGTTGCAAAGTCCCTTTTTTCTTTTTGTTAAATATAAAGATATTTTGATGAATTACCTCAAATGAGGCACTTAAATAGTGCTATGCTATTCTGTCAAATTGACTGTCATTTTAGCCTTATTTCTGTAAAACTTGACATTTAGCTCATCTGTAGCTACCGTGGCAAAACAGTATCAAAGTATAAGGCGTTTGGATTTCAGCTGAAAATCTTTGTTTACTTTTCCAAAGACTAGTTACATTTTTTTAAACCACTAACTTCAATGATCTCATGACACCTCAAGTTTATTTGGAAATCCTTTGGAAAGAGTGCTGTCCTTTTGGTTAGCTCCACAGTGCTATGTACACAATAATGCACTACTGTTTACAGTCTAACAATATCATATAACCAGTCGCAGGGGACATTTTACTTTAATGTCATTACGTTTTGATACTTTAAAAGTCGTATGGTCATTTTCACTTACAGTCCAAGTACTTCTTCCACCGTTGTGCGCCACTCAGAGCCAGATGTGATGTCACCATCATATGGTCCGTGTTATGCTGAGTGACGTAAAGGACAATTTGAAATCTGATTTGAGTGGCTCGCCTAAGTCATACGAAATTTGATTTGAGTCAGATTTCAAACCACCTACAGTATGACTACTATGTGTTTCTTGCCATCCAAACTTGATGAAGGCAATCTGATTCCAATCTGGATATGCCGAAAATCTGATTTAGGCTGCCAGTCTGAGCGAAGCCTCAGCACCGGTCTTTCCCTATATTCTCTGTCTCCCTAACCCTCCTTTTTTTTAGCTCTCCTGTGTATCTAACTTGAACCCATTTCTTCACTCTCTTCTCACTTCTTCCTTCACCAGACACTGGCAGTTTTGTTTTTTGAAATACCCAAAACTTATGACTCAGTGATGCGGGTTGAGTCAAGGGTCAAGTCAACACAATACACTAGCTACACTTCTGTGCTCCATGTAGACATTACGCAACTCCTTTAACTTCCTCTTATTGCTCCCCTTACAGTTTTTTTTTTTTTTATTAAACCCTTCCCTCCACGAAAAGATCCACTGCATAATATCATGAAAATGAAATCATCCTTTCATATGGGAACAAATTTAATCATTCTGTTCATATGTACTGCTTTCATACCACCTGATACAGGATTCATTCACAACACAACAGTTGAGACAATCCTGTCCAGGCTGCCTGTCCTGTTTTCAGTCACACAGGCTCTTTTGACAGCCCATGCTTTGACAGCACTCACTGGAGAGTCTGAATATGTGTGTGTGTGCGTGAGCGCATGTTCACTTCGTTTTTTGATATATGTCTTTTTGTTTGCATATGTCCCTTTCAGCTGTCTACATAAATTTGTTTTTTTCTCCTTTATGCGTTGCCTTCTCCTCCTTGTTTATTTTATGTCGGCGTGTTGTACGGATGATCTCCTCTTCTGGCACTCTACACAATTATTTTCCTATTTTGCATGTCGCTTGCTGAGTTAGCTCACGCTGTCAGCTGTCTGCTAAGTAATGCATTCCCCTCCATCTCAGAAGACTCACAGTAAATGCTGGGTAATTGTTTGTCCAGTAATGCAGAAAGCAAAAGCCTGGGCTCTCATTACATCTGTTGAATTTCATTGAAACAAGCCACCGTCAAAATATAAATAAATAAAGAGAACTCAGCCTTGTGGCAGGATATTGTCACATGTTTCCAAAGCCAATGATTCAAATAGCTGGGGCTGTACTGAAGCAGCGAGGAATAATCTCTCCCAGGTGGCATTCAGTTTTCACTTTGTTTTAAGAAAAATAACCTCTCTTGTCTATAACAGCCTTTGGCAAACATCCAGCTCAGTCACATTCCGCTTTCACATGACCTTCTGACAGACCTGGCCGGGAGCGAGAGCCGCACCGTCCGTCCCTGACCACACCTCCGTTTGACTGGCCCAGATACTTCAAGACCTGCTTATCTCTTCTTTTTCTCCTTCTGCTGCCTCTTCAGTGTTTACAAGTTTGACTCAACTCCAGATATGTAATTGGCTTGTAAATTTCATTTACGTGTATTTACAGTTTTGTTTTACAAGGACAAATACGCCCCCGCTCAAACAGTGGGAAGCCTTTGAAATTTATCGCGGTGTCGGGGTCGTGTCAGGGATTTTCACTCTGTCTGTGGCAAGTTTGAACACGTTGAGACTTTATGTTTGAAAAGTCTTAGATGATTAAACTAGCGCTGAAACATTGAGTGGATTTTTCAATTGATTTGCTGTTTAAAGGATTAGTTTAACATAAGGAAATGCCCTTTTTTTGCTTTTTTACTTTAGCTGAGTATTAGAAGAGGACGTTTATACAAATCTCTTGTCTGTTTGTTTAATATTAAGCTACTACCAAAAAGCTGGTTAGATTAGCTTAGCAAAAAGACTTGAAACTGAGAGAGAGAGAGCCAGCCTGGCTCTGTGTGATATTAACAAAGTCTGCCTACATGTTTGAAACTTGCTAATGAACACATAATAACACATAATATCACTTTGATTAATCTGTGCTAAAACCCTAGACATAAAAAAAATGACAATTATGTGTGTTTGGGATAAGCACACATGGTTGTCTTTTTTTTCAGGCTGAATAAAAGATGGTAATTATGTCATTTTGTGCTTATCCCAAAATATAAAACTATTATTACGGGCATTCTTCAAGCAAAAATGTGAAACATTCACTGACTGCAGCTTAAGGTATCAGGATTTGCAGCTTTTCTCTTTTTTGGGATTATGAATGATCTTAGTGTTTTGGAAACAGCACAGGTAATCACAAGTTGCCATCTTTTTTTTTTCCTGGAAAATGAACATTGCATAGTTGAAATGATTCAAAACCCTAACTCTAACATCATCCATAATTTACTAGATAATGAAAATATTTTTTTTCTTTTTTTGAAACCCCGTAATCAACCCTGACTGCACCAGCAGCCCATCGTCTGTTCCAAGGTTCCTGGACTGAGATTTTATTTACTTTCCTAACAACAGAGGAAGGCTGTGAAGCTAGCTTCTAAAGCAGGAAATGGAATTGGCTTTTGCAAATGATGGTGTGCGTGTGTTTGTATTAAGGAGTCAGAGAGACGGAGCCACGCAGCACTTTAATATCCCCAATAACGTTGCAGAGACGGGGCATCTGTTTGAGAATCCCACATCAAACGAGACTGCATGTCAGCGAAGGGTTATGTATATATTTCCCTCACTCTTCCCATCCAACAGGAATAGGCAGGCGTACAGGGAGAGCTGATGAGTGGAAGGAGCTACACTTTTGATCAAGACTAGAAAGTAAAGATAGAAGAAGCCAGACTGGATGCATGAGTAATTACAGGACCACTGAGTCAAAACAACTACAACGGGAACTTGCAAATCAATTACGTTATCAAGGTTTGGTGTTCTTGCTCTGCTGGGGTGGAGGTAGAGATGTTGTTTTCCTGTGAGGGCATCTGGAGGAGATTAGAGTCCAACCTGACACTGCAGCCCCGTGAAACATGACTCAGGGATGAATGGAGGCTTTTAGACCAGTGTCTGTCTTCCCACACGTCGCTCTGCTATTCTTTATTTGTCTGTCACCCAATAAAACACGCATGGCGTTATCTGATACCCTCAAGCTCGCCGAGCAAACAAGGTCCTGCCAATCTCATTCTCATTCTCTGCCTCTTTTATTTATTGGGCTTATTCCTGCAAGATGTTTTTTGTCATTCAAGAAAGCAAAGCCAAGGAAAAGCAAGATATCCCTGATGATGTTATTAATTCCAAATCAGCTGTTTGCGCACACTATGCATCATTGTAAGAGAATGTAATTTGTGAGGTCAGCATTGCCTGATTTTTTTTTTTCTTTTGTAAAAGCAACAAACCAGAACAAGACGGAGCGCAGGGTCGAGAACGTGAGGGAATGTAACAGAATAACACGAATTCAAGCCCAGTCGAGACCAAATTACCTGCAAAAAGAAGTCCGAATCCAGAGTTCTTGTTTTGATACAGTCTACGCAGCTGCGGGCTGGACTCTTATTAGGGCTCAGCCTGCATTTCCACTTGTGGCTCTGACAGCCTTTATCCAGTTACGTCTGGGCCCCGGCGCTCCAGGGAGCTCACATTTGCTCCTCTGTTATGGGGGGCAGAGGGGAAGTAATGCATGTCACCGATGCCACCTGCAGTTAGAGCAAACAGAGCTGACCGCCACTCAGCTGGGCACTAATGCAGCAGAAAAAGAGGGGAGGTTAGAGCATTAGGACTGTATTACTATGGCAACTAAGCGAGGTCACATAGCTGAAGGATATATTCTCTACCTGTATATCTGAAACATTGTACGGTCTTTTTGTGGCTGTTTTGTGCTGCAATAGAAGATCTTTGTGTGAAGGCTGTTTGGTTGCTTCTACAACTGAAGCTGCTGTTGCTGTTGTCAATTGTTTTTCATTATTTTATACTGTGAAAACACATGTGGGTTTAGGTTGTGACTTCACATATTAACGTGCAGGCAACCATTGGTTTGACAAACACTTTCCATGGCCCCACAGATGTGAGTGTGTGTGTGTGTGTGAGAGAGAGAGAGCGAGATTCAGGAATTGTAGATTGTTTTCATTTCTTCAGCTAGTCAAAGGCAAGACTATATGCCGCTGTTCTGTTTGAGAGCGCCCACTGTCCCTGCATGGGTTTCAATTTCAACTCCCTCAGCACATCAGCGATGCAATTGCTTCCTACTGCAATTTATTACAGGCAAATTGAAAGATTCCAAGGTGAGACTCCGTTTGTGTTGGCTCTCAATGCGCTGGCTGGTTACTTACACTCCTTTCCTCCATCTCTTTACATGGCCAGAGCTCCTGCTTGTCCCCCATCTGGGTTTGTGAGAGCTGTAGTTATTGTAACCGAGTCTTTTGGAAAGAGAAAGACAGAGAGGTAAAAAAAAAAAAAAAGAGGAAAGAAATTGCCGCTTTTCCAAAGCAAAGAGAGAGGATGGCAGTGGTCCCATTAGTTGACCCCCAGGCGAGCTCTCTGGAGGCATATAGACTTACCAGCGTCAAAGCATAAGAATATGCACCAGGCAGCATCAAAGCGAGGCATCGGGGCAGCTGATAGCTTGTGGTGACATTGTGCTGTGGGACGGTGCACTCTCCACCATCATTACCAGTGGATCCCTCACATTGTCTATTTATAATCAATTTTCCATTCCGCAACACTCTGCACCTCTGTCTCCCACATAGTGTCGAGGAAAGACAGAAATGAGGGACAAAAGAGGAGGAGAGGGGGCTGAGCAGGGAGCTCGTCGAGTATTGCTAACACAGGGGAGAAATTATACAACAGGGACTGCTCGCATAAATGGACCCAGACGTGTAAAAGTAACAGCGGTTTAGTGGGGCCATTTCTTTAAAACCAAAGCACAGACCAGGAATAAAACCACTCAGTTTGTACTGGGTCATTCTTCAGAATGGTTCCCTTCTTTTAAATTAGCCAATAACTGGGTAAAGCCACAGCATTATTTGCAACAAAACGGCCTCATTTACAGGCACAAATATTACCGGCCAGGCAGCGAGTAAGTATTGTTCTGCTGCTTCCGTTCTCCATTTATTATCAGGGGACTTTTTACACTCCTATTACTCTGGGTTATATTGTACAATTTGTGTGTGTGCGTGTGTGTGTGTGTGTGTGTGTGTATTAAAAATGCACTCATGAGTGGATTTTGTTTTGCACTGGTTTACTGTCAAAGGAGCCACACTGTCAAGGAAAGCATGCTGTTAGTGTGCCCAGATGAAAACAGAAATGTAGCACTGTGGGAGTGTGCGTTTTCACTCCCTTCCTGAAAGGATGGGCTGCAGCATTCTTGATGGAGGCGATGAAGCCACGCTGCAATGACACGCTGTCTAAGTGTGTGTCTCTGTGTGCTCGCGGTGTTAGGTTTTGTCTCTGACATGCTGATATGCTAAAGGAAGTGGAGTTCAGCTCAGGCCCATGAGTTTGACAGGGAAATATGACCAAACACAGAGACAATAGGGGTTAAGTGCTCTTCTTTTCCCCTCTGCATCCTAATACTTAGTGCTCATTCAGGGACACATGGATGAGGTTCTTGGCCTTGCGGTGCCATTTTACACTCACTTCCCCTGTGGCGACAGTAATAGTCCTGAAAGTGTAACCAGTGTGAGAGTAGATGCGGGTTAAAGGAAACAAATGGTGGGAATGACCTTTTTGTTAATCATTTTTCTGCAGCTTCAGGGGCACTGACACCATCAGACATGCAGCGGTATCACTGAGCCCCCTGAGGCTTGTAGCATTTAATTAATGTTAAATAATCTGTGACATTTGCTGTTAATTTTCGAACATGAAAGCACTCGCTGCATTTGCTGATGTAAACATGGAGTGATAAGTGCCAGTTCTGGTGCACTAGAAGTGATGCATGCTATTCTGCTACAGTTTCACTTACAACTGTCCCTCCAGGAAACAACAGCTGATGGAAATCAAGTGGCCAAATAAATAGTAATAACAGTTACAGAGAAAAAAAAGAGAAATTAGTTATATGATCGACAGATAATGAAGCTACAATTATAGTCAATAGACTGATGAGTCATTTTAATCTCATTTCAGGCAAAAATGCAAACATCTGCTGGTTCTAGCTACTCATTTAAGTGCTCCAAGGATCTGCTGCTTTTATTTGTGTTATATGGCAGTAAAATGAATATTTTGCATTATGGACTATTGATAAGGCATTGGTAATTGTGACTTGGCTTGGAAAAAATAATATATTCTTTGCCATTTTATTACCTTTTACAGTTTAATCACGAGTTGATTAATCAAGACAATAATCAACAGATTAATCTCCAATGAAAAATGCGTCAGCTGCAGCCTTTAACTCTTATGAAAATAAAACAATTGAAGTAATAACCAGAAAGGCCTATTTTTCACAGGGCTTGCTGAAGAAAAACTGCACTTAAAACATTTAAATAGACAAAATACTAAAGAGGTTAAAGTGTAAGTGGAAATGCAATTACTCAGAGGTCCAAATAGCAGTAAAATGGAAGTGCTAAGAGAGGCTAAAGTTTCAGTTTGAGTGTAAGCACTAAGTGAAGTTGAAGCGTCAATTTAAATCAAAGCCCTGAGTAAAGTTGAAGTATTAGTCAAAGTAAAAGTGTTTAAAGGGTTTAAGGATTCAGCTGAAATTTGAGCACAGAAAAGAGTTACAATGGTTTAAGTGATAAATTGAGGTGGAGGTGTCAGTTTGAGAGGAAGTCCCGAAAGAAATCAATGTCAGTCCAAATATTTGAACTGAATCATGTCAGTTCATGTATTATTATTAATATAAGCAGCTGTAATTTATGTATGACAGTAAAAGTAGTGTGACTGAGAAAAGCTGAAGATTTCCTCTGGCTGAAAGCAAAAGAAATGTAAAAATAATGAAAAAGTTAACATTTAAAGTAATAAGGATTATTGCAACTTTTGCCATTTTAAATTCAGATGAATCATATTTTGATAATTTAATTGTGTTTTCAGTGGTTAAAAGTTGGACTAAAACTAATTTGTAGGACTTTGGCTGCAACAGTTAAAAGTTATATAGATTATTTTCTCCTAAGAACACTAGTTTACCACCATTTTTAAGCAGTTCAATGAAACAATACGATTGTGCAGACAAATAATGTAACACAAGTACTAAAAAAAAAAAAAAAGAAAAAAGAAAAGAAAAACAATAATCTCCAGAGTCAGGAGTAAAAATCAAGGGATTGAAGACGTCACACATTAATACATTGATTGATTGATGGGTAATCTCAGAGGTATTGCAGGGTAAAAACAGTAGCATGTCTTCAAAGATATTACTAAATTTAAAAAACATAACAAGAACGAGGATTATTATTTTTAAATGCAATCAGAATCCATCAGACGTCTCCCTGACAGGCAATGCAAAGCCACAGTCTGTCATGTAAAACTGAGCGGAACTTTGACAGCTGTTTCTTCGGGATAAACCAAACTTAAACCAAATTAAACTTAAAAAAACAATTTGCAAAATGAATCAGTGAAAGCTTCTGCTCTGTGAACCTCAGTGGCAATTTGAGGAAACAAATGGGTTTGTAATAAAGGAAGTTGCACCAAAGAAAAGAGACACTAGACAAAATAGAAAACTTTATATAAGAGGTGAAGTTATCCAATTTATAAAGAGGGGAAGAGGTTCCAGTTCACAGAAACTGTTCCCTTTGTTATGCAGTTTTGTTGTAGGTACAAAATGCAGGACGACACTTCAAAAAAAAGCAATCATGTTTGTAAATCTGAAATATGTTAATGATAACTAAAAAACATCTGATAAAACGTTTATGATTGAGTTTAAAAGGCCCTCTCTAGAGCCAGTGTTTGTTTTGTCTATTGGGCTTCTGTATAAACATGGCAGCACATCATGGTGGACTCTTTGGAAGAGGACCTGCTCCCTCTGTAGATTTAAAGGGTTCCTTCTAAGGTAAATACACAATGGATCTTATTTTCAGGTGATTATACATTCATAAAAACATACTTATGAATATTATATTCCATTTGTGCCGATATATCCGACAAAGCCTTGCACACTAGAGCTTTAAGACATCCACCTTGTTTTACCTCACTGGAAAACAATTAAAAAGCTTTGAGGTTTTTTAATACCGCGCAACAGCTTCAGGACTAATTACTCAGTTTTAGGGGACCATTAATATTTTTGACAAGGCACTCATTATTCATGGATTACATTTGCATTAACAAGGTAAAAACTTGGTAGATTGAGGAAGGATTTTTCATTTAAATCTCTCCCTCAGGTTTTGGTTTGAAACGTTCCAATAATAATGACAGTCTGTCAAATAGAGTCAAGTAAACATAATTATTGTAACATTAAAATTTTGATAATAAACATTGTAAATTTTGAAAAAAAAAAAAAAACTCTCAGTCAAGAAAGAGTTTTCCGAGGGATGAGTTGAGCGCTCGAGGGGAGAAAAATGCATCACATCAGCATCTGCTAACACTCGTCGTGGCTTCCCGGACTCAGAGGCCCCCCATGCTCTGCCCATACTCTAGAATTATGTGACTGGTTGATGAGTGGTTGTGTCGAGTTGGAAGGTCCTTGGCAAGAGGCCTTGGGCACCACTGGAAGACTATCAGAGTGCAGAGTCATTAGAAATCTCTCATTCTCACTCTGCTGTGTAAACGGCCCGGCGGCCTCCAGCCGAACGAGCCCCGAGGAAGGATCACCTCCGTCTGGCTGAAATTGGATCGTGCACAGAAGAGGGGAGCTGTAGGAGCTGAACGGGAGGAGCGGGTACGGAGGGGGCTGAGGGGGTAGGGAGGGGCGCTATGTGTTCCTATTTATTGACTCCTCTGCAGAGATCACTAAACAGTTTCAGGGGAGAGTAAAAAGTTTGAGGAGTTTTTTTTCTCTCATAAGCACTGCTGATGGTAGGAAAGTGACGAGTTGCCTTCATAAAAAGCCTAAAATGACTGTGGAGAAGGGGACTCGATTAAGAATGTGCTCGACCCCACATCAGGTCAATAAATTAGTTCTTGTTGTTAATCCAAGCACAGTAAGTTCCTGAACACAACTGTAATGGCAAACTATCCATACTGTTGGAATAATGTTTATTTTATTAGGTTGGTATGAAAAACAAACCAAAAACATTACCAG
Source organism: Acanthurus leucopareius (assembly GCA_029814765.1). Lineage (NCBI taxonomy): Eukaryota > Metazoa > Chordata > Actinopteri > Acanthuriformes > Acanthuridae > Acanthurus > Acanthurus leucopareius. Next base: position 4,865,422 of record JAQMCX010000023.1, read on the forward strand.
AATGAACTAAAAGGGTCTCCACCTGCAGCATCTGCAGAATAAATTCCACTTAAATTAAAAAAAATACAACATAATTTTGACAAAGATATTAAACCCAAAAAACATGATTTTTGAGCTCAATTGCTTGAGACCCCGTTATCCCCTAAATCAGTCTGCATAGTCTTTAACCCATCCAAATAACAAGAAATATGAATATAATATTTTGTACCCCTCAAGCCAATTCTGCATTAATTTCAGAGGAAGGAGACTGAAACAAGAAACCTCTCATTTACAACAATAGGGCAAAATGTATTTATATAAAAAAAGGAAAAGGATAAATCAACCAAAACTCATTTTATTTAATAGTGTGACCCAAAAGTGACAAACTTCCTGTATTTCTGCTAACAACTCCATCTAAATGCAAACTGAATTATTGTTGCTTAGCTAAAAAACAGAAGTAAACAGTGAAACAATAAAGCAGAACGGATCAAATAAACAGATACAAACCTTTTTTTTTTACCATGTTATTACTCTTCCTTTAACTTAAATGCAGCTGGCAAGTCTTAAGTAAACCTGTCACCTAAATGAGCTGTCCAGAAAGAAAAAAAAATGTAATTGATTTCTTGTTTCTAAACTCTTGCATAAGTGGAAAAAAAAACCATTAGCCTTGACAGAAGAGTTTACTTGTGAGATGAATCCATTTAATTTCTCCGCTTTTCTTTTTACTGTCGCCAAGGGACAAATGTGGACGTGGGTTTAACAAATCACATCTTTTGTCTGGAGTGTCAAGTGACCGAGCATGAATTAAGCTCAGGCTGTAAAACAGAAGCACACCGCTGTATTTACCACAGCAGAAACCCCAATGTTTGTTCCACTACCTCCCAGTAACCTACTTAAAAAAACTGATATTGTTGGATTGAATGTCTAATTTGAGCCATCATTTACAGTTACACATTTATTATGTCCCTGCATGACTTAATAACACAAACAATAACTGTGCCTCCATGCTGCAACAATAGACCTGAAACTGGAATATGCAGGAACTGTGTGTAATTGCCTCCTACTTAATGGTTTGTTTTGCCTCTTCACTACAAGAACTGAAACTATGTGTATCATAAAAGTGCTCAGTAATGGCAGAAGTGAAAATAGTCCTCATTAAACACGATAATGAGCTGCATGATTTAGTCAAATGAGGGAAAAAAAAAATAGAAAACATGTGTTGTTTAAAAATGATGGAGTGTTCTAGTAAACGCAACTGTTCTCTTTATGTTATGCAAGCTGCTTTTAATGGATTTTCTTAAAAAACAGCAGGATCTTGTGACTTCCGGGGTGCAAGGCAAAAAAGCAGCAGCAGAACAGACAGCCAAGGGCTCTAAATGTGACAGACACATGGCAGTGCTTTCAGACTTTTTCCAGCAATAATGGCTTGTTAAGGAGGAAAAGAGCATTAACACCTTGCCTACACACAGACATGTATTCTTTGTATAGCAAAGTAACACTGTGTGAGTAATGTAGCACAATAGAGTGTGTAATAAATAGTGGACAGAGCCAATGTGACATCACCCAGCGGTTTGTGGGCTGCTGTCCTCAAGCCTTGGGCCTTAGCCATTATTACAAAGGTCATCTTTTTTTTATTTGGAACTGGAAGTGACCATATTTGGATGTGAAGGTGGAGCTGGGGAGGATATTCATTGCTACCTATGCTAGCAGGACAGCTAGCAGCAGTCAAAGTGGCAGTGCTTTAAATTGTGAACCTAATATAAATGGAATAATTGAAATATTTTTAAAAAGAATGGAAACAATAGCTAAGGAGACCAAAATCGTGGGGGTTTTTTTACTCATCTGTAAGTTCACTTCTTCCCGCTCTAAAAATGGGTATTTTAATGTGGCACTCTATGGGGATTAACTCACTTTTGGAACAAGCCCCGAGTGGCCGTTAAAAGAACTGCAGTTTTTGGCGCTTTCAAGTCAGCTTAAGTTTGCCTCTTGTGCCGCAAAAAGACGTCAAGGCTTTGCTGGCATGAGTGAAAGGGGGCTTACTGCCATGGAAGAGGAAGTATGAGTGCTCTGCAGTGAAGAAAGAAAAAGAAAGACGAGAAAGAGAAGAGAGAGAGAGAGAGACAAGTGCCAAATGCTGTTTGTAATTAGATTCTGTCAAAAGACCTTTTTCACTTCGGTCGGCCATGTTGAGGGATTTGCAGGGCCGAGAGAGGGCTGGGCGCTGGACTGTGTTCACTCTGCTTCACCCTGCAGTCAGCAGGAGCAGCAGCCAAGGAGGTGACAGAGCTCTCCTCTCCTCCTTCTCTTACTCCTATTACTCCCATCGACCATTCCCACCAATGATCTCAAACTTTTTGTTTTTTGACTCTCTTTTCCTTTCTCCTCTTTTTGTCTTGAACGCATGTATTCTTAACTATAAAACAGCAAGGCCATAAATACACTCCACTGTCCATCCTGTGCAACAAGACTGCAGCCAATCATGTTGGAATCATTACTATAATCTTTGGGAGACTCTTTATGCCTGACATTAGTCTTTATAAGGTAGAATCTCTTTAAATGGAACCCAGCCTGATAAGAAATGCTGACTTACAGCTGCACTTAAACTTGTATATTAACAATGGACCGAATGAATATGTGCAAAGGGAGAGAATAAATCCAATCTCAGTATTTCCCCTGCGTATTTTAACATCTTTCAGTTTATTGTTTTTGTTATACAGCCCACACCTTTGCTAATTTGATCCACTATTCTCATTCTCATCAACTTTGTTTCTAACAACAGCAGACAGCAAAGTGCTCTAAAAGCCCAGCGTACAAAAAAAAAAAAAGAAAGACAATGTGAGCAGCTAGCTAGTGAACAAAGAAGGGCATTTACTAAACAAAGAGCCAGATGTTTTCTGCAATAGTTGGTGGAAAATAATGAGCTAAACAAATTTACATTCGTTACGTGGCTGGATATACAACTCCATGTTATGTTAACATTCCAACAGCAAAACAAGTCTCGCTTTACTAATGTTTCTACTGCTGTTGTCAAACAGGACCAGATAAATTGTCTTCATTCTTCTGCTGCTTTTCTCTCCTAAGGTATCAAAATTTAGTAGTTTACATATAAGAGCATGGTTTGTATCTAATGAGACAATACAAAAACACTATTATGAGGACTTAAATGCTCCTCTGGGCTGTTGGGTGTGTAAATAGACAGCTTTTTGCATGTAACATATTCAACATTTACTGAAAATGGGATATAATCTCAGTGTTGTGTGTAAAGCTTAATGCTCTGCCCCAAACTGCCAAAACAATCATTCAAAGCAGATACAAGGATAAACTCTGGGTGCACAGGTTTCTCATAACCTGTAAGCTTTGTGGAGTAATTTTAAATGAAAGTAGACACTTATGACACATGTTGGCTAGCTAGCTAATTTTTTACAACCGCAATACAAAGCAAACAAAGCAAAGCATTCTCTCTCAAACTTGTCTTAAAGAAGAACTGTCAACAGCGGTGACAACAATGACAGACATAAGCGTCTCCAGGAGACCATTACACAACTTAATGATAGCTGGTGGGCGGGGTTTCACAAGTGTTGACGATCAGTCATTCAGGTTTCTGTCATTTCAACAGGTGCTGAGATTCAAGCTGTCATTAAAAGCAAGCGGGTCCATTCTTTGTGATTTAGTCAGTGAAAAACAAGAGGGGAGATCTATACCTGAAATATCAATACTGGTAAAGTCTTGTTTTAGTATCGACAATAACACTGGGATCAACAGCAAGAAATGGATTTCTTGTGCTGTTGTGTGCATGAAGACTGTGGTCACCTTGTTAGTTCAGAGACGGAACACCAAAAGTATTTTCTCATATATAAAAGCTATCTAGTGTTTTTGTGTGGATGTGATAAAGTATTTAATGAAAAAACAGTGACATAATAGAAAAGCTGATGTTTTGCAAGTCATTCAGTGATGATTAAAATGCGTTTCAGAAGTCATGGAGTTTAAGGCGGGCTGTGTAGCTACCACACACACACACACACCTAACAAGAAGAATTACACATCCTGTATCTACACAAACACACATATCTCCCGCATCTTTCTTTTCTCTCTCTCTCTCCCCTTTCCTGTCTGTTTTGCATAATTCCTTCTGGTTGAAAGATTCAGTTTCTTCTCACTAGAAATAACAACAAGCGGGCAGTGTGTGTGTGTGTGTTTGTGTATGTATGTGTGTGAGGTGCTGCGATGAGAATCTAGAGGCGCATTCCTGACTCAGTGCTTTTGTACCTAGTGGGATGTGTACGTGTGTGTGTGTGTGTGTCTCTCTCTCTGTCCATCTGTGTGTGTTTATTGGTCTGAGAAACTGGTTTATGTGTTTGTCTGTCTGTTTGTCTGTGGGCCTATTTGGTCACTGTGTGTGTTCATGTTTGTGTTTATGTGTGTGTTTGTCTGTTAGTCTATTGTGTTTATTTGTGTGTCTTTGACTTTATTGGGATGTTTGATGTTCTCATTTCTCTATCTCTCGTCTGTGTGTCTGTTGATGTTTCAGTGTGTGTACGTGTGTGCATGTGTGTGTGTGTGTGTTTGTGTGAGTGTCTGTGTGTGTACAGCAGGAATAAAGCACCCCATTGATAAGAACAAGTTCTTCTTGTTAATGTATCAGTCGAGCTGGACGTGAGCCAGCGGTGAAGTCCCAGGGGCGTATTTCTACACAACCCCTGCTATGACACGGCAGTTACTATTCTGCAACTCCAGACACACACACACACACACACACACACACACACACACACACACACACAGACATGCACACACAAACACACACAAGGCTAGATAGCCCTGGAACTGAACATGTGTTAACACTCTCCTTCCAAGAGATACATTGAGGAGGACATTGAGCAATGTTTCGTCTTACATCTCTCTAGCGGCCGCCTTCTCTGCAGTCGTCTAAAATGCTTCCATGTGCAGTCTCTGCATTCCGATTACCTTTCTGAGAAATTTCAAGACTCTCCCCGAAGATACCCGATACCCAGGGGAAAGCAGATAGTCATGAGAAATACCTGCTAGCTCTTAACAGTTTTAAATAACAGGATGGGGAATTTCTGCCATTCCCTTGGTCTCCTTTTTTTGTACATGTGCCAGCTATTGTTTTCCTCCTTTTATACACCAGGGAGATGGAGCCAAGGCTGTTTTATGACAGTCATAATCACCACCCTTGGCGGCTGCATAGGGACATCAGCTCCAATCGGTTGTTGCGGGGCACACCTCGTTGTCAAATAAAAGTGTCTGGATGAAGGTCGGTGGGAGAACAAAGAGGTTCAGTGTGCAGAATAAGCACCTCCAAACCCCAGTGTTCCAGCATGTGCAACCCTCTGCCTCTCGTCTATTTGTTTAATGATTGCAGACCACGGTGGATGCTGTGGAGCCAGGCCGCACACACTCTTTTTTTTTTGACAGCAGGGACTTTCTTAGTAAATCTGTGCAGAACCACACAATTAATCACAACAGTGGGTCGAACAAGTGGCTCGGTGTGACAAATGCATGTGGGCAGTGCGCTTTGGGAGCTGCAACACAGCATTTAGTGTGAGAATTACATACATCATGATTGTATTTAATAAAAAACAGGTCGGTGCATTGAAAAGCAAGGCTGATACGGGACGGCATTGCTAACATCTGTTTTTGTAGATGGATCGGGAAATTTAGGAGCTACAGGGATAAACACATCCACAATGATAGACAAGGGTTTAGTTTACTATGTCTAAATGTAATGTCGTCATCATCCTCGAACCGTTTGAAGCGCAATCGCATAGAACATTTGCATGACCTGATTTACTGACTTGCCCCCTTAACACAGGATGTAATGTGGAAATTCAAGAAACGGGATTTAAGGAGCCTGAACGCGCTTTTACAGACGAGCAGGGACTTTTATTTTCCAGATGGCTTTGATATACATCATAGCGGTGTCACCACCAAAGCATGCTTTCCATTATTCCGATTGTTTAAAAGCTTTACCTCTTAAAATAAATGTAAAGTGACAATCCAAAAGGTTTCAGACAAAAAAAAGGGGGTAGGTCTTACAAATGGAATTGTCCCCATGGGCAAAGCACATAATATTCATATCAAACCTGATCCATCCACCACTTGAATTTCTAACCATGCAATCAGGGGCTCTGCCAAGTCAGTGAATACACCCTGATCAATCTGATGATAAGAGGGGACCAACAGTGCTCTGTGGCTTTGGGAAATGCTATGTTCTCGTTAGCTATCAGACACACAGAGTCAGCTCAGATATGTGCACATAGCTTGCAAACAAATTAATCTCTCTCGCGAGGTACAAAGTCCACTCTGTTCTTTCCTTAATGGTCTTCTCAGCTGTTGTGGTCAGCACATTTTGATTGTGATGTCTTGTTAGGAAATAACCGTTGCAGGTGGCATCCCTCCAGGAAGTTAGTGGCGGAAAAATTCATGCGTATTAAAGCCTTTTAATGTTTTTATACATAATCCTATTTTTATTGCTCATATAGTCTAAAATGTGCTGTTGGTTGGTCCACCACTCTGATCCAGAAAAAAAATGTCTTTACAACTGTTGAATGAATTAAAATGAAAATCTCTGCATGTATTCATGTTCCCCTCAGGACGAATCGTACACTGGTTACCATCATTTACCTCGCAAGGTTAAATAGGTTGAATTTTGAATATTACTTCAGCAGCGAACAACTATTCGCTGTGTTAAGATATAAAAGAGTGGATTGGCTGATTTTCTATTTTTATAAGAACTTTCCTTTGTATTTTATGTATTATATAAAACATGTATGGTAAAAGTTTTACTGCTTGACCCATTTTTCTACTTAATAAAAAGAGTCCTAAAAACAAAAATCTATTCTTCTCTGTGGCCATTAAAGGGTTGGAAGTGAAGTCAAGACCTACTTAGACAAACAAATCAAGCTCCTGTTTCGCTCACACCTCTTCAACTGTGCATGATGTTTACATGGCAACCATGCTGTGTTGACACAGAACCCGATCGAGCCGCCTGGCAGGACATTGTTGTAGGTGTCACTTTGATCAACATTTATCACTCTTTCGTAGCACTTCGTCGTCAGCCTCGGAGGCGACCGTTCCTCCTGTCCCCCTTCTTTTAGTGCTGTTATTCTGGGCAGTGGGTCTTATAAATAACTAATAAAGACCAAAGCTATGACACATTCATCTTAATGCTAGGTGGCATTAGGGACAGGTGTGCCGGCTTATTCCTACCTTTTGTGCGACAGCGTAATTAATCTACTTTGTGCCATGTTAAGAGAAAAGGGGGGTGAACTGTGGGGGAGAGAAAAATGAAAAAACCAAAAGGGAAAGTCATGAATTTTACAGTGAACTTAAAGCGATGACCACCTGACCCTGCTACCTTTACACTTTCATCTTTTTTCACTCTTTTTTTTTGCGTCAAGCAGTACTTGCTTAAAAATAAGAGGGGAAGAGACATGAGTGAAGTCACCTGGTCCCAAAATAGAGCACAAATGAGGATAGGTGATGCTAGCCTGTGTTGTAGAGGGGAAAGTGGGGAGATATTAGCCATATGTGATTCATTTACAACAGCATGCTTCAATTAATCTGGGCAGGGTGGCAGGCGCCAGGGTTGGGCCCCATGCCACCTGAGCGAGAGAGGAAGAGTGATCTGCTGCTCTGTGAGGGATGAGCAATGAAAGCAGATCCCTCCCAATCGATACGCCTTACATTATTGCTCACACCAAACTCATCCCTTCCACTCTCCTCCTCTCTTCCTCCCTCGATGACTCTTTTCCTCTGAGCCTCTTTGTTCTCTCTTCCTTCATGGGACTTAAAGACGAGGCCAATAAGGGCTGAACGAGGCGAGAGGATGCTCATGTGGGCGTCCACCGTCCGGAGCAGAGACACCCTCGGGATGTTTTGCGAGACTATTCTCTAACTGGGGCGGCATGCTGCGGCAGTAAGTGAAAGCAAAGGGGGGAACAAACTGGCGAGGGGCAAAAACCACAGTGACCAGATGGAACCGCAGATTGTTTTAAAGGGGCTACTGCCTCAGCAAAACCATATGGGGCAAAAATGCTATTTAGCGAATTCTCATTTGTGTTTTTCACGACATAGTGAGCAGCAGCGGAGGATCTTGTAAACAAAAGACAAAGTACTAATGCTGTCAACACATGATGGGAAAAGAAAAAACAAATCCAGCAGCCTCATCTGCATCTGTGAACCTGTAGGGCATGCTGTTGTGAGGAGTTTTATTTCAACTTGTGAGCAATATTCCAAAATAAGAACAAATGAACATTTGCCAGGCTCTAATACCATAAAGCATTAAGTTACATCAAAGCCTGCCAAGGCTAATAATGTGATTGCCACTAGAAAAAAATAACCTGAAAAAAGAAAGAATGATGATGATGAATTAAGCAGAGGAAAGAAGCGCATATTAAGGCACTGGATAAGAATATTGAATTACGACACTTAATGGGAAAAGACAAGCAATCGCATCAGTATGGCAAAGGATTAAACACTGTAGCTTAGCAGGCTCTGACAGTGTAATTATATTTTTAGTTGTCTGGTTTCTGAGCTGTTTCACCTTCTCCTTCTTCTTCTGATGTAATCTGGATTTTTCCAAATTCCTGCCTCATGCATCAAGGGGGATTTTTCGCACTGACAGAGGGCTGAAATAGATAATGCAGCCCCTTCAAACATTCATTACGATGTATGCTGTCGGCCATACTGCAGGCTGAAATGTCTCTTTGCTTCCCAGGCAATTAAAACTTTCTATGAGGAATAAAGATTGGCATAGCATTTAATCTCAGAGTGAAGACACAGGAGTATAGAGGGAAAGCGAAAATGAACATCCTCCATCCTCCTGCCTCTTCCCCAGAGTGTGTGTGTGTGAGTGTGTGTGTACGTATCTGTTCTGAATAACTCAATAAACTTTAAAAAACGATGATAATAATAAAGACCTCCTTCATATTTTAACCAGAGTTGAAGACATAAGCACGGTCTAGAATTATATCAGTCAATATCAGACAACATTAAGTGCACTATATTGTAATTATCTCTAATTAAAATCTAATAATTAATGAGTGTCTCAGGGCATGTGAGTGTAAATTGTTGTGAGACGTTCTCCGCTCAGCACTAATTTGAAATCATGCAATAATGAATCAACTGCAAGAGGAAGCTGTCAGGAAAAGGGAAGGTTCAGGGGACCACGGTGTTTTGGTGTTTCAGGGCTTAGTTAATTAGTTTGAGGGGAAAGTCAAAGATAAACACAGATTGTCATTTTAAACACAGGCTGAGCCTTTAAACAGCTGTCCACAGCTGTAAGGTCCTGATCGAATCAAGGTGGTGGGCGACACAACTGTGCAGTGTCAGCACATTCTCATTCATACCGACACGCATCAGACCGAGTGTTTTGTTTCTTTCATTATTGATTTTTTTTTATATTGCAGTCTTTTGAAAGACTTATCATTGTATAACCCATTTATGAAAAAAGCAAAAACAAATCAATATGCTTTTCAAATCTTTGTTTAAAGTCACCTGTTTCTTTTTAATTTCACCACTTGCTTCTTTTTTAACTGTAAAGCTGTAAAGCACTGAGTCGGAACAAAGCCTCTCTAAGGAATGAATCAATTGCTCAAAACTTAAACCTAATTTAATTAAAGTAAAGCAAGAAAGCAAGAAAACAAATAAAATGTGTTTATAAACGTTTTAATAAGAGACACTTGATATTTTCTAATTTCACTAGAATGTGGGGATGTAAATATTATGGAGGGTCATTAAATTGGCTTAAAGGATCACAATGTCAATAAATGTTTCATAATCAATATTGGCATATTGCATATTTGCAAAATAGCATTATCTGTTGAATATTTTATTTTATGCAGAACAGTAATTTGGCAGTTTGTAGGTGTGTTGTTTTAACAAACTCAGAGCAGAAGTTTTTTGGCTGATCCAGTGTTGCATTTTAATTAAGTTTAGTGATGCTCTTATAACATTTCCTTCTTTTTGATACATTTCCAATATCAAAATTTTGAGAATCAGTCGAAACAGAAATCCAATTTGACACCAGTGTGCTAAAAAAAAAACAACTTTATTTGACTGTTTTCACAAGCAGAACAGTATGTTTTATTACAAGTATCTGATCTTCATGTGTAAAATTAGCAAGCTGTTCTTTAAGCGTGTCTCCACACAAACATTCTGCAGTTGGTAAAATGTCAAAAATGATTGTGACACTAATTTTACATGATATACAATCTTATAAAACATGCCATAGTAAACACATGTATAAGCCAACACATCATACATTGTCTTGACTTTATTGTAAAACACTTATGTAATTGTATTTTCACAGTCCTGATAAAAATGTATGGCTTTTAACAAAATAGCCTCAAGCTGTGGTTCTGCATTTTTAGATTTGCTTGTGGTTTCTTCATAGAGAACAGTGTTTGCTTGAAACCCCAGACTGCATGCCAGCGAGAGAGAGACTTCAGTGTTAGTCTGTTTCATTGGAACAATTTTATGGCCCTGAGAGATGAAATTAGTCGGTATTATACTGGAAAAAACTACAGACTAGAGAAAAATCTGAAGAAAAATAAAGCAATTTAGCATGTTAAAATGAGATTTTCTTATTTCCTTCCACTTTAATCATCTTTCTACCCCTTAATTTGTCTCATGACCCCCTGACTGCATCTTATTCTGAAGTAGATGTAAACATTTTTGAAAGAAAGTAAAAAATAGAGCTGTTTCAGACACTCGGCTTCTTCACTATCATCACCTTCTGCATGAAGTACTGCAATAACTTTCAGCGCTTTATGTTGAGATTTAACACCTCACATCTGCATTTGAATGTCTCTCTGCATTTGAGTCTGGCAGGATGAATTCAGCTTATTGTGCTCACATATGCGTCTGAATGACTGATACTGATAAGACATCTGTGTCACTCCTGTGGTGCTTCACCATGATGAGCTCTGAATCAGGCTCTGAATATAAGTTTGTTTAGTGACTCATGGATCTACAGTATTTAGCCTGGGAGGCAGGAGCGGCCCCGAGCCCCCATCCACCCACCCAGAAGACTTCCTTTTTGCTCAGCTCAGAAGGGGAAATTTAGACCAGATGTGACTTCAAACAAAAGAAAAGCTGCAGGGATTGGAGGTGGGATCAGGCCCATCTTTCGCGTGACCCCGAGACCTGCTCCTTCCTGGCATCTGTCTATTTTTCTCCTCTCCTGCTCTTTTTGCGATGATCTCCTGTAAGTTGTTGTCTCGCGGGTGCTTTAACTTTTACTCCTTCACAGCTGTTTTTAGCAAATCGGTGGCAAGTTATTGTTACTTCGTATGTGCAGTTAACCAACATCTTGTATAAAATGATAAGAAAATCCTGTGTAGCAGCAAATTTTCACCAAATAAGGGGATATTCAGGTACTTATGAAGTTCTCAAAACCAACATTTCTGCATTAAATATTCAAAAAACATAAAATCTTCATTACATAATGTTGAGTTATGAATATACATTATTTGAATGTTACAATGTTCAAACTCAGAAAAATCTATGTTTTCATTCAAGGAAGCAGTGCATTTTATTTTGTCATCTGTTCCTCACTTCTAGGATAAGGAGATTATCAAATGTGACTAAAAGTAACATGAATAAAACTTAATTACCTGATCTGCAAAATTGTTGTCAAAAATGTCATAAAATACAAAATCCAATGATCCCACGCTACTTCAAAACACAATTGCTTTGATTAAGTCATTTAGCAGAAGAAGTTACATACTGTGGGTTTAAGCCTTTGAAGGCTAGAGTCCACAATGAAGGAATTGCCTCACATTTTTCAGCATGTTTTTCTCATAAATATCTGACTAATGGTGGGACAACATGATGACACATCACTATTTCCAGGAGACACTTCTTTGAAGATTAAGCTAAAAACGTTTGGCTGCAGGACATCAGTGGTAACAGTTTTTTAAGGACATTTGAAGATTTTTCTTTCAACACTTGTCCTTTTCTTATGCATACAGGTTTAAAGCCACATCCACCATCTAAATAGAGGAAATAATATGAATGATGTGGAAGTACAGATGTTGAATCAAAGTAGGAATGACAGCACTTCATCCGGCCCCAGTTTGTGCCTTTTATTGCCTTAAAAGCACAGTTAAATCACACAGCATCCAGTGTTGCTGAAAAATTTGCACCTGGAAATTTCTGAAAAAGACTAACATTGTGAAGTAATTCTGGCAGCTTAATGAGGCTGCACCTTGAAAACGTAGTGCTATGAGCTAAATGCTAACACAAGAATATTTAGCAGGTATTTATATGCTCACATATTTCACTCTCTCACTCTAACATGACAGCATTTCCTAATTAGCACTAGAGAGAATGCAGCATGGGCTAAAATGGAATTTTGATCAACAACAAATTATAAGATAAAATAAAAGTGTAACTGATGGTGGCGCTAGAGGCAAAGTCAGGTAATTATTAAAAAAAAAAAAAATCTTAATTTTCAGCTGGGAAAGATGTATGTATGTACAAAATCTAATTGCATTTACTCAATAAATGTAGGTGTTTTCATGAAAAAAGCACAAACTTTTACCTTTTGGTTGCATTATATCAAGATTCAGGGGATCACCGAAGTCACTCAGGTTCATCTCCTAGACACCTTGAATATCTGTTTTCTGCCGATCCATTCAACAGCTGTCAAGACGTCACTAGCAGACAAACATATCAATCTCATAGCAGCGTTAGTGAAAGAGTCAGGCAGCCACCATAATCAGAAGGGTCAGAAAATGAATGTCTGTGCAGAAATTCATCTTAATTTAGTTGAAGCTAAAAGAGAACTACATAATAAACATGCAACAGACAGAGTCAGTTTTACATTTAGATTGTTAGTGGATTCTTTTAGGATTATGGATATACAGCTGAGAGTGTTGGTAAACAATCACAGATTTTCTCACTGATTGGTATTTCATTTTCTGAATTTTAATTCTTTTCTCTCAGAGTGAAATGTAATGGGAATACATGGATGCACTGAACAACAAAACCTAGAGAAGGAAAATGCAGGAAGACCTTCCGAAGGTGGATTGCTCCTTCAAGCTAAATTATTTTTCAGAGCGGAGATCAGCAAATGTCAGCTCGAAATGGCCACTGCTTATCTCAACAATTATATGTTGCTAAGCAGTTGTCTGAGGTATTAAATCTTAGCAGGACAAGGACGACATGGCAGCCACATGTCAGAAACAGCAGTAATCCACAATCCCCTCTTCCTGTCCTCTTTTGAGTGATTCCAAACCTCCCCACCCCTTTTCTTCTGCCTCTTTCCCCCCCTTCTATGTCCCCCTCTCTCCCCTCTCACTCTGCCTCTCTCTCCCTCATCCCTCCCTCAGCAGAACTACAGGGGCTTGCTTGTTGTCAAGTCAGTGTTTTTACAGCCTGGCATTAGCACAGGGCAGCATTCAGTCAGGACACTGCATTCACTTTGTCTCCCCTATAATTCACATGCTCACGTTAGAGCGCGCTGCCTTCGCTGCTACTCACCAAATGACCCTGATTGAACATCGCCGGCCTTCTGACAGCCCGACAGACTGTTTTACTCTTCTTATAAAAGCAACTTTAAGCCTTACAAATAAATCTTTTACACGTTTTAAATGCCACATATAACACTCTGTGCGATATGAGGATGGCTCGGATGGAGGGGAGCTGTGCTGAGTTTTCTTACATGTCAGTCGGGGGTCGATTTTTTCGCCTTAAAGAAAAAAGGAAGGTGGGGGGTGTGTGTTGTCAAATATGACTCTTTTTCTAATCAAAGTGCCATATTTCATCATTTGGATGAAACATCTTACCAAGTATTTAGTTTTGTGCTTGTTGTGTTTGTACTGTATAACTTGTATATTGTGTTTCTCAGTGTCTGTCAGTCATGATGGGTTTCGCACAGAGACAGAGCAATAAAAAAATCCAAAAGTGAAAGAAAAAAAAGATGATTTTTGGTCTTGAGGGGTTCATGAGTCAGTTCAATCTTCTGACTCCTCTCAGCTCCTTGAGTGAAATTTACAGCCTGCTGTTGGCTGACTGGTTTCCTCAGCTGTGAAAAAGCGGCGTTCTCTTGAGGGAGCCCTGCTGTGACATTAGAGGCATGTAGATTGATAATCGACGGGGGTAAACATAATTACATCGCCTTAGAAATTAATGAACGCATTGATCGCCCACTCTAAACATTATCAGCATATTTTCCTTTAAGCCAGTGAAAACTCATGGGAGGGGCCTGATTATATCACAGCTTTAGCGATTTGCAATATATCTGTGGCTTCCCACAGTTAGTTCTTTCAAAGATGTTGCCAATACTTGAGGGGAGGTTTTCCAACACTGATGTTGTTGGCACCTTTGAAGTGCCTTTCAGTGTCCAGATGTAAATTCATGCAGGGAGAAAATGTGATAAGCTAATGATGTCTCAGGGGACTGGAATGAACGTAACCAGGGGATAAACATATCTGCATATCTGAGTGGACTTTTTTTTTTTTTCTTCCCCCCACTACCCTCTTTCAACAGTGTTTGGGGGCTGAACAGGAGCAGATGGACAGAGCAGGCTTTGATGTGCTCAGGGGTCATGTGTATCTGCAGTTTTATCAAGGTACACAAGCGTGCAGAGTAAATATGCCACACCAAAACTCTGGGAAGGTTTCTGTGTAAGGCGGAGAAGGGGGATTTCCACTTTGGGATTCCAGAGAGGGTGTAGACTGAAATATTCCTCTGCATTTTTGCTATATAGATATTATACAGTGTATACTTACCAAATATAAGAACAGAACCATCAGAAGAAGACACAATGTACTCAGACTGTTCACTTTTCACATCAGAAAGCTTAAAATCTGTTCAACAAAACTAAATTTATATTTTTAATTTTTTTTTCAATAGAAAATAAATTCATCACTGCTTTTTCAATATCAAACTCTTGATCAGTTATTTTGCTTGACAACAGTAAGCAAAATCATATTAACACACTGGATAATGCCTTGAGCATATTTGCCCATAGCCTGCATTTTGCCCATTTAAGTATCTGTCATTTTATGCCATTTTCATGACTGAAAGAGACATTCCATAATGCTGCACCGACCAGGAACAGAACACACTACTGGAAAACATGTCCATCAAGGAGAAAATAAAAATAGGCCGTTTCCTCTAAATTCACTCAATCAATAATTCATGCTGTGCACAGAAGCTTGATTTATGAAGGAATTAAATGTTGTGGACTGGGCCTCGCAACAGCCGTCCATCTCAGGGACGTGGCAGCCGAAATTAAACATGAAAGGAAAACACTGAGAACAACCACATCATCTCACGGAGACTTGACGTATTAGAGGACTTCAGTGGAACACACAGTGGAACGGCGGATTGGACGAAAAGACGTTGGTGATTTGAGCGGGAGCCACATAATTTGTTCGGAACATTTTCATGACTTATACAGCCCGTGTAGAAGTGGGTCACGAAAGGCCAAAGAGAGACATTAATACTATTTGGCAACTGAAGGCCGAGATGAAAGGCAAACATGCACCTGCTGACCTGTGAGGATCTTGTGACTCCTGTGTGCCTTTCTGACCCCGACACTGGCTATAAACTAACATGGAAAACACAAGGACATGACAGCTTTAGTATTGTTTCAGTCAAAGTGAAATTTGAATTCTCTTCTACTTTGTCAGTAATTTATATTTCCTTTCCTGTGAAAGAAAGCATAAATTGTAATGATATTATGGCTATTGTACATATATCCTTTTTTTTTCAAAAGAGGATAAAAGAGTTATAGACACATTTGTAGAAACAGCACTGAAGCTATAAATCTCTGTGTAGGCATTTCCAGTTGCAATGATGACAGCACAGGTTGCATAGTTTGCATTGCTAGGTAACACTGTCAGTGTCTGTGTTGTAGAATGCTGCCCTAATCTACAAATGTCGACTTATATGAATATACATTTTTTTCCCCATTAAATGCTCACATCATGTCAATCATTAGCTTTCTGTTCCTTTACAATGGTCAGCATCAGGGAGGAACCAGTGTTACTAAGTTTGTACGTCGCTCTTGTTTACATTAGTCACTTGTCATTACATTACCATAAATCCATTGGAGAACACACAAGTACAAAGCATAATTGCAACAATAATAAAAAATAAATAAATAAAAATAAATGTTTCAATGATAACAGTAGCCCAGAGCAAATCAAAGAGGGTCATAGAGTCAGCAACTTCTTTTGGTAATGCCAGTTATAAAGCAATAAGTTTGATAACATGAGCTAACAATAGCCACCCTAGCTCTGAAGTTTGTAAAAATGACTAAATTGTGATTAAATATTGGCCTATATTTTGCTAAGTTGTATATCCATTGTTCATTCATTGTTTTCAAAAATATTTGAAGAGGAGAAATCCACAATTTTACTTTAAGTAATGGTGCATTTAGTTTTGTCACATGTCGCCAACTTCTGAGGCAACACAATCAGTGAGTGAGGAAGGAGAAACATGACTTAACATAAAGCAAATAAAACTTTAATGCATCACCTTGTCTGTGAACATTTTCACCTTAGTCAGATAGATTTTCATCTGCAGTAGCGGTTGATAACAACAACAACAACAAAAAAATCCCATGATGCCTTGCTACTTCCCCGTTTCATCAAATTGCTCTTTTGCTATCATGTTTTGATTGAGAGACACCTAGTGGCAGACATTACATTAAGACTGTAAGACAGGTCTGTGTTTAATTGTGTATCATGTCAACCTTTTATTTTTTAGATAATTATTCCCTCTCACTTTATCTTAACTTTAAATTTAAAGAGTTAGTCTGTGGAGTGTGAGTGCTCACATGTTAATGGTTATACTTCAGAAACTAATGAATGTGTGCACAATTAAGTTTTTTGTTTTTTGCATGAGATGACGCGCAATGAGATGGGAAGAAGAGTGTGTATACCTGCTTTATATACAGGCAAATATGTGCAGGTTCACACGGATGAGTGCAGTGAGCGACTTGAAGAGAATGGGCAAAACAGCAGTGCTGAATCAGTATTAGCACAACGAAGCAATGCAGTCAGATGAAATTAGTTTGGCTGTGTCTAAATGCTTCAAATCACTAGAATAAAGTACGGGAAGAGGAGATGAGACTGTGCTTTTCACTCTGGGCTAATTATCCAGCTGTAAAAGCCTAATTAAAAAAAAGAAAAAAAGAAAAAAAAAGAAAAACATCCAAAAATAACTGGGACCAGTGGTCCTTAAAAAAATCTTACCGCGGGCCTTCAAATATTCCAACAAACTTAAAGCTCATATGGCCATTTGGGAACCGTTTGTGACCCCGAGGAAATAGTCGCACAGCAACTAACTGTAAGAACATTAAAGGAGTCTGATCTGTAGTGATTTTTCATTGAGATTGTGACTTCAAGCCGAAGGATCTTGTGATTAAAATGCAAATGAAAGCTCAGACATCGTCGCGGGCTGGCCGGGCAAATAGCATGTAGGAATGAAGTGTGTTGAGAGACAAACTATTTTCTGCAGTGTGAGGGCAACGGGGAGGATCTGTGGCTTAAAGCCATCACGGAGCTGCTGGAGGAGATGCATTCTTTATTCTGAGGAAGGGAGGAGGGACAGAACAGAGGAGGGGGAGAGAGAGAGAGAGAGAGAGAGGGAGAGAGAGAGAGAGGTGAGCAGAGCACACACGTCGCACTATCAACTGAATCCATCTAAGAAAACAATTCGCAGGGAGTCCGGCTCTACGCTGACACTAAAGGCAACTTTGAGCTCCGCTCTAAACAGCGCACCAGACGGACGCAGCTGGCCGTCATGGCCCGTGGCGGATCGGGCGGCAGACACTTCGGCGAGTGCGTCCTCAGCGCTCAGGCAGAGTGTGGAAGAGGAGAAGTGGGCTCTGCTCTCACCCTGCCGCTGGTTTCTTCGGTCCTCATGCACCGCAGACGGTGTTGAGTGAACGCGGAGGAGCTCCGTTTTTTTTAAGCGACCGGGAGCTGGAAATTAAAAAAATAAAAAAGAAAGAAAGAGAGAAAGAAAAGAAAAGAAAATAAAGAAAGAAAGAAAAAGTGGACAGCGGTGAGGACGAACACCCAGCCACAACCGGGGGGAGACCCATACGGGCAAATATGCTGTTCCGTAGACACACCGGGTTCACGCTGCTGATCGGGACCGACTCGCACCAGTTTTACCGAGCGGACCTTTACGCACAGGCACACAGCAGGGCCGCATGAAGGACAGAGGCTCAAAGAAAGGGGAAAAGTTGAACGCGGTAGCGGGGTTTGGAATGGATAAAGGCTCGCCAAAGGTACAGTGGCTGTTTCTCCATAATCCAGACCACAGTTGCGATTGAATTGTAGATGAAAAAATGACAGGTATAAGTTGTAAATCAGTTTGCTACTTTGTAAATTAAATTCTGAATAAAATGTATTCACTCTGAAGCTTATGTTAACCAAACCCCTATAGAAACGGGTCCATAAATATGTTTAAACCTCCGTACCTTAAAGCCTCGAACAACCTGCAAACCAAGATAGTCTCAAACTGACGTTTTTCAACAATTCCCAATGACTCTGAAAGGTGATTTAAGACCGTTTGCCAATTTATCTGTATGTTAATGAGACGTTTCATCGAGTTGGAGATTACAGCGCTACTAAACACACCGCTCCACATTTCTCACCCCGGAGAAAACCTGACTTTTTTTTTGGTTGGGGCGGGAGGGGGGGCTTTCATTCTCAATGCACTGCATGGTTTTCAATTCCCCCTTTGAAAAAATCCATTCAAATGAACCCCGCTCACTGGGCATGCTTTGAAGTATACCTGATCCGCCTCTTATCGCCTCTTAAATGCCCTATCCATTTTAAACTTTTAATTGCGTTTCTGTCGCTAAATCCAGTTCTAATCGGATTGTCCAGGCCACATATCACAGCGTTCATCTGGCGGCGAGAAACTGTGCTCGGTCGGTTGGAAATTCAATAAAAAAGGAAAGAAAAAAAAATATTTAATCACTTTTCGTCCTTGATCTATCCATGTCCACCATTTATCAAGCCTGTGTTATTAAGTAAAGACCAACTTGACATCATGTTTCTTTTTAAGGTTATTTGGTTTCTTGGTGACATTTTATTTATGCAGCTATAATAATCTTGATGCTGCTGCCTTCTGCTGTTGATTCTGCTGCTGTGGCAGCACATTTTATCGCCTCATATGGTTGCTTATACCCCCGAAGCTTATTTGATTAAATTTAGCTCTTTCAATTTAGAAAAGTAGATCACAGATGTGTGTCAAAGGATTGTTTCTCCATCTCTGCCATAAAGAGCCCATGCAGACTCCACCAACAAACAATACAGGGTGTCTTGAGAGGCAATGAGATAAGTAGAAAGATTCCCTTTGCCTGCTATCTTTTTTTTCATTTTTTCCTTTCTTTTTAAAATATAACTCCTGCATGCATAAAATATTGTTTTCAAAAATTAGCCCAAACTGCAAAAATAATGATCATTTTATGCATAACATTGCTACTCCTCTTGACAGACCCTGCAGGACACCTCAATCCATGCTCATGGCCATTCCTGTGCTTAACATTCAACCCATCCTTCCCATTATTGTGTGTCATTGCACATCGACTCGGGGTGGAGCTTCATTTAAACTGAAAGATACCAATGACAACCAGTGTCTTTCAATCATGTGAGAGGAAAAAAAATGTTTGATGGGCCATAAAACTTAGAAAAATGGATCCGGGGGTGTGCTGTAATCCAGTGGCCTTGTGCTTTACTATGAGCCTCCTCATGCTGAAAAATAGCTTGTATCGATCATTTATTGCAGGTGGAGAGACTAAATTATTTTCCAATCCCATTTCATTTGACAGCTGTGTATGTCAGTCTAGTGAGAGGAGGAGCTGATATGCAGTGCGTTCATTCTTGAACCGACTCTCCTTTGTTTTTTTAATTCTACTCTTCACAGCCCTGTATTTTAAGTTTGGTGGTCCCGTCTAGGCCTACATTAAATACTGAACTCCCCCGTAGGCCACCAGCAAAACAATTGCCTCTGTTTACTGTAAGCACTTGTGTGTTTACTGGTGTACCTCTGTCCACAGTTACTGCTCAAACAGTTGTAACTTGTTTTCTGTTATCTACCTGTCTCCTCCAGAAAAATATTTTGTGCGCATCTGTGTCGGCACATGAAGAGGTGATGTCTTTATTAGCCTTATCTCCTTTAGTCTGTTTTCCATTAAGTAGCACTGATGTTGCTTAGGATCTCTGTGAATCCACGAGTGTGTGTCCTTGCAGTGCTCTATTCCCTCCTTTGATAGAGCGAAAGGGATAAAAGCCTTCTTTATGTCTGTGAAACCGGATGTGCAAGAGCTGTTCTGAATATTTATCAGATGATTTGACTCGTTTTTTTTAATAGCCAGCGCATAATTTTACATCAGCAGTGAATGATATGTTTTGTGATTCTGTCTTTCTGTTCGGGAGAGAGGGAAAGAGTGCGAGAGAGAGAGAAGGACAGGCAGTTGGTATTTGTGTGTGCATGTTTATGTGTCAAATAAAGAGACAGAGGAAGAGAGGGAAAAGAGAGGCCTCTTTTTCCAAGAACAGGCCACCCTTAAATATACTAATCCAGCATTTCTTTGTTTTCTCACAGGTCTCTGGATCCAGATGTCGCCCCCCTTGGACTCTACCCCGGTCGGGGACCAGCAGTGTGTGACAGACCGGCAAGTGAAGCCTGTGGTGGCTCTCTACTGCATGGCTTCAAATTGGCCCTGGCTGAGCTCTGCATGGAGCAACGAGTGAAGAGTCTTGCTATGGTCTGATGTCTCAGCATGGATGGAGTTAGTCAGAGGACCAGCCACCACTAATGAGACCATCGCTCTTCAGCTGAGGACTAGCATTTATAGGATTACTCCCACAGTTTCCTGCTCATTTTTCAGCTAACTGCATCATTACCAGACTCTCCTAGGTGGACCATTTGTGGGTCTTTTTTTTGGTGGATTTATACATCATTGCCTTTCTGATTTCAATATTTGATTTACCCCCTCCTATTTTTTTTTTATTTTTGTTTTTTTTATTTTCTTGTTTTCCTTTTCCACTATGGAGTTTCTTGCTGGACCCTGGAATAAAGATTGGGCTTCATTTTTGCAATTTTGGTTGACTGTCAGCCTAAGCCTCCAAATGCACTTCAGCCCGGGTGCCTCTTGCCCGCAGGAGTGTCGTTGTGACAACCCATTCGTGTACTGCAATGAACGCAGCCTGACATCAGTGCCTCTGGGGATACAGGAGGGCTACAAGGTCCTCTTCCTTCATAACAACCAGATAAACAATGCTGGCTTCCCTATAGAACTTCACAATCTGGCTTCTGTTGAGACTGTGTATCTCTACGGCAACCAGCTGGATGAGTTTCCCATCAATCTGCCGAAAAACACCAGGGTCCTGCATCTCCAGGAGAACAATATCCAAACAATCTCCAGGGCAGCCCTGGCCCAGCTGTCTCATTTGGAGGAGCTGCACCTTGATGATAACTCCATCTCTACTGTGGGGGTGGAAGAAGGGGCCTTTAGAGAGGCGGTAAGCCTCAAACTCCTCTTCCTTACCAAGAACCACTTAAGCAGCGTTCCCATTGGCCTTCCTGAGGACCTAAAAGAGCTACGGTTGGATGAGAACCGCATTGCTGTCATTGCAGAGGAGGCCTTTCAGAATGTGACCCGCCTGCAGCGCCTACTGCTGGATGGGAACCTGCTAACAGATGAAGGTATTGCACCGGGAACCTTCCAGGACCTGGCCAACCTTCGTGAGCTGGCACTGGCCCGCAATTCACTCACCTTCCCTCCTCCCCTCCTGCCTAGCCAGTCGCTGGTCAAGCTCAGCCTGCAGGAGAACCAGATTGACAAGATACCTGTGGCAGCCTTTGCTGCCCTCAACAGGCTGGAAAAACTGGATATTTCCAGTAACCAGCTTCAGACTCTTACACAGGGTGTGTTCGATGGCCTGTCGAGCCTCAAGCATCTCATGGTGCGAAATAACCCCTGGCGTTGTGACTGTTCTGTGAAGTGGGTGGTGGTATGGCTCAAGTCTTTGCCCTCTACCATCAACGCCCGAGGGTTTGTGTGCCTGAGTCCAGACAAGGTGCGCGGCATGGCCATCAGAGAGCTCACGTTGGATATTATAGACTGCCCGGTTGAGGCTGACCTGCCGCCCTGGCCCACCCTCCGCTCCACTCCCCCTCCCCCACCTACAACCATCCCTATCACCACCATGATCTCCAACTTCATCACCACATCCATCCCTTTCTACTTTGACTCACCCTCCCCTCCCTTACCCCCAGTCCATAACAATCCTCCTGGCCCCCTGCCTCCTTACGAGGACCCCCTTCAGATCTCCTTCCATGTGGTCAACTCCACCAACATCGAGGTGAGCTGGGCTTCCTATTTCACTGTCACAGCCTACAAGGTCACTTGGGTCAAAAGGGGCCAAGGCCAAATAAATGAAGGAATGCGGGAGAGGACGGTGAGCGGGGACCGGCGGCACATTAGCCTCACCAACCTTGAGCCCCGGTCTGTGTATCGGATCTGTGTGCACGTGCTGGACACCCTTAACTCCTACAGGCCCGGAGAGGATACTATATGCTCTGAGGCCAGGACCAAGCCTGCCGTGTCTACTAAGCCTACTGGTGGAGAGCAAGCGCCTCAGGAGAGCATCAACTCCAAAGTGCTGCTGGCTGGGATCATAGGTGGGGCGGTGCTTATCATCCTGGTAACGCTGCTCAGCCTGTTCTGCTGGCACATGCACAGAAAGAGCCGGTCATCTTCGACCAAGTGGAAATACAACCGGGGAAGGAGAAAAGATGACTACTGCGAGGCTGGTACCAAGAAGGATAACTCCATTCTTGAGATGACTGAGACCAGCTTCCAGATAGTTGCGCTGAACAATGAGCAGCTGCTCAAAGGAGATTTCCGCATTCAGCCCATCTACACGCCCAATGGGGGCATTGGATTTAGAGACTGTCACCTCAGTAACAACAGCATAGCCTACTGCAAGAGCAGCAACGTGCCCAGTACAGAGTTCTGCCACACGTGATGCAGCAGCAAATAGTACAGAGGCACTGACACATACACACACGCACACCCACACACACACACCAGAAACACTTAATACATGCATAAATATACACATACACCATTTGTGTAGACAACAAAAAACATAAAAAAAATCTAGTCAAATATAACTGTACTATATATATTTCCAAGTTCTGTCTACAATGTAATTTATACTGTGGATAATAATGTGGGATTCTCTGCTATCTTTTTTATTCTTAGAAAAAGAGATATGAGTGTTTCTTTTTTTATAACCAGCAGGGTTTTGAAAGTTGTTTTAATGGTCAGTACTGTACATGAACATGGATTTATACAATCACAGCACCCTGGGTGTAGCTTCTGATGAACGCTGTCAGCCTTGGAAATGTAAGAGCGCTTAGAGGGCTGGGATCCTTTGCTAACCACAGAAGCAAAATATGGCCTTTTTGCGCTTTGAAACACTGCAAACCCTCCCCAGTACAACAGAACAGTAGTAAAGACAACACAGCACAGGGGAAATCCAAACACTGCTGATTAGAGCGCTGTGGAAATAGAGCACTGTTTCACTGCTGGCATGTTGTAAAAAAGAACTGAAGTGCACTTTCTTATTAATGGAAGCAAGGCAGGAAATGAGCAGACGTGGTGATCACATGTAAGGGATTGTGAACGGTTGTGTAGGGAGAATGTCATCGGAGCTGCGGAAAAGACCGGACTGAGATTTCCCAAAAGTGCCTTAACACTCAAAGCATCTTTGTTCTATCGGTGGTGGAACAAAGGTGGGCTTAGTCAACAGACACTTTTTGGAAAACTCTGAAAAAGGATGTGTCATTTTTAGCACATTTGTTTTTTGTTGGGGCTTTTTTTGTTTTTTTATGAGGAGGTGAAATTATTAACATGAGTTTTAAAATTAACGGTCTCTTAATGAGCTGCATGGATGTGCTGAGACTTGCAGATCCTTTTGAAGAAGTTCCCCTAATTTGTTCTGCTTCGTTTATTTTCCCCCCTTGTTTTCCCTGTTTTGGCATGTGAGGCCACAAGGGGGCAGTTTCCCTCAGCACAGTGTGTGGGACAGAGGAACGGAGGGTGAGACAGACAGAGTGAAAGAAGAAAAAAAAAGCTGCATAGATCACTTTACATCCACCATTTCCCTGGGGTCCATTACCCAGACAACATTACTCATGCTCAAACAGCATTGTTTAGAGTATTAGTGCTCATCGAGCTACTTAATGATGTGGAATCATTTAAAACTAACAGTGTTTTCTGTGTATGGTGGCTAAATGATATGGATTTTCACCACTGTGGTCTATCATGGTGGAGGGATGGGTGAGGCCTCTGTCCCTCCATGTGTGTTTTTGTGTGCGCATGCGGTATGTGTAATAAATTTTGAGAAAGCACACACTCAAAGCTAATTAAACACCCCCTTATTCCAACCTCGCCCCAGTGTTCATTAGGCTTATTGATAAATTAGGAAATTACAACAATGAGATCGCTCTCCGCCCATGATCCTCACAATGCGCAGTTGTGACAGAGCAGCTCATCTAGCGTCTCATCATTTATCCCTTTGTGTACATTTATGAGACTGTCTATTTCGTTTAATGGGTTGCTCACCTGAACAATGCACCTGCTCACGCCGCAACATTGGCCTCTGCAATGATAGTTCCCACTCCGTCTACCCTCATTTTCTGTCTCACCGTCTCCCCTGTCCGTCTCCGCACCTCCGTTCCCTGCATGGGCTCAATTAAAACAGTTTTCCTTCCCTTCGGCTTCTGGGCTGTGGTGGCAGCACTTCGCATGCGAGGTGCCAGTAAGAGGTCTTCATTATGCACTTCTTAAGAAGACTTTATTTGATTTGACAAGATTTTATTTTGAGGGGCCAAGCTTAAAGAATTCCCACCACCGACCCCTTAACCCACCCCCTCTCCTCATAATCCTCCACCAAAAAAGGGAGAAAAATATGTAGACCTTATTTTCACTTGGCTGCATGGAGCTCACGCTGGGAGGGAGACAGTGTGTTAACTCTTTGTGAGGCGCACAGATACAGCTGCACCGACATACACGACTGAGATTCAACGTAAACTAGCCTGGACATATTTAACTGAAATGATTTTAAAGGGCTTGTACTCGAGTTATTCCAGAGGGGCAGGATTATTTCTGATAGGATTCACCTTTGCTGTTAGAAAATTTCAAAGTAGCCACACTTAACATCAATTTCAGCAATAGCTCAGATCCCAATCAAAGGGGCGACTGCTTTAAATGAAGTTTAGGCACAGACTTCCACAGTCCCAGTGTTCAAACTCTGTTTAACCAAGACAATGTTGTGAGAACTGACACTCATTTATAGTCATATTAGGTCGTAAAATTACATTTTTAAATTGACATCTGATGTGCTTTTCTTTTCAGCTCGAGACCTTTTTGTTGGAGTTTCATTCGATTAATTTAAAACATTAAACAACATTCATTTTAAAACATCTTTAAAAAAAAAAAAAGACAAAATCTCAAATATAAAGCAATAATTTGACATATTAGGAGAATTGTTTATTTACTTTCTTGTCAAGAGCTTTATGAGGCGATTAGTAAATCTGAAGCAGTGAAAACACGTCATTTTCACACAGATGAGTTTAATAGGACTGTAATTAGTGAGCCGTAGAGGTTCTGGATGGTAGGTTTTGTTACCTTTGGATGGAGCCGGCTTCACTGACACTCCTGCCTCCCGTTTTTATGCTAAACTAAACTAACTGGCTGCTGACTGTAGCTTTATATTTACTGAACAGACATTTAAAGTGTTTTAATCTTTTCATCTACTCTTGGCAAAAAGTGAATATGTTGGTTTTTTGTTTTTTTTTTCCAAATTGTCAAACTCTTCCTTTCAGTGAAAGCTGTTCATTAAATAAGTTGACTTTCATTGCAACAAATTAAAGACTGTAACGATCCCATCCTGCCAGTAGATGAACTAAATTTTTTTTAAGCAAAACAAGATTTGAACATTCTGCACTTCAATACATGATTCATTTAGATGTATATGTTTTTTTTTCATGCTGGGTTAACACTACAACCATAAGAACTTCTGTGGTTATCAAAGCATCTCCACTTTTTTTATTTGAACACTTTTCTACTAATATCCACAGCAAACCATAAACACTTGAACATTTGCATCAGATGTTGAAATCATCCTTTGTTCGTCGCGTGCTGATCAAACAAAGGGAGTCAAACTATCACACCGTATAGTATCTCCTCTGTCTGTGAATGTGTAACGGAGACAGATATTTGCCTTACCTTTTATGCAGGACTGAATGATAAGCTAGAGAGGGAGTTAGGTGGGAGGAAGGAAAGGAGAGGAAAGAAAAGATGAGACATAACAAGAGCGGCAAGACGAACACTGAACAGAAAGCACATTTCTCCCAACAGATTGCAGCCACGGCAGCAACAATAACAGTATTAACAGGAAAAAAAAAACACTAAGTGTGACACACAAAAGCTAACGAGAGACTGTTCATCCGTAGTGCCAGACCTTGAGAGGTGCATGGCTAATGATTCAACCTGACGGGGAAGGAGCTCTGGTGGTTTTTGCAGCGTACATTACTCTTAATTTTCTACTTGCTTGATGAAAGAACGCGGCCGCAGCGCCGTGACCGATGGAATTACACAAAACATTACAGACTCCTAGCATCGGATTAATACTGTTTCAGGCTGCAGAGAAGTAATTTCCCATAAAGCTCATTGAATCATGTTGAAATAATTATGTTTAATCTCTAAGAGGTCAATTCAGACAAAAACGTGCGTGAAACAGAATATGTTGAAAAAGTCGTCTTTTTCCTCCTGTAGGCAAAACCCTTCACTGCAAATATCTATTAGCCAATGACATTCATTCAAGGATTTTTGCATGTACTGTATTTAGCTTCATAGCCCTTCATGTTTGTCATACCAGGTTTTGGACTTTAAAGTATTTTCTAAGCAATCACCCAGTGGTGGTTGAGGCACAGTCTGAGCAACCGTTCAGAAAGGTTCTCATGTGGTTTAGAGGAAGGAGGCTGGAAATTTACAGTGCATGTCAAACGGCTCTGTTGGGATACTTTGCCACCCCGGCTTCTCATCGAGATGCTGCAGTGTTACGTTAGCCACCCACACCAAGTTTTCTTAGGAACCAAAGTTAAAATTTCTGTTCTCATGATGAAATATTGATGTTGTTCCATGTATGTGCCTTGAGGTTGAACTTACAATGTAAAGTCCTTGAAACCTTTAAATGTTTTTGCACAAACTGTAAATACTTAAGTGAAGCTTTTTGAAAATAAAAGAGCCATTGGATTTCGAGCGATCACTCTTTTTTTTATTTTAGAAGGATATTTTCTTTTGTCTTAATGAAACTTTCCCCTTGTGCTGCGCTTCACTGAGTGATCCCACATTCTTTGTCTTTTGCACATTAGTTTTGTGTTCTGGCATAAGCTGTCAGCTCTCTGAGGAGAGAGTTTGTATAGAAACACAGGCCTAACTTAATCTATTTTGGGTCAGACACTAGTAATTCTGGGTCAAAGATTTGTGCCGTACACACCATGCCAAGTTATCCTCTTATTGCTATACGGGAAGCTTGAGACATCTTAGCGTAGCCACCACAGCTTAGCGTTCAGCTGGGGAAAATCCAGGATACTCTCTCATTCTACTTGTATGGCACAACTAAATCCCAGAGTGGGCTCTTTCTCCAAATCCCTGTGTTCTACCAAAGTGTAACTTTTTTTTCCCTCCCTATGACCACATCCAAATTTTGCCTCTGTGTTCTCCAGCCCACTAAAAAAACCCACATTAGCCCAGTCTTAATGCACGCCGGCAATAAACCGCATGCATTCAGATGATTCACAACAGGGTGTGCCACTCTGGTGTTTTTTTGAGCTGGAAACTTGCATTTTTCTCAAAATCCACAAATGTGTGTCATGTATAAAACATCGTTATTCAGTGCCCATCTTATACCTGGCACACATTGCTAGTTTCCAGTGGACATATTTGTCTTTTTTTCTAACACAGCACCCATGTTGTTTAAAGCAGGGATGTGATGCTGATGGGCCTGTTGGTCTTAAAGTGAGGTGTGGTCAGGAGAATTGTTAGAACATTGCTTTCCTGAGGCAGCAGAGAACAATTGCACCATTAACGAGCAAATACCTGGACTAAAGTCAATTTGCTATTTTAAGAGTGAACTGTGTGCGTCATCATGTAATCATAGTAGAGAAATGGGGATTATGTCCCTTCCTCAATATCCTACATGAAAAATAGAAATTTATCCTCAAATATCTGTAATTAATATCAGATTACCCTCAAAAGCCAAAAGAGAGCTGATATTTTTCTGCTCAAAATTCAGAGTTAAACTCTAAAATGCTGGATGTGTATCACAGAAAACCTCCTTCATCTCTATTGAGCTCATGTTAACGGCAACATCGAACACAGCAGCTATGAGCCAATGCCGAAGTTTGAGTCCCATAAGTCTATAGGTCCTGCAGGCCGCCACTGTTTTTAACCTAGCCCTGCATACTTCTGGCCCTCAGAACTGGTATTTTAATGTAATAGATGGAACTGAACGTGGAGCTTCAAAGGAATGGGGAGAATATAGAACTGCACATAGTAGTGGCCATTTATGTCTCCATTACAAGATCAGTAAAGTTATTTTTATAGTGAGCAGAGTTGTCTCCAGTGCTTTTCCTCACATTTCAGCACTGAGAATGGTCCATAATGGAAACTGCAGAGCACAAAAGCCTCAGTCTGCATGGCTTCAGTCGACAGGGTCTGCAGCTCCGACATCACAAACCGACTTTCATGTGTTAGCTCCTATACTTTTCCACAGTGCGGCATCTTTAATGTAATGTAATGAAATGTCCATCAAAATACAGCTATTTATGTGAAGCAGGCAGGTTTAAAATGTGTTAGATTAATGTATGAACTGACAGTAATGTTGTTCATGTATCACTCGATGCATCCAGCACATGTACTGCTGAAATGATAAGTTGAGCTTTGGTCAAAATGTGATGATAATTAATGTTTTATGTTATGCTACACGTCTACACAGCTCAGCTTTTACACACAGATTCCACACTTATAAGGCTGAAATGTTTGTAATAAAGCAGCCCTTATGGGACAGTGCACACTGTTACTCTACACACACACACACACACACACACACACACACACACACACACAGATCGGTTTCCTCTGCAGAAAACTATTCACTTCTCCGCCTTGCCTTGAGTCCACCATTTACACAGCATGTCACGGGGTGCAGGCACACATGGCTATAAAGGAGGATGGAAGATTACAATTTAATTGGTTTAATTAATTTCACACCCAAAAAACACCCATGATTAAAAAAGAGAAATAAAGCCTCCTTGCACTTAACTTTTCACTGAAATTATACATTGATTACCCGGCAAAGTTGGACTCCCACTGAATGAATTTCCCTCATGCACTAAAACCATTTAAATAAGACCCTTATAGTGTGTGACCTGGCCATGAATCGGAATTGGGAAGTCCATCACAAAGTTTGTGCATAAGGTCCTTCCTAAGTTAACTATTTGTTAGTTTTAAACTAGGGATTTAGCAGATTAGGCAGCACAATTAAAACTTAAGAAATGTCTTAAGTAATCTCATATTTAAACTGAAAGTGACTGTAGTATCACAAGCTATAGTACGACTTCCAAAAATCACTGTTTTGGAAAGCAGGGAAATTGTATATTAACATACCTTCCAGTCCTGAAAATATAAGTATACTGTTTTTTATTTTTAAAAGTAATGATTTCATTTTTTTCAGCCTTATTATCCATGCAGCTAAGAACCAGTGGGAAATGTGTTATCATGTTAACCCAGCTTGCACATGTGTGTTCTTTTTTTGTTTGGTGAAATTTAATTTTAATTATCAGTTGATCTTGTGTTTTTTCATAACTTTCTGGAAAAATCAAGTAAAAAAGTAACTCTAAAAATTATTTATTAACAAAAAAATTCATCTAGCCCTCATTAAATACCTGTGGAGACTTCGCCTCTAACTGCAACTTTAAGAAATAATGACTGATGAACTTTCAACTTTGGCTTTTCCAAGCTTTAAAAATAAAACTAGCCAGCAGTTTCATTAATTTTATTCTGAATTCTTACAAAGATGCACACAGGCTGCTTTTGTGATTAGTTTTCATCGCAGAGATTCCTCACAGTCACAGAGCTCAGCAGAGCATACACAGCTATGCCAGTCAAACCCATGCCCATCCAGGTAAAGAAAAGGTGACCTTTTTATATTATGCTTCTAATTCCTTTAGTACTTGTAAAAATTTGATGCACTGGCATAGATTAAACCGTCCAGCAGTAAAAAAGCTGTTAAATTTAGCTACTTTTACATACTTACACAGTAATTTTGGCAGGAATAATAATCATACAATGACATAATATAAGTAGATGTTGGTAAAGTACTCACAGGAACCATTTTTCTGCCTTATGAGCCCTTTTATATTTTAAGTACGATTCTGATGCTCACATTATTTTACTCTCACAATGCAGGATTGTCAATTTGGATCAAATCATTAATGTCACCAATGAGAAAAGCATTCATACAGAACTAGTTTGTGTTTAGTGAAAGACTTTATAACTAGGCTGCGTGTTAACTTCAACTCCAGGCCGCTAAGTTAATTGTCTAAACAATGAAACACGGTATTATAGGCGTACTTACCAACTCAATTAGAGTTGTGATCCATTTAAAGAAAATTGGTTTTGTTTGTGATGTTCCATATGGCAGGAACTAATGAAATGGAGAGTTGTGTCTTTGAATTGTTCACTGAACAGGTGTTAGCTCTGAGTAGCTGTTGTTTAATCTGTCCCTGCCAAAAGAACATTCAATTTTGTGGTTATACCAGCTCTCTAACAGTCTAACAGACTCGTTTAAAAGCGTTATATTAGCCTTAATATGGAGGAAAAGTCATGAAGCGATGCATATAAAGCAGACTTATACCAGGTATTGCAAACATCGACATCTGGCAGATTCAACGTTGAACTGGCTGATTTAAAGCTTTTCTCTGTTGTTATTCTCATACTCCATTGCCCTCGGTAGCCTTTAATTAAAGATTGAATGCAGGTGAGGCCTTTGCCTCTTTCACTGTACTTCAGGTTAATGTTTGTCAAGACGGGTCACTGGATTTCTGCCCATTTGCTGCCAACGGTGAATGCTGTGAATACAGGATAAAAGCAGACTAAATCGACTGAGGATCACCTCACTCTACTTGGAAATTTCTTTTCAAAAACAACAACAAATGAATGGAAAATTGGTAGAAACAGGCCACATGGTTTGAATTTACTCCTGCGGTGAAAGAGAAGATCGCCTTGCAAGTTCTGTTTTCTCTTTTCTTGAGCACTGCTGTTTCCTGAAGGTGCTTACTCTATTTAATGCTAGTCATTAAAATTTGATGCTGTGAGCTGAAAGAGACCAAACACAGCAAGGCTCTATAGGAAATCATCTGACAGTACCTAACACTAAACACAGGGGGTATTTTAAGCAATCATCAATCAGGGGCACTGTTTTGAGATGCAAATTAAATTTGTCCTTCCAATTTTAGACTACTAAGCTGAAGATTACCATGCAAGTGTAAAACACACCGAATTCTTGTTGGTTGTTCTTGTTTCAGCTGCTAAGGAAATGTGCTTTGTGCCACTGAGATAAGCAAGATATTTTCTCTACGGAAATGAATACAGTGAATACTGTCTGAAAAAGCCTGTAGACTTTCAAAAAAAGAAAACAACAGCACCTCCTTAAAAAGGGTACGCTATGTATGCAATTTTCTTCTCTTTAACAACTATTGAAAAGTGACTCGCCAGCTGTACAGAATCCTAATTGGTGAGAAACGATTTTTTTGCAGTGAAAACCACGTTCTCTATGCTTGAAATTCTCTGAGGCCTTGAAGGTATTTACAGGTGTCGACACAATGAAAGCAGCCCCTGCTGTATACAGTATGATGCAACCCACTAACAGAGTCCTGCAACATATGCTGTCATTGTGATGCTTGCATTGTCTGCTTGTGGTGAGGCTATGTCCTAAAGGCATTGATTCAACTGTATGGTTGTTTCTGAGGGTGTAGTTTGTGGGTTTTGCTGTATTTGATTTCCTTTACATCCTTAAATAAGGGTTTGGTTTAAAAAAATGACATACCTTCTGATAATCATGCAGTCAAATAAACAGCAGGAGACATGAGGACAGATGATCAGAACACATCCCACTGCTTATCCTCTCTCTCTGTCTCCTGGTAGCAGAGAGTCTGAGAGGCGGAGAGGTTGTTTAGTTGAAGATGTTAGTCTTGTCTGTTTGACTCATTGATCCTTTACCTGACTGATGTTTGTGTAAGTTAGAATCCATAGACCCTACGACGGCTCTGACACACCAGTAACCTGACTTTGCTGTGTATCAATGAATTCATGGTGCATTCGTGCCTTTTTCTCATAATCCTTCTTATTGACTGTATTTAAAGGATGACATGACTGCTGCTCATAAGTGGAGCCAAAACATCTTGATCACCTCCTGGTGTCAGACTGCAGTATAGCTCATAAATCTCAACCCTCCATGTTAGCAGATGGGACATGGGTTAAAGTAAAAAAAAAAAAAAAAAAAAAAAAAAAAGCACAAATCAAATCAAATAAATTTTCCCCCAAAGTTTGTTTCTGTCATTTTAGATAGTTGTTATAATGCTGGTGTATTTTCAAATGTTCACTTTTTGATAATTTTCAGTTTTATTATATATTTTTTTAATGCCAAAAAAGGAGGTGTAGTGTCATAAATGACAGCAAACACTAACCTGTAATTGGGGTGCTGCATCAGCAGGACCACAGTACCACAGCTCCATCCATCACACACTGATGTGCAGACTCTGGTTCCAAATGACATCACCAGGGCAAGACAGCAGCACCCATATCAGGAATGTTTTGGCTTAATTTTTTTTCAATGGGAGGTGGTGAAAATGTGTTGTCCATCTTTATTCAGTCACTGGTTCAACTCTTCTGCCAGTTCTCTCTCAGATCTAAAGGATAACAAGGGATCACAGAGACACACTGCTGTCTGTAGTATTCCGAAGATGTATCTGTTATATTTCTGCAATTTTTCAGAAATGTCTGAAACAGCTAAAACTGCACCCTCAGAACTCTGCATTTCTGCAACAACACATTTTAGAGGCCACATACATTTTACCATTTTACGACAAGGGAAGGGTTCAAGGAGAGGGCTAAATGATATCTTCAATAACTAAGACCGTGTCATGGAATCAACACCTCTCAGGCTTCACAAAGATAACATTTCTCGCAGAGCTGTTGGGTTGAAATTCAATATTTTGCACACTGCATTATATCTGCTCCCTGCATTTTAATTGCATATCTTTACTTGACTGTCAAACTTTATTGTGTCAGTGTTTTAAACAGATGTACTGTTCTAGGACATATGCTTTGGATTTGTGTTTTAAGAAGCGATTGTGTGGATGAAGCTGCAGACGTTGTGTTACCATCACACTCCACTACTCGCAATGCACAACAGCTTGAGTAACAGACTGTCAGAAGGTGAGAAAGTAACAAGTGTGACAGTGGTGGAAGAAGTATTAATATCTTTGAAGTAAAAACAGTAATACGCACATATAACAAAATTGTATTCTAGCATTCAAAATCCCTCTTTGAAACAGTTTAATTATCAGATAAATGAACTAAAAAATCGAGTAAAAAGTACTGGTTAACCAGAAAAAAAGGCCCCTGTGTTACATCATTATTACATTTTGGACAATCTACTGTTCTGGTTGAGATGCTGTGGAATTAAACTCATTCACAGGCTGTTGGGGAGTCACTGTAGAATGATGCATCACATTTTTCATGCCTGTGTCTGTATGTAAAAAAAAAATAATCTCCATTAAGTTGAGTAGAAGTGTAAATTAGCATAAAATGCAAATGCTAAAATATATATGCTTCAAAAATGCACTTAATTCTCCAATTTGGGATTTTTAAGCTTTGGGGAGAGAAAAACAAACCAGAATAACAACACTGCACTGCCTTTCAAGTCAACATGGTAAACTTGTTGCAGAAGGTAACATTTGTCTGTTTACACATTCAGCAGTTACACGGCAACATTATTATTCATTGGAAGCCATGTTTTCTCTCCACCTTATGAATTTAAATCCAATATTCCCTCTTATTTTAGCTCTGCTTTTGGTCTCTATCAGCTCCTGAAGGGAAACATCTTCCTCTTTAGCTGTTAAATGCTGCACTATGTTAACCAGCTAGTTGTTAATTGTGTCTGGCTGCTGTTTAACACAGAGCAGATTGGGTTTAATTAGTTTTTAGAGTACCTGAAAATGGTACTTTGAGTGGATTTACAATAGTAAAATTGGAGTCAGGGGGGTAAACATTGAGCTCAAACCCACTGGGAACCTCAGTAAGGCAGAAGTTAGCAGATTCAGCTGATAACCCTCTGTTCAAGTAGCTGCTTTCATTTTTTCCAACTGCTTTGCTGTCAGTTTCTCCTGAATTATTATTATTATTTTATTATTATTATTATTATTATTATTATTATTATTATTATTATTATTATTATTATTATTATGATGATGCATGGAAATACACATAATATTGCACAGGTTCAACATATGAGAAAATTCCTTAATGAGCATTTAGGTCTTAAAGTCCTGATAGTGTTCATGCAGTTACTGTGTACAGATTAACTCTTCCAGAACAAATGTTTATTTGCAATTTTCACCACAATGAAGGCAAAATTTGCAATGTTTCAATATTTTAAGCATGCTGGAATTGTAAGGTAGATTACTGGATTTTTCTCAAATGATGTTTAGAGATCAAATCTTCAGACTGTCATATAGTAAACTATCCAGCCAGATTTCTGAATGATCAAAAACTGAGCCAACAGTCCATCAAAAATGTGAGGAGCACTGCAAACAAAAACAGCATTCGTGAACTTTGGTGTTAGGGAAAAATGTGGATCTACCTTTACTACCATGCACATGCCTTATTTGGTCTTAGTTATCTGCAGCCATAATGGCACAGCACTGTTGCTGAGCACACTCACTTCATTAGCTGCACAATATCAAGTTGTTTTAGCACATTCATTTGTCTTCTAGCTAACAATGTAAATTGTGTAACTTCACTGTCTGACAGATTTTTCTCTGCAATAAAATTAAGTTTAAGTTCGTTATGCATGAGGTTACAGAGTAAAACTTGTGCATATCTGTATGCTAATTGGTTATTTCCCCATGTAGCTTATATTGCAGTGTTGGGTGCCTTGGAAAGGCTGTTATGATAGGAAAAGTGATTTCTCACTAGTAAAGAGAAATAATTGGTTCGGATCCAAACAACATATCCTCTCTGTCTGGTTTCCTTGATTGAAAGTAGTTGAGCTCTCACCAAGAGCTACTTGAACTTTCAAAAATATACAATTTTAATGTTTCAGATAGGTGAGCTGTATGAGATGAT
This sequence comes from Acanthurus leucopareius, assembly GCA_029814765.1. NCBI lineage: Eukaryota > Metazoa > Chordata > Actinopteri > Acanthuriformes > Acanthuridae > Acanthurus > Acanthurus leucopareius. The sequence goes on from JAQMCX010000023.1 coordinate 4,900,889, forward strand.
TCTGCATGCACGGTACATAACAGCACGACTGTGAGAAAGGCAGAAAACAGCCTAACATTACTTCACATTTGCAATAAATTAAGGGTTCTGGCTGCAAGTTGTTGTTCTTGATGAGAAAGTCATTCACGGCTAAACTAAATATGAACCAAGCATTTTCAATAATTAAAACACCACCTGCCAGGGAAACTTGGAGCAAATTCCCCAGTAGCTGGCCAGATTAAAGTTTAACTTTCTCCCCTGGACCACGTGGAGCACGGTAGTGCCTCCATATGTTGGGCCAGTGGGTCAGAGGAGTCACAGTTTCAGGTGGGACAGAGCAGCTGTGACCTAGAACGAGACTCGCCGTCTGCTAAGGCCCGTAATGAATGAAGATGGTGATGAATTGTGAAGGCAGAAGGCTCAAGGCTTTCTGGAGGTGACCAGGAGAAAACTCGGAAACTGGTTGCTCCCTTTTTTTTTTTCATGTCAGATACAAGATCAGATTGTGCAAAGCCTAGGTCCAGGGAGAATTTTTGACATTGGTAAAGCTCTGCAGAGATTAAAAATGTAGAGAGGTGAATTAGTCAAAGGGCTAATCAGGTTCATGCTCCTTTTATTTTCTATCAAGCATATAAAAATTGTTGTAAACGAGAGCATAAATATGGCGTTGAAAAAATTACTAAGGTGCAAAATAGACTTAATTAATTAGTTTTTCCATTCTTTTATTTTTCAATATTTTTTTTATGAGTTCTTTCATTAATAGTTTATCTGCGCTGTTGAATTCATGAGACTTGAACCCTTTGGGATGTCACTTGAAACTAATCCATCCCAGAAAAAGGCCTTGTGGGATGTATTCATGACACTGATAATGGCTTGCTCGTTGAGGCTCAAGTTTTCCGAACATGAGTTATGAGGAACCTTGGTAATAGATTATGAGGTTTGCACACTGTAAAAATCGCAAAAATATATTCTTTGGCATAAATAAGTGGTTAAAAGCAACAGAACAAGCCATTTTTTTGTTTGTTTTTGTAGAGGAATGCAGGAAGACCAGCTCTCAGAACTGACTATGTGAGAAAGTAACAAGTGTGTTTACTGTCCTAAAAACTAATCTACACTGTAATATTTGGTTGTCAATTATGCTGAGTCAACAGTTCTTTCACTCATTATAAGTAAATAATTTTAAGTTACAAGTCAGTTTGACTTTAACTATGTAGTTCTCAGTTTCGGACGTTTTAATCCAGACATCAGTCTCTTAACTTCTTTGCATGAACTGCGATTTGCTAAGAATTCATAATAAATCCTTCATACACACTAAAGGCTGTGTGCTTGTATTTTTGCACAGATGTCTCAGTTTCTTAGTTTACATGGTTGTTGTGCTGCTCCAAATTCAAATGATGCCCAGTATGACAGCAGGCATCCACTTCTACCGACTCATGTTCCCTCTGTGTACTTTACTGAGGCCACAGGAGTCATACCTGTTAGCACTGATCTGGGTTTTGAAGTGTTTGATGGCAAAACAGCAAAAAAGAATGCTCAAATTTTACACTACTGAAGCAACACAGTTGCCACCATGAAATTTTGAGTGTTCTAGTGCATCCCTAATGTAGGTTCAGGTATGCTGCTCGCTCGAGTTTCAGCATTGTTTCATTGTTTCTGAATCTCCCCTGCCTCGCGTTCATACAACATGAGAAATCATGCGACTGTAATATAAGAACAGAGCGGGGACTGTCCTGAGTCACAAAGTCTCCTTGAGTCATGAACTCTTTGTTCACATCTGCATTCTTTGGGCTTCAGTCATAAATATCCTCCTCAGTGAAAGTAAAGTCTGTGGTTCTGCAGGCTTAGAACATGGCTTTTATGAGCCAAACATTTGCGATGGAAAGACTTCTACGTGTTTGTTTGTTGCCTGGAAAACATCTGCAGCTGATGTTACACTAGAAAGGGACTTTTGATGTGCATTCCTTTATAGTCAGACCAAAATTAGAATTTGTTTTCTTACCAAAAAATAAGTATTTGTATCCTAGGTAACTATTTAGACATGGATGTCATTAGTTTCAAAAACTGTATCACGAAGATGGAATATTAAGTTATATTTAATTTATGTTTCTGCTCAACTGATATTTCCCCTACTGACTGATAATATAGGCACTTTAACTTTAATTGGCACGATATCTGTGTCAAGGGGCATTAAAAATAGATGGATTTATCACTCTAATTTAAATACCACACAGGCAGTTAGCCAGCACAGGCCATGTGTTGCTAGCCTGTGCTAATATGTTACTTCACACATGAGCTACTCCATGTTGGGATTCAAATCAATACTATATGAGGGTTCTTCTGATTCATGTGTCTGTGGTGAGTCAGTCTGACAGATAACTGTAGTGATTTGTTGGCCTCTACTTATGCAGGAAACAGAGGTTACGCCATTTTTATTTAACTGTGTAGTTATAGCAACAACTACACATTGTGCAGTAATGACAATAATTTGTTTAATCAGTAGTTAAAGAAGAAACTGATTCCACAGAGCATTTAACATGTGTGTAATATAGGTTGTGACCTGGTTGCACGACACACCAAAAGCTTGTAAATCCAGCCTTTCACTCAATAAAATGATCACATAGTGGCTTGTGGTGGCTGTATCTCAGGAGGTGAAGCCAGTCGTCCGCTTATCAGACGGTTGGTGGTTCGATCCCTGGCTCCTCTGCATGTCAGAGTGCCCTTGGCTGAGACACTGAACTCAGATTGCTCCTGATGGCTGTTCAATCAGTGTATTCATGTTTGTGTGCGTGTAAGTGTCCAGTTTGTGCATAAGCAGATTTTGAACTCAGTCACTATAAGATTGTTCATGATTCTGTGTATTTGTAACTTTAAGCTCATGTAAACTGCAAGCTTTCAGTCCAAAAATGACACAACATTACTTTATAAAGTCCACACTGGTAAGTGAAGGTAGTGCTTTAGGATCGACAGTTCAGTCTTGGACTCTCAGGTGGATCTATGTTGTTCATCATGTTTGTTCGGCATTGGATTCAATTTTCCCATAGGGGTTTCTTTTTCTTTCTCTCTTCCTCTTTATCTCTTCCATTCTACATAATATCTGATTTGATCAACTTTTGAGCCAAAGAATAAAAACAAATAAACACACAAAAGGGAGGCAGGTTATCACTCACAGGTAACAAGACATGTTCCCAGCAAGGTGGCACCCCCCTCCCAACACACAATCACAAATCTTCACATTGTCTGTTGGATTCATGAGAGGTAAACAGCTAATGCTAAATAGAGCAGTAGAGCAGAAATCATTAGCATTAGCAAGCTTTTGCACTTATTCAATTACCGGTATATATGCTCCAGCACTTTTTTTTCCTTTTGATGAGGGCAGTTTCCAATGTTATCTTGGAAAAGATAACACGTCTCTTTTCTTCGGCTGCATTTTTGTGTTGTTTCTTTAACAATAAAAGGAGGAAAGTGAAATATGTAAATATGAAAATGAAAAGAGAAACTAGCGCTTCATGATTAAAAACTAGCTTGTATTATTTGGGTGTAATGCAAACTCAACAGCGTAACGTGTACTAAATGTGAATGTTAGAAAGGAACAGATGTTTTTAATTACCACCAGTGTATAACCAATGCTGCGATTCCTGTGGAGTGGAGAATGATGTACAATAGTTGTAGGTTATATAAAGCTGTGACGTGCTCCAGTTAGCACACCACTAAAGTTTGCATGTCTTCTAGCAAAAAGCCTGTACAAAATAATCCTTTTTTGAAAGGTTTGCTTAATGTTGGGCTACACAAAGGGAAGAATTCTCTTCAAGTTTGATTAAATGTACATAAAAGTTTAGAGGATTTGGGAATTACCTGTCACTAAAATTGTGTTCCTTGTTTTCACCTTACATTAGCACAAGTTCATAATCATATTGATGCTGCAGCAAGTGGCATTTTATTTATCTATACACCAGTTGCATTAAAAATACAGAATAATTATTTGCTTTGCTCACTTACTTTCATGTAGTTGTTTTGCTCTCATAGTTCGCAGTACTTTTTAACAAGTTCTCAACTCTTCACAGTTTTAAAATAATTTAGCAAGCAGGAATATGTGTTGTAGCAGGATAAGTGTTTTGATCACAGAAAAAAAATCATGATTTGAGTCTTTTTGAGTCTGTTCATTGCTCCAAGACATAAACAAGAAATACACCTCTTTTTCCATCTTCAACTAACAACATAAAACTTGTTTTTTGTGTCTATTTTTTGACTTGTTCAGAATTCATATGCATCCTTCACTCTCTTGAACTTCCTTTTCCAGTTTCTTGCTGAACCTGTGATATTTCTTCTTAAAAGGGAAAAAAAAAATTCTTCGAGTCCCAAACAAACATTTCAGTCTAAATTGGGAGCTCATTAGAGCCAAACACATCCACTGAGAGCACGGAGGAGCAAGACATTATGAATTGATTTCTCCATATCTGGACCATGGAAGCAGAGTGCATTAGTATTAGAGAAGAAGAGCACTGCATTTAAAATCAGCAGAGTGGTAAGAGCGGCGTTGAATTAAACAGACATGTTTAACAAGCTGTTAACAACTCCCACAATCCCAACGTCCCTCTTTTTCCGCCCTTCTCGCTGTGAGGAGCGGAGACAAAGACCAGCTGTGGCCCGAAAGGGAGCGAGATCCCATGAGAAAGTGGTGAGAAAAAGGCCACTGTGGAGAGAGGTGGTGACAGTTCGCACACTGAGACTGGAGACGAGTCAGCCCAAGACAAAAAGCAGAAGCCCTTTGTCTCACAGCTGGGGAAAGTGTGGCCCAAAGCTGTTTAAATGTTATGGCGGGTAGGAATGGTTCTTATGAGCCCCGGGTCCGGAGTGCACATTACATGTTAATGACTTGGAACACAGACAGCAGAGCAGAGGCTCAAACTGCCAATTAAGCATATGCTGTAGACGCCACTGGTGTTCAGACACAACCATCTGATAGCGCTCAAGCTTGGCCTGCAGATCTGAATCTCTCCATGGGACGTGGAGGCGCTCCAATGGTGAGTCATTAGACGCAGACATCCCTGAAAACCACCGAGGACTATACAGTAAGCAGCTGCTGATTGGTTATCATTCATTCCGCTCCGCGCCCCCCTTCGATGCTTTATTCTTTTGATGGGCTCACCACTGTCTCTTTCCGCCTCCCTCATCTGTTTAGTCTAACACTTGCTGATGATGTTTGTCTGTTAACAAGTAAACAAACTGTACTCCAGCTATTTAGCACTTCAATCATTCTGTGAAAGTGCCAAGCAGCTTAGGAATGGCTTGTTATTGAAGTGACGTTAAGTTGTGTGAGTGTTATTACTGAAATGGAAGGAATTCCATAGTTATTAAAATGCTTTTTATATGAAGTGTGCTGTTTGTACGGAGCCTGAGTGTTTCATAGTTTTACTGTTTTATGGAGTGTAGTTAAAAAAAAAAGAAAAGAAAATATGAAAATAATAAAAGAAATAGTTGGTTTCAGGCCATAATAAACTGTATTTTATTAACAGTTACATGGTTAATTCATACCATAAATTGATGGGGAATAAATATTTTTTTAAATTTTCTAATGTGAAACAACATTAATAAAAAACAGCTATTTGTTATTCCAAATAGCCTACAGCCATGGATAGATTTTAAGACAATGTGGGCCCCTGGACACAGATGTATGTAAAAAGCCTCCCACCTCCCGCAAAGGAACAAGGTTTACAGCCTGTTTATGGCAGGAATATTTTGCTCGAACTGCTTCTTACCTTTTTTTTTAATAAAAGTTACAAGGTCAGAATGGAAGGTTCAGAGTTGTTTTACCTCTGAGTCAGCAACGGAGGTTGCAACAGTGCGCAATCGATGTTTGTGTGAAAAGCCAAGCAAGCACGCTGAGACGGGGTTGAAAAGGTTTGATGACGTGTGAAGGGTGTGACTCACTACCGGGAGATCTAAAACGCAGCTAGCAGCTACTTTAAAGAAGAACAGCAACCGAAAATGTCTGCAAATTTCCGGGGTCCCAGAGCTCCTTTCCTTCTGAGCGGAGGAAGGGATTAACCACCATAAACAAAGACAGTAATTGATTGTTACTGCCATAGTTTTTGTTTAGAAAGCACTGCCTAAGGTCTATATTTTACATACCACTAGAATCGGGTTTCATATCACACCTGTCATGCCTATTTATAATTTGCAATAAGGCGCTATCTAAAATCCCACACTGTGGTGGTATTGTGCCGATGTTATTTGGCTCAGTGTTAAAATATAAAGAAGAGCTTAAGAAGACACTTTGTTGCAGCTGTACCACACTATCCTTGCATAAAAAGGGTAAAAGTTTTTGTTTGTGGTTAACTTATGTTTCTTTTTTTTACTTGATTGACTTTTAAACAAGAAAAATGTTATCAGTCACTTTATACAGCAACTCTGCTTTAGGAGCTCCTAAGTCATTACCTGGTAAGTCTGTTCAAAAATCTCTCTGCAATATTAAAAAAAAAAAATATCACTTGGTGGGCTCCAGATGGTCCAGTCAGTTTCGAGGGTGACACCCATGCCACCCTTGTCCATTCCACTTGCTTTGCCCCTTTTTCCAACATTGACAAAGTGTCATGCTGGGTGTAATTAAGCTTTTTGATAAAAGGGAGAAAAAACTCAAAGTGAAAAGAAATCTTTACAAATTGATCTGAATTAAGACCAAGGATAAAACACAAAACAACCAATTGCATAATTCATCCACTTCTAGTCAATATTTAGTGGAGGCACCTTTTGGCAGCAGCTACAGACTAGAGTCGGTGTGGATGGTCTGTCTCTGTTTGTCCGGACACTGCAGCCATTTTCAAAACACTGACTGATGTCCAGACATAAGTTCTGGATTTGATTGAGGTCTGGCTCGGCTACTTCAGAGTGGCAACTTTGTTGTTTTGAAGCCGTTCCTGTGTGGCTGCGGCTTTCTGTTCATCTTTTCAGAAGTTCTCTTGCAAACTTGCTGTCATGATTTTCTCTGTATTTTGCTCAGTTCAGTTGATCTTTTCTTTCAAAAGGCATCCAGGGCCAGCTGCAGAGAAGTGTCCCCCCAGCATGATACAGCCAGGACCAGACTTCACGATGACGATGGTGTTTTTTGCTGACAGCAAACATAGCACTTGGGGACAGATTGACAAAGAAAATGGTGTTTTCTGGTGAAAGGAAGCTGAGAGGAAATGTTCAGAGGTGGAAATGATAGCAGAGTCATCTTGATCATTAATACTTCACTTTGGCTTCTACCTACACCTAAAAAAAACTGTTACTATCACTCAGAGTCACACTGTAAATTTTAGTCTAGATTGAATTACTAGCACATCAGGTGGCAAGAATGGCGCACCCAAGGAATGGCCTTGGGGGGAGAAAACAGCCACCTTAAAAGAATTACTGACCGTCACTGCTCCTCTAACCCATGTATCACATATGCATACAATGCTTCTGAGTAATGAGCGCTCCATGCATAATATGATTCCCTCTGATATTTTACATTAGTCAGTATTCATTTAAATCAATAATGCATATTTTTTCACATTAGACCATGTGGGTGAAAATAACATGCATAGCCAGCAGGCCGTTTTTGAGCATCCATCACTGTGTAACATAACCCCCCCCATCTGGCAAACCAAGTGAAAAATTTCTGGGGGTGCCACTGAGGCATTGAACACATTCACAGTAATTAAGAAAGCAGAGGGATAATGTAATATGACAAATCAAAGATGAACAAAATCCACAGAAGGCACTGCAGCTCGAGGAGGAAGAGCGAGCGAGCAGCAGGTCTGGCAGAGTGGAGCAGGTGGAGATGAGGAATTTGCTAAAATGGATGATAAGGCTGAGGTAAATGTGACCAAATGCACATTTAAATATCTTAACAAAATGAAGACATGTATGGTTGCAGCTTGCAGTAATTTTACAGTTGACTGAAACTCTAGTTTTATAAACACAAACCACAACTTCCAAACACTTTTTGTTTTCGTTCCAGTAATCAGCTAGCTCGGTAATAGCACAACTGCTTCATGTTTGTTTCGAATCATCAGAGTTTAGACGTATATATGCTTATATTAAATGCACGTTTTTTTCCACCACTGCAACTTTCGAGGCTCATTTAAATCTCATCTGAGCTGTGTTTACACCTCATTTTCAGAGGCAGAGGATTTTCCCCGCAAAACTGACAGTTGCACATAGCGTGACCTTGGTAAATCCAGCGGAATACATAGTCAATCTGGTAACATGTCTCCTCTCATTATTTTGCTCCCTTACGTGTACATCTGCAGTAAGGAGAGAGTTGCACCCTGCAGACACTCACACAAATTACATGGAAACTGGGACTCCAGCCTGCTGCATCTGCTTGATAAACACAGCACATGTGTTTGGGGCAGAACGCTTCACATGTGTATCTAAAAAACAGGCACAAAAGCTGTAGTAAATCTGGCCCACAGTGTGCTATCATCAGATGTCTCATCTTACAAGTAAAGTCATAAGAGTTTTATTTACTAGTGCTAGGCTCTTTATCCATAACAGTTGTAATATTTACAGTCCCTCCAAGCTCACTATGGAACATGTAGCTCCTATAGGTGCTCTATGTTAGAACATAGCACCACTGACAGCACAATCCCTCAAACATATGAGGTGTAAATAGGGTGGAATACACTTAAAATCATCTGATCAGATATTATTGATGGTTCTCAATATTAAGTGTAGTGTTGACAGTCTATAGTGGGAAATGGTGTAGCTGTTAGAATTCCTTGTTTTCACCAAAGCAGTATGGGACAAGTTCAGCCTATTTCAGTCAACACTGATTACGGTGCCATACGTTTTTGTACTTTCGCAGCACTGTTAAAACCAGATAACAGCCCTGTACATAAAGTATGCAGAGCTTAGCTGACCTCTGCACTGGCACTTCATTGTAATGGGTGCTAAAATGTTACATATAGCACCTTTAAAGGTGTTCTAAGCAACTTTTTTACAGGCCTATAAACTAACAATGAAACAAAGCTTTAAATACGCAGTTTGCAAATCCATTTGTTTGCACTTCTATTGTTTACTAAAGGACAAGAGAACACCAAGAGTAAACTGTCCATCTAGACCGTATAACTAAAATGGTTCCAAAAAGTTACGGGCTGCACCTTTAAAGATGCCTCAGACCCTTTTGGGGCCTTCAAGATGAGCCCCCTTATCAAGCTAACAATTTGGAAGGATGGCCTTCTCTGGGCAGATTTACAGCTGTACTTTGGTATTTTCAATTTTCTGAAAGGCCTCTCTATTCTATTGAAGAAATTTATTGACTTGATTATTTTCTTACATTTATTATTTTTTTTCCACCTGGCATGTTTTTGTAACCTTGTAGTAGATTTGTGTGGAATGCTGGTCACCGGGGTAGAATTTTAACCAACAAAGCTGAATGTTAGCTAACCATTTGTTGTATTCATTTGTTCTAGAGAACAATACAATAAATTTAGATTTAACATTACTTTGGTTTTATATTTGCTTGAAAGTTTTGATACTTAAAGGTTCACTCCACCATTTTTACAGAAGTTTTCTGTGGCTCTGGAATGAACTGTGTCAAGTCTGAAAAATAACTAAAGTGACTACACTCAGTAACAGCAAACAACAAGAATTATCTTAAAGAGAGGAGTCAAACTGAATTACATGCATGTATCATTTTTCTAAAAGTGTGTGCTGACAGGTAATCAGAAACCAGCGAGGCAATGATGGACCCTGCCAGTGCAAACTGCAATGTAGAGAGTAAAAACTAATGAATATACATTGAATGGCTGGTTTTGAAAATAACACCAACCATACATAATATAAAAAATAGTAATTGATTTAATTAAAATTTCATGTATTTAAAATCAAATTTATGATAGTTACAAGAGATTTGTTCCACCTTAGACATTAAACATTTTTCTGTCAAAAATAAACATACAGTATATCCATATGGTCTCTATAACTCTCTAAAGACTGAAACAATATTTTTCCGAAAGATGTTTTTTCATTTGTTGTGTGGAAGATGGTGTTTGAGAGCTCTCCCTCTCGCATGTTTAATTGGGTCAAGCTGTGGCAACTGTAAAGCATATGATGCACAGCATTTAAAACTCATTAAGCATTCAGTGACCCCCTGTGCCCTATATAGAAGCATCTGCATTCAGTAAATGATGTGATACATACATCATTCATATTACTGAGATGGTAATCAAGAGAATGTCAGCTCATTTAAAGTAAAACACTGAATCTCCAAGATGGAGACAATCAGGCAGCCATATCATTCTCCCAGGTTGCTTGGGATCTTTGTCGTACAAGGCACAGGAGCAGGACCTCATATTGTGCTATTGTTGAAAGTTCATTTTCTCCTTGATGTGCAAGCAGCAAAATCAACACTGACAATTCAATTTTACACGATCTACGACTGTTCAGCCACTCCTGAGCCCAAACCACACACATCTGCTGATAAGCGTCTCCACACACCGAGGAAAGTTGGTGCCAAAAGCAGTTTGCACAGCATCTCTTTGACCTTGGCATGATTGCCTGTGAGGCACTTTAATTTAATCAGCTTCCCCAAGCCTGAAGCTGTGCTCATTGTTAAGGAGAGCAGGACCAGGGAGCGATGTCCACGCATGTACACACACACACACACACACACACATACACACACACACAAACACGGACACATGAAGGCATACTCCTTCTCGTGCTGAGGCAAGGTTAGCGACAGACGAAAGCTCCAGGGACCTGGGCTTCACATCCACACAAAGGCCAGCAGACAGAAGAGTTTGCCAGGCATCTCCATCAAACGGGCCCGTCTCTAATTATGTCATCAATCAGGGACGAGATGACGGGCAGGTACTCAATTAATGGCCATTGGAATGCAGCGCAGGGTCTTCGGGCACCGTGCCATCTCTGTCATCTCAGGCAGGCAACAGGACATACACATCAATGCACTTGGAAAATGCATGAGGCTGGGGCTAGGACAAACACATGCAGCCATTGTACAAGACCCAAAGAATGTTAAGGCTGTGTTCTTACTGCACCGCTGCTGAATTAATCTTCTACTGCTGAGAGAATTTGTAAATGCATGTTGGGAAGATTATTACGCCATATTGGCTGGTTACTGCTGTGACGCCCTTCTTCTTTTGTTGTCCTGGTTACCATTTTATTGATGTAGTTTTGTCATTGACACTGTTTTGAGGCATTCGAAATTGGCCCATTATAGCAGTTATGCTAGGTATTACTTTTTTTTTTTAACAGCTAGCGTTTAAGAGATGCTGGATCCTGTTTTGTTTGTAGCGCTTGGTCTCCTGGCATGTGCACAAAGACACAGTGGATGTATTGTTACAACTGGATAGCATTTTCCAAGATGGCACACCATTCATTCCAATCCAACTCGCTAATGTGGCCAGAATTGTTCGACTGATCTTTTTTTTTCTAACATTTTAAAATAAAAAAAAGAAAACAAACAAACCAAAAAAATCCAAATTGACAATAAAATGACTCAATGAACATATTCTTATAAACATATCCAGTTTTTAATTTAATTTTTGTGAGACCAATGAACTTGAAGGCAGGCGACTTTAAAAAACAGCATGTTAATGAGTTGAAGTAATCCTACATTATTAACTTTCCTTATGGCCCTTTGCAGTATGCATAATGGATGGTATATAATGAATCCTTTTTTTAGTGTTTCCCCAAACCTCCACACAGTAATGTAGACATGGCAGTGCAAGAGAAAAAGGAAGGAATGTACATCACTCTGTGATTCAGAATGTGCCCTGTGTTTCCCAGGAGTGCTCTGCCCTTTGTCAGCTTTGCTTCAACATGTTTTATATGGAGCTTACAACTAATTTTGAAAATTAATTTCACAACTAGAAATGTTTTTTTATTTACTGTTTCTTTATTAACACCCTCTATCCTCACTTACACGTGGTTAAATTCTAAAACTGCCAACAATATATCTTTTTTTTAAATTATTCAATCATTTGTTTTGTATTAACTCTTAACTTTTTCATTTCTGATGTGAACTCCTCTGCTGTGAATTCTATCCAGAACATGAAAACATTAGTGACATCATTAAAACAATCTTCAATATTTATATTAATTTATCATTTAAATACAGAAAAAACAATTCCTGTTCTTATAATGACCCCTGAGGGACTCCAAAAGTATAATTAGTGTATGCTGATTTATGATCACCTATCTGCACAAGCTATTGTCTGGTACATAAAAAGCTACTCAATCAACATCTTCCTAATGATACCAGCCTTTTCATTTCTCAAGTAATATATATTAAGATAGCAAGATGTGTTAATGAAATGATATGGAAAACTTTTTTTCCATCAGATATATAAATAATCTCATTGCAAACTTGTTTTTTTTATAGAGTTAATAATTTCTTTAATGTTCAGTTGATGCAAGAGAATGTAAGCTATTTGTCTTGAATCGCTACTTGACTTTCAGTCGTTGATTTGTGCTTCTTAAAGAATTTGTCTTGTCTTTCAGAAAACAGATTTTTTTTCAATATTTAAAAGACTTGGAAAAGTGATGACATAGGCCTGCAGTTTGTAAAGTTTTAGTCTGACCCCAGTTTTATTTGTTCGGTACTTCTGTAATTGTAACTCTTCTCGTTATTTATAAGGGTTGCTCTCTACCAAAGTCAGTTGACAACATGTTGGCCACAGCATGCATGAATGAAATTATTGGAATTACTGTATTTCACATGTGGTTTTACAGAGTTCATATGATGATATTACATTAAAGGTAATTTACAATGCTATCAAAAATGTATTCATCATTTTATGGCCATTCCTTCTTAATGATTGTGTTTGGGGAAATGTGTTTTGGGGTAAGTGTTAGAGGTCTTCATGGGACCATCCCAACTCAGGACCTGAGACCTGACTAAGAACCTTTATGAATTTAGACCTGCATTTAATTCTATTAACATTCTATCATTCTATTAACACAGATCTGTGGTCTGTTCAACATCATGTATAAAGCCTGAATGGATTTGAAAAGACCTGGCAATGATCATTGTTTTGACAACTTAAAAATTAATGCTTACCTCTTAATAACAATCACCTCCTAAATCCTTGGTAACTGCTAAGCGTCTCCTGACTGGTTTTGGTTGCACAATCTCTTGGTTCTGCATGCAACCCAGTTTGTAAGCAACAGACAGGTCTGGCTCAGTTCCGGGAACTTATTTTTTTGCACTTTCTGTTTGGGTTTGAGCAGGAATTTTAGGACCCATATACTTTCAGTCAGCATGCATTGCATGACCCACAATTCCAAACACAACCACTGAGCCAACTTGCCTTGAGGCTTACAGACACATAAGCATGTGCACAAGCCATACATGTTCTTGTCAACTGAAGAGAATGCCAGTGCAAAATGTGTAGTGTAAGCAAGGCCCAACATTTAAGTGACTGATGGTTGCAAAATCTCCAATATTGCATTTTTTTAAGTTAGGAAAACATTAAACTTTAGTTGTATTTTGTAGAAAACTGAACAAAAATATCCTAAAACCTACTCTGACTGTTCAGCTGTAACTGCGGGTACATCATGGGTTATTTCTAAATCATGGCGTGATAAATGTGGTTTACATAAAAATTTTGCAATGCATGTTTATATTGATAGTTCAGTTTAATCAAGCCTTTTGAAAAAGACACTGCTACTGGTTTGGTTTTGCTTTCAGTGTTAGTTTTAGCAGTAGCTTATGCGGAGTATCTTGATAAATAATATAAGGAAGCCTGAAGAACGCCAGGCTTGTGCATTGGAAGACGTGAAGCCATTACAAGCAGTTACAGTTTTAGAAGTCAATCACAGAATGCGATTAATTATTTCATTCACAAATGGAAGATAATATTGAACCTTACAGATAATCAGTCCATCTAATCAAGGATGCAGACACATATGGAATCCACATAATTTGTTTACTGAAATGCAAAAGTCCGTCATCAGGGCATCAATTTTCTCCATCAGAGCTATTACAGCCAGTTCAAATGGACTTTGATCGGTGATTTGGTTACAAAATGAATCGCACTGGAATTAATGATGTTCGATTACTGTGCCAGCCCACTTGTGAGATGCTAACTGCACTCATTAGCCTCTGAACTGGGCAGGCGTGAAATGGGCACCCACGGTGTGTCAATGCTAGCCCCCCTGCCTCAATGTGCACCGCACAGCATTATCAGCTGCTGTTTAGACAGAGCCAGCTGACAAATAGGAGGGCAGAAATGCACTTAAACTGATTTATTTGATTAGTATTGGATGTGTTTTTATTCTTGATGGAGACAACCTGTGCCTTAGTGAGAGGGGGTTGAGTCTGTGTGCCTGGTAGTGTGTTTAAGCATGTGTATTTGTGTGTGTGTCTGTGTGTGCGTTGGCTGACAGATGTTTTCTCAGTCAAACCATGAAAATACCTCCCCAAACAAGTGAATTAAGGTGAAGCCAATACTTGTGCCCACACCAGCAGATTCTTTATACCTGCCGGATCAATAGTGTTCTGTAGTGGAGAGATATCCTGGGTACAACAGGCTGGACAATCCTTTTTGCCTCTGCATCTTTATACATTATTTAGTATTTGAATTAAAAAGAATGTTTACAAAAAAGCAGGAAGGAAAGAAGGAAGGAAAAATATGGATACCACAGAGCTTCTACAAAGAGGAAAAGTCAAATCAGTGGTCAACAGCTTCTGTTTTTAAGGGCTCATAAACACAATGTTGACAACGGCGGGTTTACTACCACCACAAATTTTTAATGGGTCCTTGTTATCAAAGAGATGCAGCAAATGCATGTTTCTGATGTGGGACAACAAATAGGCAGATTTTATCAGATATAGCTAATTAGTCTAATTTAAGTTGTTCAAAAATGCTGTCTTCAGCTGACTTTTTGATGTTTCTAACTGACTCAACTAAAAAAGAAAACCCTGTACAACTTATTTTTGTGCTGGATGGCTGCATACATTTAAAGCTGCATCATCATCAGTTGATGCATGCAGAAAGCACAACAATAAAGATACGGCATTGTTCTTTCATTACAATGTGGAGCTAGTCTTATTATATTGAATGGGAAGGAAAAAAATGAAACCCAGGCTCTTGTTTTATGTGTTTGGATGTTTAGCTTACAGGCTTGAAAAAGAAATGGAGTGGTCAAATTTCAGTTTTATTATTTGCTTTTCCAAACAGACTGATGTATTTAGAACTTTATAAACAAAGAAGCTTTTAGGTTGAATGATGGATGCAATGTTAAGTTGAAATAATGACTTTAAAGGGGGCTGCTGAAGTGTCAACTTCCCCAAATCAAATAAAGAGCAGGACAGAGCCGCAAACATTAGCCTACTTTCAGAAATTCTTTTAATCTTGTGCCTGAACTACTGCAACTTGATTCTAGCTGGTCTGCTCGCATGTGTTTTCTGATGTCTGCAGGGAATCTAGAATACAGCAGCTTGGCTGGTCTTCAACCTAACCTACACCATGCCTCAAATGACTCAGGCTCATCGTACATCTAGATGATGTTCAAACCATACTCCACAGCCTGTCCACTACTCTCTGCCACTGCCAATCAACATTTCTATTGCTCACTCACTGCAAGAGGGGCCCAGTCAACAAAACTGTTTGCTATCCTGGCTGCAGTGACATCAGGACAACAGAAACTACTCACATTTTCTAATACAAATAAAAAAAAATCTGTTCAGACTGCACTTTGGCTTTTTCCTAATCTCTTTTTTTAAAAAGGCATCTTTAAATATTCAGTAACGCTGATGTACTTGCATAATTCTTGCAACTTTTAGGTTTTAAGATGTGTCCCACGTTGCAAACACTTGTTATTAGGTGTGTACATAAAAGCTTCAGCTAAATAAATGCAATGTAACCTCTAACAAAACAAAGTGCTGGCTGTTATAAGTAATGCTAGATAAGGTAACCTCTGTTGGTTGTTAGCTAATTATTTAGACATGCTAAAGTTTACACCAGCCTCCTTACTCTTCACAGCCTGCCACATTGCGGTCTTTCTGCGGCCTCATGCACAGCTGTTTCAGCATGTAGATCTAAAGGTTACTGTCAAAAATTGTTAAGCTATTACTGGCCAACTTCTGTTCAGGGAAGTATTAAACGAATGGTAATTTACAATATTACAAAAGAGTACTCTTCAGCTTTTTAAGATATTTCAGTAAAGAGAGCTCATGCCACTCTAAGAAGTAGAACTTGTGGTTTTTCACTAATCAAATCACTATAATGTCTAGTGCAAACAGTTCCCTTTCTTGGTACTATGAGGACATTTTCACATACTATATAGTACATTTTATTCAGGGCTACATATTTCAAGCCTTGAAAGAAAGAGCAGCTGAGTGTAACAACACACATTTGTTAAGAGGAAATCAGTGTGAAACCCTTTTATCTTCAGCGCTCTTGAAATCCTGCCGACGGATAATAATGTACTTCAGTTTCAAGTGTTTAACAAGAGGAAGTCTCATTCTCTTTGCTTCTCCTTACATATACTGAGAAACAAGGGGCAGATTTAGTTTCTACATTTGGAATGAATGGAGATCACGTACAAGGTGAGGGTCTGTAGGTCCTTCCTCAGGATATTTTGAGCATCAGACACTCCTTTCCCTACCTTCCTGTGTATCTATATGTGAAAAAACTGGCCCCTCTCTTCTTCAATATCTTGTGTAAAGACCTTAGCTTATGTAGAGGAAAATACAACATTCAGGCACCTAACAGAAATCTGAAATACAATGGAATATAATACAGTAAGACTCTCTGGCATTCAGTATTAGTTTCAGTTGTTTATTAGATCAACTTCTATCATTTATGTTATCTCTACTGAGTCAACACACACGTAGGCGTTATTAACTCTCCTGTCCTCTTGTGTCTTTTGTTGGCCTTTTGGAGGAGAAGTGAATTTAATTATGCATGTGCTTCCTATTCACATATATGATGGTTTATTTTAACTAAGTTATAAACATTTAATTAAGTTCTAAACCTCTGGACTTTAACAGGTCAAATGTGTGCAATTTAATAGCTACTGGTTCACATTTTCAAATAGGAAGGAGAACCCTCAGAGGTAGCAAAACAGAAAAATGTCAAAAAATTTCTTTACAGTGTATAGTTTGTCCTTTCTTTACCTCTTAGAAACCTGGGGGTGTAATATGGTGGACTCTGTGGAAGGAGACCTGTGCCCTCTGTGGATATTAAGGCTCATTTTTAAGGTGATGGGAAACAAAGTTTGTTATTTTCAAGATATTACAATGGAAACTTATGAATATTCTATTCCATTTCAGCCAAGTAGATTCTCCATAACCCTGCTCATTTAACCTTTAGATCCTCTAAATGATCATATTTCTGACATAGTGTGTTTCTCTTACAGCTCTTAGCTGAGCAGATCTGTTCTTTGCGTGTTGCTGGGTGTAGATGACTGCTCTGTGCTAACAATGTTATATGGCTGTGAGGAATAAGCTACAACTGTTATGCTGAAAGTTAATATGAGACTTACTGGTTTGTGAGAGTCTCTGAAAAAGTACTTCCTATCCCTTTAACCTTTTCGCACCTCCATTATCAACAGCACATAATAACCACTTTCTGTTTCATGGCAAACTACTAACATTGCTTTTGCATTTTAAAATATTAAAATATTTAATAATATTAAGTCCAATGCCTACATCAGTTAAACTGTCTGTTTTTTGTTTTTTTGTAGCCATGTAAAGTAGTGCCACATAGTGCCGTAACAGCGGCTAATGACATTTTTTGATTAAAACATTTAAGTAGGTAAATGAAATTGTCAGCTGACATGAAGCCCAGAGTGTCTGTTGAAAATCCAAAGACAAAGCAAAAATGCAACTGCCGGTATGAAGAGGTAAAAGTTTCTGTAGGCTGAAATGATGACAGTGAAGGAGTTTTTACTTTCTCATGTTCTACTTTTTTTTGACTGAATTTAACATACTGCCTTGTGTGATTCAATGAATGTATGATTCTGCTCTCTGTATTTTAGTTTCACACAAAATGTTGCTGATAAATTTGTTGAAGCTGCCTCATCCTGTTTGGACAGAGGGGATATTTTTACCCTCGTCGTTGTGGGTCAGAGCTTGTTTAAATGTCCTGCTGTCAGTGAGATGTGTGCTCAAATGGACAGTTGATTGTTTGAGCTTTTTCAGCCCCGTTGCACCTTGGGTTGTTTATCTTGTCGAGTATGGGAGCAATAGACTGTGTTTCTCTACTACTGCTGAAAGATGAAAGTGTCAGGTGGGCCATGTTTCAATATGAAGGCTTTCAAAGCAAGTGGAGCCAGTGATTTAAATTTTTCACAGTTTCATACTGAAGTCATTTCAGAACCGTTTATACGTGGCCCTGAAGTGCAAATCACAACAATAAATCTCAAAACACAACAGCGATTTGCTATTGAAGATTTGCACTTCAGGGTCGCCGTAGTTTAGCATAACTGCTTTGATGCCAGTGACTGCTGTCAACTCTGAAGCTAGCTAAGACTTTGGTAAATAGTCAAGGGTAAATTTAATCATGTGAATATTTTTAGCACAGAGAGTTAATGTATGGGTTAAAACTACATTTTTGCTGATCTATTTGAAGAGCTGCCTTTGTTCTATAGAATGCTGAAAAGCAGCGATGCTGCAGCTGAGATGGTTTAGGCCATGGATAGTTTTCCTAATAGACTGCTCAAGTCACGACCCTTGGTTGGACCCCATGGGACCTAATTTGGGGGAAAAAAAGACTTTTCAACACAGAGAGAATTTTTTTTTTAATCTTTTTTGAGTTGTGCACTCAGTTAAACTTATGATGTATGTTAATTTAAGAGATGAAATTTCAAATCCAAAAAGTCACAATTTGTCATAATTATTGTAAAGTACCACTCAGTCTTAAGAGAAATCCCTCAGTGAACTATGTCTCTTACCTGCCACAATGTACATCCTCAACAACAGCATGGTCGTCGCCTTGGAACACTTCTCTTTATTCTTTTATAAAAAAAGAAAAAATCAATACAAGTGTGGGCATGTTGAGAGCTGACACTCTGCAAAAGAAGATTTAGCTGGTTTCTTACAATAATGTTGTCATGACATCAATTAACTTGATTTTTAGGTGTGTAGTTTTTCTTAATGTGTTTTTAAAGTCTTAAATTCATCATTGTTATGATTAAATAAGTGGTGGGACTCGATAAAAAAAATTAATCTAATTAATCATGGGCTTTGTAATTAATTAATATCAATTAATCGCATATCAATATTTGACATGAGAAGCAACATTTTTCAATTTAAATGGAATTTGGTATACGACTGAATCAATGAATCAACACATAAATGAGCTTTAACAACAAAATCGTGTTTATTTTCATAAATGAGTGTCAACATAAAATGCAACATGGATAATAGGAATAGGATTGCATTGTCCACAAGGCACAAACTTAAATTCAAGTTAGCTATATTCAAGCTTTTTCAGGACTTTTTGTAAACTTTCTCTCTCTTAAACACATTTATTTTTGTTTATTAAAATAAAAAACAGCACTATAAAGTACATTCCAAAAAAGTGGAAACTGAACATTGCAAAATAGATTAGAATAATTAAAAAAAAAGAGCTATGGTGATAGGCACATTCTTTCTTGCACAATTTGCACACAACTGTGGTTTTATCCAAGTTTCCATCCGGTAGTTGTTTAAAATGAAATTTTCCACCCAACAAACCCAGCAACGACTTCTCATCGGTTTCAGTTTCCATTGTTGTTTTTCGTGTTGTGTCCTGTGCATCAGTATTACAGGTATACCGGGAACTCGTGCAATGAGAAATGTTCCACACTGTTTGCAGTGCAAAAATAAATTGCGATTAAATTCGTTATTTTTTTGTCGCGTTATTTTTTATGTAATTAATTAATCGTAATTAACGCGATAAAGTCCCAGCCCTAATTTTTACTGCTTGTAATGATGTAACAACATTCTTTTTCTTGTACCACATTATTGTTGCATTGATGTTACAGTAACAGAACATTTGCTGTGAACTTTTTAGTTGTCCTTCAAAAGTTCATTATGCAGTCTGTATTAGCCATCTTTTGACCAAACAATGATTGTTTTCACAAATATTCAGAACATTTTTGGGTCAGGCATTCTTAAAAATCAAGATGTGAGAAAAAAAAAAAAAGTTCCAACCCCAATCCTTTTGCTCCCATCCAGCCCCTGCCTCCATTTTGTGCATTTACCTGAGGTTAGGATGTCCTCATTCTTGTTGAAACAGAGGTGTGAGGCGAAGTTGCTGCAATTATCACTGCTCCTCTAATATCAGTGCAGACTGGCAGAGTGGGAGCATGGTTGCTTATGTTTGCCTCTAGAGCACAACAAGTGATTTTATAAATATATTGGTGTTCTTTTCTTTTATTGGCTTGCTTGATAGATTTATAGTATGAAACTTAAGTTGTGACAAATCATAAATGCCAACTTTTTTCTGTCTTCAGAAGATAAATGGCAGATGTCATCATAAAAATTCCATTTTTGCCATAGTAGGGTGGCAAAGCAGGAAGACACCTTCTAAACATTTTCCTGGCTATTTTAAGTATAGGGTTTTCCTTTTGTATGGGGGAAGATTTCATCTGCTAGCCCTTTCAATTCTGTTTTGAGTCAAATGTGTATTCTTCTGTCAGATAATGGTTTTTGACTTGCATTCAATTAAAGAGAGTTCAGGGTCTCATTGTGTCTTAAACATATTGTAGCTCAGTTGTGACGCAGGAAGAAAAAAAGAGCATTTACTAGTCAGAAACTTGGTGGTTTGGTCCCTGGCTCCTGCAGTCTTCATGCCAAGTGTCCTTGGCTAAGATATTTAACCCCTGAACCCCAAAACCCTAACCCCTAACCTAAATTGTGTGAATGTGAGTGGATGAGTTCCTGATGAGCAAGTTTGTTCTCTGTCACTTGGCATTAGTGTGTGAATGAATGAGTGTGTTGTGAAGCACTTCGCATGGTCAAAGGATTAGAAAAGTGCTATTTAAATGCAGGACATCTACCATTTACTTTACATCACCTCGCACACAATATCTTAATCAATTTTAACATAACCAGAACAAAGTGTCATTTTGACCAGGAGGTTTTTCCAGGTGTGCTCGAGTAGTTTAAATGTGCAAACTGTTTAAGATAAGTTTGAAAGAGTAGTTGTATTGAACATTTGTGTATGCACCAGTTAATTATAAATACTTTTCAGTTGTTGTGGCATCATAAACATCAAGTGTGAAATGGACTAGAATGTAATTTCTTTAATTACTGTCTTATCTGAGCTTGGTGTCTGGCCATACTTAACCTTACGATAAGGTCATGACGATTAGATCAAGCATAGTCTAAAAAACCCACTGAAGTCAGGAGGAAACATAATTCTAGGTCTGGAATGAATTTTATCACTGCTCTACTAATTGCATTGTAGGAGCAGAGTACTGTTAGATATTCAGTTTTATACTTACGATGTCAGAATGAAAAGAGGCCAAAAGAGGCCACTTTTGGAAAAAAAAGTAATTATTGTGATTTGTCTTCTTAATGCAGGATCTTTAGGGGAAACAGTTTTATTGTCAGTGCTGCAGCACTTTTTTCCTGATGGTAATTAAAGTGACTTTAAAACAGAATACAGCAGCTTGCAGAGCTGCATGACTTCTAATCTGTGGAGGTTTGATGTCCTTACAGATTGTTCATACAAACATGAAATGCTAATTAGCTCAAACATGGTAGTCTATGTCAATAATTAGGGCAGCAGAAGGAATGCCAATTAGTGGACCAGTGAAGTGACAAAGAGACGTGGTGACACAGGCTGGTCTATTGCTTGTACGCCACATCATGGTCCTGCATTTAATTTCTTTACAAAAATATGTTCAGGGTTAGCTGGTAGCTAGTATTAAGAGGCTAATATGGGCAAAACATGATAACTTACTGCTGTTGTTATACGTGAGTACATGTACTGCAGCATTCTGGATTAACTGTAGACTTTTAATAGAGTTATTTGAGCGGACTGATATTAAGAATTGCTATAGCCCAGCCTGGAAGTAACAAATGCTCAGACTATTTTTTCTGTATGTTTTTGAAACATGATGTGCCTTTGTGGAATCTCTTTAGTATAGTTTAGTATAGCTACATTTTCTGTCACTGCTTAAGATTTTTAATTTGCTAAAGACATCTTGATTGTTTCTCTCATTCACATGGAGAGGCCTAACTAGCTAATCACTATCATGTGTTTTCTTTTTTTCTTTTCTTTATTTTTTGATGGTCCTAAAGAAGGTCAGAGGGTCAAAACATTATTTATTGAAAAAAAAAATTCATACTGAGCAAGAGTATGTGGCCCTTTCCTTTTTCAAGTCTTCATCCAGTGATCATCACCTACAACTCTAGGTTACCACTTTTTCATTACAGCAATGTTTTCCTTCTATTCATTGAAATAACCTTGCATGATACATTCATTCAAAAGAATGACCATGAGGACTAGGTCAAAAATGAACCCTAGGATTATTAGATGATGATGAACCCAACCAACCAAACCAACCCAGAAACAGAGAAAATAATAACAGTCTACAAATTAACATGCTGCTGCAGTCAGAATGAGAGATGATACCTGTCATTCTACCTGCATTTTACAGGTTATAAACAGTAGAGTCTGTCTCACCATAAAAACTCTTATTCTGCTGAGATGATCATGATGGTGAACCACATAATCCAAGCTGTTGGTCAGTCTGCTCAGTCCCAGTCTAAGTATACCGACATGTGGGTCTCTGTGGTTAAGGGCTATGTGGACTGATAGAGATCTCTTATAAAAGCTGCCATAATCAACGCATCCCATGAAGACACCTAAGCAAACAATGTGTTTGTGTGTTTTACAGTAGTTTCTGATTTTTTCCACCTTGTCTGAAGCTCTCAGGTCCAAGTCAATTGCTTTCTACTAAAGTAAATCTTTGAATCACAAATCTGGTTGCTCTATTATTTAAAAAAATATTAATAATTTCCTAAAACAGATGGTCTCTAGTTTTTTCTAAACCTTGCTCAAATAGGAGTAAATATGCCATTTTATGGACTATTTTCAGTGGAAGAATAATTCACTTCTCTACCAAATTTCCCTGGCACCAGGGTAATGAATCTGAAACTGAGTCAAAATAGTGTGTTTTTGTTCCTAGTAACGAAAGAACATGTCAAAAAATGTAAAATGAATCAGTGTGGCTAATGTTATTTCGACAATGGCGCAGAGGTATTTATTAGGCTGTAGTACACACAATTCCTGTTAGTAGGGCACATTCTTTGTTGGTTTGGGCCTTTCCAAAAATATAGAATATCAACTTTATTGTTTTAGAATGACTTTTCTCTATATTTTATTTAATGTTAGAACACTCATCTTATTTCATCAATCAATCAATATATTATCCTTTTTACTGCTTGTCTCACACACACACAGGCGCACACACACACACACACACACACACACTTTTCATCTTCCACTGCTTGAATACAAATAGCATTCAGTCACCAAAGTGTCCATGTGCCCTTTACTCATCAATACCTCACCTTGTCTCTATATGAATGCCTTTAATGAGCCGACTCCTCTGCCTCTGCTCAGGCAGAATAACAGGATGCAGAATAAACAGCTTTCCAGCAATTACTACATCAGATATATAATTTCTCCTTCCTCCTGGTTTACAAGCTGTAGAAAAGCAGTTGTAATTCTGCATTTGGATGGGGGTTATTAACCGCTGGCCAGAGGTGCTTACAGGCTGACACTCCCCAGGCACAGGAGGTAATGAGAGGTAACACCTGCCATATATAATAGGTGTGCAAATGTGTGTGCCACATTTACACATGTGTTCGAGGTTGACAGCTCAATGTAATTTGGACAATACAATTAGGAGGGCTGGACAGCTGCTGGATAACCTGACTATTTATGCTTTTAATAGGGGCTTTAGGGTATTGTGTGCATATAGGCAGTGCTTGTCCCGGTTTGATTTTAAGTGAAGGATGCAATGAAAACTAATGTGTTAAAGCCACCTCTCCCATATGTCATGTGGAGCAAGTTCCCCATTCATTTCACGGCCCAGTCAGACCACCTTTTCAAATGGCTTCATTTCACAGCAAAATCAGTGTATTCAACCAAAGGATTTACATCAAAATTTATGCATTAAGTTCAACTTTGTTGAGATTTTAATCACAAGTTTGCACCATTGAACAGCAATTCCCAAGACAGTGCTCACCTTTGAGAGAAAAAAGAGTTGGACAGTACAAATTAGAGGAAGCTATTTTAGCTTATAAGTCATGTTTAGTTGTCACTTGTATTCACTGTAGGCAGTTTTATAAATGGTTGTAAAAGTGAAGCCAATCAAGAAGTGCCTTACACCTGCATTCTCTCTATTTGTAAACAGAGGATGCCTCTACTAGTTGCAATAAGAAGTTCAATTGTATATAAACTTAAGAGAAAATGACCCTATTTGTCAATTTATACCCCAGTTCTTAATAAGTTTGTGGTCTCAATTGCTAGTTCGCACCATTTCAAGTTTGTGGTCTCAGTTGCTAGTTCTAAGTCTTCTTGTATACAGCATTTTCATTTTGTCAGTTGTGCTCCCATTTAAAGTAAAAGAGACAACATAGCAGGTAACTGGCTGTCTTGCAGAGGCTGGGATACATCACAAGTCCAAAATAAGTCTCAGGCCATAACAGGTCCTCAAGTTTCAAGCAAGTTCTACGATACTTTGGTGAGAATCTAGTAAGTCACGACAAGTCACTGCTCAGCTAAGTAAGTGCAAGTAATGAATAAGAGGAAGTTTATATGATCTTTACCTATTCCTTTATTTAAAAAAGACAGTGGTCATAGACAGTTGAAATTTAAACATTTGAGAAAACAATTGCAGTCTGTTTATAACCTATAAATCTTACTTATTTCTGTTGTTTGTTGGCTGTAACCATGATGTATTGTAAGCACATGCTAGATTTTGTAGACTCTCTTTCATTTCATTTCATTTCCTTTTTTTTTTTGCTGAGCTTTAACAAGACAGGCAGCAGAGTGACAGGTAAATTCAACTTATTGGGTATTAAAGAGGGCTTAAAACATCTGAGAAAATGGAAAATGGTACAATGGCAAGTAAGGACAGCATTGCACATGTAACTTTTTAGTAATGAGAATTTATCTGTGTTAGCAAGTGCTCACATAGCTTAAATGGTTATATGCCCCCTGTCCTTGGGTTGTCTTTTCCACAAACAATATATATTCTCAATAAAAATTTTAATTAGTTTGCTAAACATAGCTTAAACTTAATGGGCTCATTCATGAATTGTTATCTGTGTGTAGATTTCCACATAAAAATCTTGGGTTCTAAAAAACCTACAACAGATTCATGAACGCCGCTGAAAACTCCGATTTTATTGAGACGTGTGTGTGTTCATGAATGCCAATCAGTTGTAAAATGCTGGCGCACTCCCGCTACTCAGCAATCAGCAAACATCCCCACCCATTAATAGCCAATGACCACCATAAAAGAATGGCACAACCAAAGAAAGAGAGAGGAAAAAAGAAAAACTTTTTTCAAGAGATCAAAGACTGAGGACCTTTAATGTTGGAGTTCATTTCAATAGAATTGACAACACCTTGGCGTTTCAGTATGTAACATAACATTGAGCCTTTTACAGTGGTTTACAGCCTTTTTGTAATGTATTATTTAAATGATAATTTAACATGTAGAAAACACACATATTGAGTTGATTTAAATAACCCATTTGCATTTTAATAAACCTCTTCTGAAGCTTAGACCTGCTATTTGCTAACCAAACTAGCTTTTAGTTTTAGATAAATGTGTCACATATCTAATTTTCATTTGCTACATTTAAGTTATGTTTTTCAGTCTGCCTATTATGGATATAAAAGAGTACAGTACCAATTAAAATTGTAATTTCTATTAATTATAAGCAATATTTATGTGCATTCTTTATTTACATAAGAACTACAAACAGTCAGAAGCAGGTGTAGATGTTGTTAGTATCTACAAAAAGATCAGAGCTACCAAATTACTGAATGTCAAAATATGCATGAATTTTCTTCTATTTACACCTGAATACAGTTCTACTCATGTTTTATGAATTAGACCCAAGTTGAATTTGTAGGTATCATTTATTGAGTTAGCAAAAAAGACACATTCCAGAAGTTTTATCGGTGGGTTTTGTAGTGACAGATGAAGTTAAATGTGGTAGTCTGGTTTCTAATTTTTGAGCTGCTCACCTTTTGTACCACTGTTCTTTTCTTACCTCTGTCATCAAAAACATAAACCTTGTACCTAGTTTTTTATATTTTAGACTACAACCCTTCAAAATAGCTGCCATGTGCATTAGCTTCTGTTGCTCTGCTGTATCCAATGCTGTAAGGTTTGATAACATTCTCAAAAATGCATTTTCAAAAAGGAAACTTATTTTCTTTATTTCTACTATTCTTTATTTCTGCAAATATTTTTTTTTTTTTTTAAAGTCCCTGGTCCTGAAATAGATGTCAAGGCCAAGTCAGATCTGTTATCAGTGACAGTCAGGCAAGCAACAAGTCCTCAGATTTGCAAATTAGATCTTACTTAAGTCAAGTTATGTGACTTGAGACCCCAACCCCTGCAGTGTCATGATTGACAAGCTGTTACACTCAAAAAACTGAACTAGGTGGGTTGTTAACTTTATAAATACATATTATGTTGAATTAACTTAAAATACATGCATTTGTTGGGTTAAAATACTTTTTTTGAATTAAGCCCATGTTAATTTGTCAGTCGTTGTCAATACA
>JAQMCX010000023.1:4933075-4966983 GCA_029814765.1 Acanthurus leucopareius
GTGTGTGTGTGTGTGTGTGTGTGCGTGTGTGTGTGTGTGTGTGTGTGTGTGTGTGTGTGTGTGTGTGTGTGTGTGTGCATTGAGGGTGGCTGATGGATAGGTTAACAATTTGCATTTTGAATGTTTTCTTTTTCAAAGGCTTTCATTATTAAGCGTAATTGAAGAGATTGTGGTTAAAGCTGGGAATGAAAGGTGCCTTTATTTTCTATGTGCAAACAAAATTGATGTATTCATTACTTTTTAAGGCATGCATGATAATAAACACAGCATTCTGTACATGTCAATATTCTTTATTGCACAGTTTGGGTTTATGCTATCTCAACCAACAGGGCCAACTGAGTGAAGAAAACAAAAGAGTTTGTGGCTGTAAATTATTTGTTTTTGAAGCTTTTTTTTATTGAAGGCTTTATTTAAAATACACATACAGTGGGTTTTGTTCATCCAAGGCAGTGACTTGAGAAGATGATTGAATGCTGCAGAGCACAAAAGCTCTCTCTGCTTGCTCTCCAGGCTCTGGAAAGCCCAGTGTGTGCTGCTTTAAGATGATCAGCAATACATGTGCCTGCTTCACAGAGAGGCAGCCAGCTTTTTGTTTGTCCGTCCCTGCAATTCTCTTAACAAATGTAATTGTAAATTAACATTCATGCCATTTCCCGCTCTCCCACCTTGCTTCAAATGCATCTCCAGAACCCCTCATCCTTGAACGTGGAGTTGAGTGCGAGTTACGCCACCAATCTTTGTTGGGGGACCAGTAAGGGTTTATTTCATATCATGCTTCATAAAGCAGCACTAAACCTGGGAGGGCGAGCAATCTGGAGGTGAAAGCATTGTGGGCCAGGGGGATTCTCCAACATGTCTGCACCTCCAACTCCCCCAGATTCATGCCAAGCGTTAAATCAAAGATGGGGGAGCTGGCTTTACGCAGGGCTTGAGATTAGTGCTGGAGAAATGAGTCCATGCTAATTGGAAAAAGAAACCCAACGACACCTTATAAGCACAAAACCTATTATGCGGCATCATGGTGAGAAAGAGTGGGAGAAATTGAAAATGTGATGAATACAAATGACGACAGAGTTTTGAAGCGAGTGGGCTGAACTTCTGATGGATGGATCAGCGTAATAGGGGATGAAAGTATTCAGAATGAAAATCACAAAGTAGCCTCCCTGAAGTCTGATTTGAAAGCAAAGGGCTCTGGGATATTATCTCGTCAGGTGGGGTAGTTTCAGTTGAGCCATTAGCAGGGATGAAAGGTTGGTTCCCCCAAAATCAATGGATGTACCCCGCCTGCTCCGCCATAACCGCACCTGACACAAAAGGACAGCAGATTTCATCATTTCATGATCATGCCCTCAGAGGCTATTCTGTGGGAAAAGGAGTGGTTATAATGTACTGGAGGGAGACGAGGAGCTGAGAGAACCTTAGGAGAAAATAGAAAAGCGTGCAGACAGTGTCGGGGCTAGTA
Source organism: Acanthurus leucopareius (assembly GCA_029814765.1). Classification (NCBI taxonomy): domain Eukaryota; kingdom Metazoa; phylum Chordata; class Actinopteri; order Acanthuriformes; family Acanthuridae; genus Acanthurus; species Acanthurus leucopareius. Next base: position 4,934,538 of record JAQMCX010000023.1, read on the forward strand.
ATGGGCAGAGGTTCAGCTGAAAGGTTGGGGTTGTACAGTTAATTCAAGCTGACAGGGTAGGGGATAAAAATGGGTTTCTCTCTCTGCAGCCAACTACAGGGCCAACCCTGTCCAATCTCTCTGATGGAGAGAGATACGCACCCCTCCCCTCCCTGCTAGAGGGGGGAGACAGGAGCGAGAGGAGGAGGGGGGCGGGGGGTACTTTATTGAAGGTGAAAAGTTGCAATGTTTTCTGAGTGGACAGCCTCAAGGGCAGCTGGCAAGAGATTAGAGGATGTTATTAGAAGGCAATGGGATGTACCTTCCACTCATAATCCTCCCACATGGGAACGTGTGCATGTATCTGTGAGTGCTCCTACACGGATGCTATCAGTGACATTAAATCCCCCTGGACAATGGAAAACAGTCTTACCTCCTCTGCGCAGGTAAATGTTTTGTTTCTGTTTTGACACTCAACCTAACATCCTATCACAGTATCAGGTAACATTAAATCTGAGACCCAGTGAGCCACCCTCTGTATCCCTTGAAACCAGAGGACACACTCTCTGTGCACTTTGCTGCATACATATGCTGCTAGTTTTACACAAGAGCCTCGTGTGTGAGTGAGTCCCCAAGTCAATTTTTGTGTAAAAGTCAAGTAGCCAATCTCACCAAACTGTACCTTGTAACAACAACACATGCATCACAAAAGTCTCAATCAAAACACGGTTGCAATTAACGCTGAAATTGGAATATAAACTACAATGATACAACAGCTATTGTGCATGTTTTTCATACATAAGATAGAATCATTGTTCCCTTAGCTTTTCTAAATAACTAGCAGGCCCGGCCTAGCCTAGCCTCCCTTTCAATAAAGTGGAAGCTAGTTAGTCAAGTTCACACCAGAAAATGATTGTCCACGTTCTTTTAACACTTGCTGATTCACTGGCACCTCCTCTGTTGTTTGTACCCCAGCATGTGAGTCACAATCTTTAACTATTCTTATTCACTTTATAAATTCTGCTTTCAAACTAACAAATGATGAATTTCCAGAGAAAATGTGTTACAAATCCACTGTATGTCTTTAATAGGTTGAACCCTTTATAAAAGTCAAATACCGTTTTGAGTGTTACCATCCCACATACTCACATTGGTCATTAATTAGGGAAACTTTACAGCTAAACAAGTTGAAATATCCAGCGCTGATGCAACCTATGAAAGACCCAAGAACACTCTTTTTATTGATAGCGCTACTTTTTAACTCCCTGCCATCCTATCAAATGCCAACCATCACGTGAGCATAGCAGCTCTATCCAGAACTGCTCTCATGTGAAGCCAAAAATCTAACAGACTCCATTTCTGAAGAGGGCTTAGCACTTAATGCCAGATGTCTAGTTATTCAAGTGTGATCATCATGGTATGCAGTAAACTGGGTTGCTTAAGCTCAGTATAACAAAACACTCTTTTTTGCTGCAAACTTGGCATAATAATGAGTTTTTTGTCTACTATTTGCAATTGTCTCCAGGTGCTCTCCCTCTCATCGCCCACCCATGACAGTAATTGTTGTTTTCTTCACAGGGACGCTTTGAATGGGTCTCTCAGAACAAGGTCACACAAGAAGACATCCTCTCAGTGCACAGCGCACTGTTTTCTCTATCCATTCATGTGGCTCTGAATTCCTCCTTCAACTACCGACTGGTATTAGACTGTTAAATTTAGCAGTTTTATACAGATAGATAGATAGATAGATAGATAGATAGATAGATAGATAGATAGATAGATAGATAGATAGATAGATAGATAGATAGAATAACTATGAAATTAAAGGAGCATATCTCATATATGTATGAGATAGCACTTGACATTCAGGTACGGCTTTATTCACTACACTCCTTGGACATCTATTATTTTTAAGTTCCAGAAAATAATATTACATACAATAGAGTATGTATTAGTAAAATATAGTCTTGGATATCTCACATGTGATGTATATGAAAAGGTACAGTAGTAAATCAGTATTCTGGATAAGGTTTTACAAGACTGACTGAACCAAATCTTTGTATTTATAACTCGATTTCAGACTGAATTCTCAATTATTTGTCAATTTGAGGATAAAATGGTAAATAATAATTTAGTTTTTAACAAATGCACTTACTTAATAGTCATGATTATATACTGTATAGCAAACATTATTCAGTTAAAGTACCACAGAGGAACTGTAAAATCGTGTTTGTTAATAATTCTAAATTATTATGGCTGCACTCAAGTAATTCAAAGGCTACTTATGCTGCATAAACTGTTTATATATTATAGATGCATATTTTTATGCTATTCTTAAAAGCATGATGTTATGTCAAATTGTGTGAAATATGTTGAAGATTCTACAATCATTTTTCTGAATGATAACAGTTATACTTGAATTTTTGATGACTCTTAGTTAAAGTCAGTCATCTATAGGAATCCGTTGTGTTAATATAAGTTACTGTCAAAAGTGCAAACACCTTGAAAATTTCAAAGTTTTTAATATTTCACACAAATAGACCTTAGATAAGCTCATTATGAGGGCATTTGTTATCAACTATTATTACAAGTTATGCAGTGCATATGCATATGGAGACCCACAGAGGTGGATGAAAAATTATTAAAATTTAGTTAAATAAAAAAAGGCTGATGATTCACAAATTTCATTTAAGTTTAATACACTGACATTTATTAGAGCTCATACTGACAATTTAATAATCATTATGAGCCAAAAAATTGGATGAAAGTCTACTGAGGCACATTCCCTATTATTGTATTAACACGAAAAAACTATTCAAATTTTTATATGAAGCCTTTTCAGTAGAACAAACACCACATTTGATTGAAGTTTGATGCAAAGGCATTTGGGGCTCATAATAAGTTTCAAGTCAGAAATCATGCCAAAAAATTCACACAACAATCACAAAGATTTCTGCACGAAAAGTTTTCCTCGATTATTTCCTATAAACTCTGGACTAACTGACTTGAAACTCAAAACACATCAATAAGATGTGAATAAATTAATATAAATCACCATAAATATCGAAACACCTATCATCTTTTTATATTTAACCCTAGGACTTTCTCACTCAAAACACTGAATTGTTACTGTGTGTTTTTTGTGTGCGTCTGTTTGCATCAGTGTATTTCTCCATCATCTGTCCACCATGTGTGCAACTCAGCAGCCTCCGTCTCTCACACCACCACATGCTGCCTATAAACATCTGACCGGTTCCCCTTCTCTTCTGTCCTCATCGCGACACCACACTTGGCAACATTTAAAAAATCCAGTAAAATCACCACAGTTGATGATCACTCTTGATCCATAATAAAGCACAAATTTGTTAACATGCTGATAATTATAAGAAATTCAATGGAGGGACTGCATGGGCGAATGAAACGCCATAACTGCAGCAACCATAAATGCATGCTTTATTACCTTTATAAAGTATTCATGCTCTATGGTTGATGTGCTCAGAATGTTTCACGACAGCAGCGCACTGATACACAGCATGACTGATCAGAGTAATAAAATCCAAAAAAGGGCAACTGGAGGATAATTCTAAGGAGTCGAAGTAGCCTCTATTTTAACACAGCTGACTTTTAATATTGCCATTTTAAAGCTGTTCTATTTATTAGTTGGTTATTCTGTATGTAGGAAGATAATATACCCAATACTGCAGAAATCTCTCAGCTTTCTTTCTGCATTTATCCATTCTGAGCTGTCAAGGAAGTGAGCTGCGAAGGCTGTGCGAGGCTACTGGAGTCCTCAAAGATAGGAAAAGAAAAAAGCCAGAGGGAATAAAAGCTCTTTGGCTTAGAGACGGGGTTATAAACGGCATCTCCTCCAGGTTATTCCAGGACCTCGGTGTAATGACTGTGAAGTCAAACTGACCCACCTTTTCTCCAGTGACTCAAAGCTGGATGAGGAGTGCATCTCATTTGTGTAATTACATTACTGAAAAAAGTCTACCGTCACATTGCTGGGCAAAATATCCTAAATTAGCATTTAAATTAAGCTTTAATTCTTTCAACATGAAAATAAGAAAAATTATTCACCATTAAATCAAAGTGTTACATGTACTGTGACATTGAGGAACACTTTGTGGAGAGTACTCGTCTATTTTTCTTTTTGCCTAGGCAGGACTGTACTTCACAGTCATTTAGAAAATCAGGACTTTCAGATGGCTGCGTCATTCTCTGATGATTACTGACAGATCACAACTTGTTTTCTAATTTCTCAAATTTTAGAGTCCTCACTTTTAGAGGTGCTTACGATACCAGGATGTTGTTAATTATGTGATCAAAACACATCTACACAGCCCTGATAGGAAAGAAATAGCGGGGCCTTTGCCTTTAAAAATCTTGACAGCTAAAAGCTAACACGTGTGTTTGTTATTCAAAAACATTTACTTTGATTGTCACTTTTTTCAGTAATGAATAATTGATATAACCTACAAGAAGCTTGGGGTATTAACCATATTTTTTCAATCATGACATACTGAAGTTATGTTAATAACATTTATATGATAATCTTATATATAAAAAAACACAGTGACTCTTTCTATTTCTTTACCATTGCTGCTTTATCAAACTAAGTGGCAGTAATTCACCTTAACACCGGTTGCCACTCACCTAATCATCCTTAATTGTTGTTTTTGTACACTTGTACACAGCCATGGTTACAGATTTTCCAAGACTCATACTTTGAGCATAATTTGTTTGCTGGAAGAAAAAAACTAATGAACTAAGTTAAAAATGAACTTGATTGATGGGATTTTTTTGGTTTATTTGTCTGTTTGTTGTCTCTAGTAATCACTATAATACTCTTATTGTGAATTCTTCAGGCCATGATTATGAAATAGAAAAAAAAAGTAATTCTGTGAGAGCTCTAATTTGAAATCAAGTTTTCAAAATTACTTTAAGTTTTGAGACCAAGCTATTAAGAGATCAAACAGCACATAAAGCAGGTAAACAGTGTCAAAGTTAAACATGCCACACAAACATCCACCCAGCCTGTTTTTGATGCACAGTGGGAAACATCACTCTGCTTCAAACACTGTTGATTAAATGTCGCCAGTAGCACTGCAGAATCAAGTCAGAGAGAATCTCAACTTCACATGGACATACTGAATTAATGACACAGGCTAATTTCAGGATACACAGCCTGAATATTAATATGCTGTTAACTGTGAAATTAAATTTAAAAACCATGTTGATTCATCACCATCTCATAATAGGATATAAACAGGAAAACTTACAAATAGTGTGTATAGATTAAGCAGTATTTATGCTATTATTTACATACTAATTGCATTCCTTATAGAGAAGCTGTTACCAAAAATTGTGGTTTTTAATTAGTTAGCTTGTCAAAATGCTGGAGATTGTAATAAAAGACAATGTAACAGTTATAACAAAAATAGATGCTGTTAAATTTCCACCATTCAGTCTTTGAATGGCTGTTATTTTGCTTTTTTCCCATCTTTTTCCTGCTAATGTCTATTGTAAAAGGTTATTAGTGGAAACATACCTTAGCACCCATTAAAGCCATATAAGCCTGTACCTTTCTTAGTGCTACAACAGTAAAGAAATCCTCAAACAACTTTTTTATTTTAATTGTAGGCAATGAAGGCTTTATGTGCCTGCAGTGCCTTTAAAAACAGCAGGAGCCCAGCTATCGATGGATCCTCCACTGCATCGGTTTGGGCACACATCACTACCATACATCAGACGTTAAACTGGTTGCTCTTAATGCAAGGTGAGAGTGCTGTAGACTGGAGTTTATCCATCAAACAGTATCTTAAAATGACAGTATCTTTTTTTTCACACAACATTACACAAATCACAGCTCAGTGAACGCAGAATAAAGGCGATGCTGATCTTAAGAATACTTAACACACTTAGTCAAGGGAAAAATTGAAATACAGTAATGTGCGGTAGAAGAAAGCAAACTACATGCATTTAATATATACTGGATTTTCACTCATTGCATCTTGTTTAAACATTTCTTTAGAGATGTGAAACCTGCATGGACTGTTGGCATTGCTGTGCTCCAGCTCCACGCTAGCATCAATGAAGGGATTAAAAATTGATTAATCAGTTGATTTGATATTCATGCTATATTTGGTGCTATTCAAACAGCTTCTAAAGGTCAGATTCTCTCCACAGTTACTACTCAGTCGCTTGGATTTCAAATCTTTTTCGAGCAGTGATGTCCAGAGAATCAGCAGGAGGGAGAAATAATGAGTTATTCCAATGTACAGGTGCACACTGGGGTTATTGAATGTATCGTTAGGTTGCACTGACTGTTTCTTAAAAAATTAATACGCTTATTGAAAATCCATTCTAAGCTCTTTTAAGTGCTACTCATTTGTTACCCTCCATAGAACAGCAGCTTGTGGGGAATGTTTGAATTTGTGTAGAATTAAAAAGGAATTTCGCCGGCATTCAATTGAAGCCTGGTGATCTCATATATGGTTGCGTGCAGAGATCAAAAACATAGTAACAAGTATTTCTCAGACACACGAACACTAATCTCCCGGCTCTGGCAATCATCGCCCCCCTGAGGCCCCTGGTAGGTGTTACGCAGCCTTGGCCCGTCTGGCAGCAAGCCGCCTCCTGGCAATCAAAGCTCATTTTACTTACTCATCCACACCCCTCACATTTATCTGTGCTGCCCTGGACATCCTGTATGCAGGCAGCAACTCAAAACTGCTTTTCTATCAAGTCTGGAGCACAGATGGCCGACATGGACCCAGGAGAGAGGACTTGGTGTTCCAGGTCTTTAGTATGGTGAGCAGCGGGGATCAGGGGAGGATACTGGGCAGCACAAGGCCACTGGCAGCTTTTAGCCGGACGGACCTAATGATTATGTTCTATAATGGTTTGTACCTGAATGGATAGGTGGTGTGGTTAGGTTAGAAAGACTGCTGGGTGAATAGAAGCTTTATAAACCATAACACAGATAGATGGATAGAAAGATGGAAGGAAGCTTTCGTGACGAGGGAGGTGGAGGTGAAGAAATTGCAGCCATCTGTTCTGCTGAAGAATGTAACAACGCGTTTCCAGGGAGAGTACAGGTATCATATTTACCACAAAAAGATCTGTATTAGTGTTGCAAATCCGGTAATGCATACTAATAAAAACAATACCAAGCAAGGGTCCACAGGTAAGAAGGTAGATTAGCAATCAGGATCGAGGTTGACTGGTTTTGAATTGTTATTTGGTAAATTAATTAATTGTAAATTTGTAGAAGAAATTGTGCAGACGATGGTCTTTCACTGATACATAAAAGAGCTTGTCCTCTGAAGGAACATAAAAGCGCGTAGCTTACCTTGTAGCCATTGGTTACAGGTTCTGCTTCTGCTTCCACTGTTCTCCACCTGTTTCAGGGATGCTTTCCTGGAACTGAATTTTGGCACGGCCCTGGAGGTGGTACTAAATCCAAGTTGCAGAGGTAACACAGCCTTGATAAAGCAGGAAGTGTGATCCTCTGACTCATTCACATGCAGATTTTTCCTGCTTGCCTTGCTGGCCCTGGAACAGTGATGAAGGGTAAACTAGTTTCACTACTTTTCCCAGAAATGAAAAAAATGTGTAGCTTTTCTCAAGCTGGCAGTGTTTTCAATAGCAATCTGTTTTTCTAGTTTAAGGGGTGTGAAGATCCAACTGTGCACAAGGCCTTTAATTAAATGAAATAATTTGATATTTTGGAAAAAAGCTTTTTTTTTAGCTTATTTAAAAGTTAAAAGACGAGACTGATATTACTCTTATATCTTTACATATAAAGCAACAAACTGCAGCCAATTAATTTGGTGTAGTGAACAGGCTTGGAATGGGAAAACAGCTTGCAAAACTATTTTTGAAAAGTTTAGAATATCTGCCTGAAAGCACCTCTGAAAAGTTATATGCAGGACTGTTAACTTAATGTGGAAAGAGACAGCTCACACACTGCAGGGTTCCAATATTCCAGATTATTAAATACACACTATGACATTTCAAGCATGTTTGCTCTTCATTAGACTCAGGACTGTTCCTGGGCAAAATGACTCTCTGCAGCATGTTTTTCTACTTTGATTTTTATAACTGATTAAACAAACAAGATTTTTTTTTTGTGTTGGTCAGCTTAATTTCAAGATAGATACCTGAAAGGGACAGGCACATAAACAAGGGGGCAGTGTTAAAGACGTTGGGTGATTCAAAGGGCCTGAAAGGGACTTTTTTGCCCCACTGACAAGTTGTTGCAGCCATGGAGATGAGTACACACATGCTTATCACAAAATTGACACTTGTGTTCATTACATAAAATGGCCAAAAATTCAGGGCACACTAGTTGCCACTCCAGTAATAAAATTCACTTCCTACGTTCATGCTACCTCTTTTCGTAAGCTCTTCTTTCCCAATTACCCTCAGTGCAGACTGCAGCGTGGCAGGAAGAAATACTAACAACTCATCAGGGTTTTAAAAGTTCACAGTCTTCTAGAGTAACACTTCAGATCACAGTTTCCCTCTTTCCACGACAGGAACAAAAACATGTTAATATGACACAGCAGATTCTGTAAATAATAGATGTATCATTGATCTGACTTACTAGTGTGACTGTTGGATTCCATAAACCCTTGAAAATAATGAGCTGCTTCAAACAAAGACAAAAGTATTACTGTGGTCTGCATAACAATGTGGATACAAGAGAACTTTGAGCACCTTGAATTATATTTGTTTGTGCGAAAAGAGTTTTTTTTTGTTTTTTTTTTAATATTCTCATTTTGCCCGCATCACTGTTGAGACGCTGATGAGAAGGAACAAGTAACAGACTCAACATTAGCAGTGGCACAGTCGAGTCCCTGGGCAAACTCCAAGTTGCAATTTCAAATGAGGTCACTTTCTTCCTCTCGGATTCTAATGACGTTTATTGATGTCTTTAATAACTTTTTCCCTTCTGTTGGGTATTAATGGACAGTGCAGATCTGGGGTGGAGCTCGTGGTGCCACGAGGAACGGAGCAGCGAACGAGACAGGGAGACAGATGAGGAGAGTGCGAGACAGACAGAGACTGAGATAGAGAAAGTGGAAGAGATCCCAAGAGTTCAGTCATACTAATCCCTTTGGCCGAGAGCTGTGAGTCAATTATTCTTCATTTGTCTTTTATCTTGCCACTACTGTCTGGGAATGGGGCTCCTCTAAGGCCTGTCAGGCTCTTATTGATGCTGTCTGGCCTGAAGGGTTCACGCAATTCTGAAGATGGGACCAGAGGCAAGTGGGGTCTGAAGGGGTAATTGTGTCAGGAATTGGGGTTTGTTGCTGAGCAGCTACCTTGCGTTGAGTAGTGAAAAATGACACAAGATGAAGCTATATCTTAAAACTAAACTGGAGTAAAGGGTGTTTTGGCAGCGCTACAGTTCTGATTTAAATTTATGAGAGTGAGTTTCTGTTTTGTGTTTGGGCAAGACAGTGGTGTTATTGGACCCAGCTGCTCCTGCTGGACTGTTTAATGTAAATTTATACTTGTGTATGATGTAATAGTTTAGGATATGTCGATCGTAGTTAAGATCAGATTGCGGGAAATAGGTTGATTTGACAGCTTGTTGAGAGTTAGATGAGAAAATTGATACCACTCTCTGATCTGACCACAAAGCAAGAAGCTAGGGCCAGACGACAATTAGCTTAGCATGAAAACTAAAAGCAGGTGAAAACTTATAACATGGCTTAGTCTTACAAGTTTTGGTTTTTACAGGAAGCAATATGTCTTTGTCTTGTGTCTTTTTTTCACCTCAGCCTTATCTTGTAAGCTCAACATAACACCAATCTTTCTAAAAGTCAGCCTTACGTTTAAGAAATTGCTGGTTATTTGACATTTTGAAGGTTTGCTGTCTGTACACCATTTTAATAAGCTGCAATGTGTGAATGTAAACTTTAGAGGTGCTGTAAGGATTATTTTTAAGCTTTACGGTGAGCCAGGCAAGCTGTTTTCCCTCGCCTTCTAGTTTAAAGGTGAAGCTCAGTTAATTATCTCCTTATAGCCTAGCTCCATATTTAAAACATCAGCATTTAAGTTGTATAATTTTTTTTTTCATTTCTTGCAACAAAGTATACAAATGTATGTCCAGATTTTCAAAAATGTAGAACTGTTCCATTAAGGATGCAAAGAGTCAGAGACTATCTTCTGATTGTCACCAAAACAACAGAGTTCCTCTTTCCTTATTTCGGTAGTCATTTAAACCCAAAACATGATATTTTGACAAAGTCATAGTGTTTCACAGATTTTTTTAACAGTGATTTAATTAAAGAATGTTCTTCTAATAGCAGAATCAGATCAGAAAACATGACTAAAAAAACAAGTATTGTTATTTAATTGAGGGGGATTGGTGGCAAGAATATTCTGGAAACTTTTGAAAAAAGCCTGTTTTTAGTCTTTAGCAGTCTCTCTCTTGTTTTGTATTTCTCACAATTTTTCTCATCCACTTCGGCTGACTCTTCTCGTCTCCCTCTCCCTGTCATCATGTCATCATGACTGTGAGGCTCACAAACTCATCACATGTCCCTGACCTGTCACTCCACCAAAACACATCTGCATACTGTGCCACACTGGCCGCTGTTGTGTCAGTAGAAAGAGATCAGAGCTGTCAGATATTCAGAGGCAGGGTCTTTATTCTCTGTGATGTACTCCAGAAGTACATTGATGAATGCGTTTGTCCCTAAAAAAATTCCCATGTAGACCACATGGGACTTTGGTCGGTTCACCTTCCATCGACATGTGGTTTGCTTTGCTTTATAATTAATAGCAGCTTACGTGACTATAATCATGAACTGAGTCCCAGGTACAACCCCTTTTTAAATAGAAATTACAATGCATGCCATCACTATGACAACACATTGTATTAAATCACATCATAATACTTTATATTGACTTAAGCTTTGAATCATGCTGTTATAGACCGCTTTAAAATGTATTTGGTGATTGATGATAATAATTGTGTCAGTGGCTGAGCTTCAAAATGGCAAAATTCTGTCACCATGGCCTCAGGCTGATAATGAGGCTTTAAATGTAATATGATGGTTAGTTTCAAAACTGCCCCATTTAACCCTCAGATGTTATAGCTATTGAGAGATTTAACGACCAGTGTTTTAGGAACAGATCTGTCAACAGGTCAACATGTCAGATCTATACTCTTTGTCTCCCATATTCTCTTTTCTTTTATGAGAAAACGCATATGACAACAGAGGAATAGAAAGGCTTGTTAAAAGGGTAAAAATGCTGACAGACGGCAAATCAAGTGATGGAGGAGGAGAGAGAAAAGAGAGAAAGAGGGTGGCATCCTGCTATGAAATACCCCTTTGATGCTTTGGTCCAACCTGTGATGAAAAGTCTGGTCTTTTTTATGTTTGGTTTCTGAGAGAAATATGGATGAAAGTACTTAAACTATATGATTGATGACAACTAATCAGTTGTTCTGCTGTTGTTTATATGAGCTAAAGTAAATGCACAGTTGGTTTAACTTCCTTTTATTTTTGTGAAAGACCTGATTTATGCACAGGACGCACCCTCCTATCATCCGTCATTCCTCCTGGTTCCTTCATAGAAGACTATTTGCAGCACATTTGGGACAAGGTGATAAATGAAAATGTTGGCATACTAAAAGCTGCTTATATTCATTTCAATGTATTGCATTTAAATCAATCCACTCACTGAAATTAAACATTGGAAAATTCTGCCAGAACAGTAGAAAAAGTTGAACTGTAATGAATTTATTGTCTACATCTTAATACAGTACTGATGGAGGTTCTGGTAATAGTTAGGTAGACAGCCACTAACCAGCTGGTGTCAGAGAAGCTCATTTTTTGGCTCAATTAGGAGTTTCTTGAACAAGATCTATAATTTAAACCTGCAATAACTGATTTTGGCCACCTGGGGGCTTCAGGAAGGTGTTATTAACTCCTTTAACACTGTCTTTAAAGTTGGTAAGAAAACATTTTCAGTCACTTATTTACACACCCATCACTCAAATACACCATCCAGATTGATTTTGACTTGTGTTTCCAGCAACCTGACAAATGTAAGTCCAATATTCAACCTCTTCTAGCTCTGTTTTTGGACCCTGCCACCACCTGAGGAAAATATCAGGCCATTTAACTGTTCACAAGCTTCATCCATCTGCCATTTGGTGTCAAGCAGGTAGCGTACAATGAATTTATTAAAGCTTTTTTCTTTTACTGAAACAGCTGCCTAGTGCTGAAAAATAACAGTGCTGATGAGAGGGCTGAGATAAAAAAACATAAAGGGATAGACTGCACAGGTAAACACTGAACTAAAATTCACTGTCCAACTCTGAAAATCTGTGGGAATCTGCAGATTTGGACATATTTATTACTCCTTGTGACCTCTTTCTCAAAGTTCTCTTACTGATACGGTGTTAAAAGTCATCAATTGTAGTTGTTGTAATATGTAAAGTATCTTTGACTGTAGTTGCTGTGTAAATGCGATACATTTAAAACTCCAACATTTTCCTCTAAAGTCTTGCGGAGTTAAAGGGCAATGTACCAAAATATTGAAATAAAAAAGTACAAGCATGTTGAAATTGCAAATCCAAGGCTATAGAGTTTGGAATAAATTCTTGTGTTAAAAGTTAGATATCTTAGTTTTAACTGTCTGACCCAAACAGATTTATTCAAAAAATACATTTAAAAAACCCCAAAACATAACCTATGTCCCATAATGCCATGCCTACCATGCACGAGTACTCAACAAAATACACAGTGCTGGTCTATTTTCAAACACTTCAAAAGCAAAGGAATAAATATGAGACCTCTGATGTTTTTAAAATTCATGAATGGGGCAGGCTTCATGTACGATCTCATCATGACTGATGTCTAAATTCAGCTTCTGTTAGCTGCAATCTTCAAGGCACAAACAGGGACCAGATGGAGAGAGGTTACAAAAGGGTTGTCTAACCAGTGAAAATTCAAACAGTAAGAATCTGCCAACACTCTCAAAACGTCTGACATGCTTTTAATGCTGAGGTTAACACCAAACAACTACTTAATCTGATTGAAATTATCCTGTTAAAAATTATTCATGGACGTAATTTTTGACATCACTAAAATAAGCCTTTATTTTGAAATATTGTTACCAAAAAAGAGAGACATCAATTTAAACTCTGTGATCAGGCATCAGAAAGAAACGTTTAATGAAGAGTAAACAAAAAATGTGTATTTAATATGATGCACAAAAAGGAATTCTGAAATGTTTGTCTCTCTGACTAATGTTAACAATTTCTGTATTTCAGCATTTTTAAAAATAAAGCACATTTAAATCTTTGGATTGGACTATAAGCCCAGGCAGACTATACACTGTGTTTTGTTATGCCGTTTGCAGGAAGATAACTTTCTTTTGTTTATGTATTTTTTTCATAGTTTATTGCATTTTACAATGAAGTATTGATTTTTTAAAAACTCTCAAAAAAAGCATTTCAAGTCTGCTTTGAGCTAAACCTGCATGTCTGTGTGTGTATGTGTGTATGTGTGTATGTGTGTTTGGATTCTCCTTATGTGACCCTTTCCTCATCTCCAAAAACAACTTTCTGGTGAAAAGGGATCATGCTCACCCAATTACTAGATATATAACTTTTGAGTTTCAGAATTGTTGATTTGCATAAATTAGTTGCAGGCTTTTCCTGCACGAAAGTCACGACTCCCAGCCGTCTGCGATGCAAGCCAAGCAGCTGTCCACTATGTAACCTCCCTTGGTTAATACTACTGGAGCTGAGAGACAAACAAAATCAGTCAAAAAATCTGTCCAAAATTAGAGTTCTCTGCAGCACAACTTTCTGTTTGCTCTGTCTATTATGGTCAGTGAGCTTGACTGAAGGAAGATAGATGATTTCCATAATGTTAGTTATTTTATTTGACATACTGGTGTAAATAAACAACTAAATGGAAACCCAGAAAAACAATCTCAATCTTACACCAGTTCTGTGGGCAGTGATAATGCTTATCCCATTAGAAGTTCCTCTAAACCTTGTAATTGTTCTCCCTCCCCCTTTTGTACCTGGCAGCCCTCCATATGTTTGTTTAACATATGGCTTAAGAGGATAAGTTGGTTGGAAGATTTTTTTTTTTTTATAACACAAAGTGAAATGCTGGCTGCCAATCCGCCTGTCTGTGGTTTCATCTGATTACAGTAATTATACTAATGTTTCGATATTAATGCAGTAATGATTTATTGATGCCTGAGTGGTAAATGCAGGTCTGTGTACAGTAGCATGTTCAAGGCAAATTGGTTAATTATCTAGTCAAATAAACAATCATTTAAGTGGACTGTGCCACATTTTCATATCAAATTGTTTTTTTTAATGAGAAGTGTTCATGCATATAAAAACCCAACAGGTGCGTGCGTGTGTGTGTGTGTAGATGCTAGAAAATAACAAGATACAAAGAGGGACACATAATGTTACACATATGAATATGTTATTTAAATAGGAACAATTAATGCACTGTATCTGTCTTGAGTACCAGTGGTAGTTAAAGATATGAAGAACATACATATTTTTCGCAGTAATAGACATCATGTTGAACACACTCCCTTTTTCTATCAGAAGAAAGCATTTCCTATTTTGGCTCATAAGCATCACATTCAGAAATATTGCTTTTAGAAAAAGCATCAGGATTTTCTGCCACAGATTTGCTGCAGATGTAAACAAATATTCAGCTACATCCACAGCAGTGTAGATAGGTTTAATTCCGACTCTCAGTTTATAGTCAATAACTTCTCATCAGCTTTCATCAGATCCGTTGTTCTGCACAGAATAGAGCTTGGCTGATGTTGCACCGATGTTTTGTGTCAACAGCTTTCTGTTTGTTTGTTTTTCCAGACAATACAATTAAACTTTTTAAAATTTTTTTTACTTTGGCTATGAAGATGTATCTCTTACAAACAGCTGAATTTCCAATTCACTTGTGACTTTCTAATTCACTTTTGAATTCCTAAATGATTCAAGTGCCAAATATTGCAAAGAACATATCACTAATCTTAAATTTCAATTCCTGTTAGCAGATTATATTAAGAATATACTACTATAGGTCTCTTTTATGTGAACAAATTAAACAAAATTAAGGTTATCTTCACATTATATTACATACAAAATCTAAATAAAATTGCTCATGCTTAAAACGTTCCAGATCATGAAATTATACTATTATTGTCATAAATATGTTTTCTGATACTTGAGGAGGAAATTTGTAGTCTTGTGTCTATGAGTCATTTTACATCTTTGTTACATGGTAATACGATGAGTATTAAATTGAGATAAATGGAAGAGCTCTTGTACATTCACAAGCAGTTAAACTCTTTAATTGATTATGCATACAGTTAGAAGTTAGAGCTTTTGTTGTATTTCTGTTTCAGGTAATTAAAAATTGTAAATTAGCACTTTCTGAGAAAGTGGACATCATTAGTCCCTGAGCTGTCCATCCAGGAATGTGGATTTGAACTCATCCAACACTGCTCACTCATGTGGCACCCTCAGACTACAAAGACGGGATTGGTGTGCTTTAAGCCTGCTTGACAAAGTCTGCAAAGGTAGAGGGGGATTATTTTTGAAAAATAAATATGCTAGGTTTTTCTAAAAGCAACTCCTCCACTCTAGGCCAAAAACTTATCAATCACTCTCAGAAGGATCCACTTGCAGAGGAATCAAGTAATGCTTTTGAAGTTAGACTTCTTATGGAAGATTGCATGTGTTATCAGATGCTGTCCTCCTTTCTCACAAACACCTACATCCTGTGGGTCACTCTCAACATGTGAGGCGGGCGCAAAGGTTAGAGATGTGAATCAGAGAGCACAGACGTTTTTCTGCAATATTTATAGAAGCTTTGCGCTGCACTGCTGGCATGTGAAGACAGCTTAAAAGGGATGATGTGTGTGTGTGTGTATTTGCATGTGTGGGGTAACCTGATGAATCTACTGATTGGAAAAGATGTGTAGATGGCAGCATCTGCTCTTTAGCCTTTTAGTGTATTTTACACACACACACACATGCTTACTTATACCACTTTTGGGAAATTGCGCTTAACCCTAACCATAACCCTACGTCAGTTTCGTGGACACCTACTTTATCTCTAACCATAACGCCCACTGTCTTGACCCTGAATGACCCTGACCCTAACCCTGAGCACTTCCTCAAAGATCAGCTGTTTTCTAATTGGGGACATGGCACCTGCCACAAAATGTCCCCAATTAAGTGGTCTTGAATCTGAAATGTGTCACCCCAAGTAGCCTAAGTCATGCCCACACAGCCCCCCACACACACCTCAAGCATTACACCATGATTCATAATGAGAAAAAGATTAAATTGGACTTATTAGGAAGGCAGCGCTGTGTTCCCGGCCAAGGGTGTCTCTTAAAAATGCATCAAGGCTCATTACATTGTGCTTAATGGACTTCGAAGAAATGTGTCCCCTCACCACTTTGGTGACAGTTCCAGGAAAAGTGGTGGTAATAGATATAAATGAAGTCATGAGTAAAGCTGGACACACAAACTAACACACTTGCACACCGCCTGTGACTCTGCTGTTGGACTGCCACACGATATCTCATCCATGGTTTGACTAAAATTGGCAGCAAATATGATTTACAGGAAATAGCAATAAGTTATGATTAAAAAATGATGGAGAACCTCATCCCCCAATTAGGACAGAGATTGTTTCCAGCAACTAGGAAGAGGGGCTGGAAGTCCTCATCCCCTGATGTCCCAGAGATATGTGATCACTGCTCCCAGCCAAGTCCTGCACAGGCTGAGACCGCAAAAGCATGCTTCGCATTAGTGTTTGAACTACTGGCTAAAAACTTTATTGAAGAAGTCAACTTTTAATGATTGGAAAAACTATAAAAAAAATACCTTGATTTTTTTTGTTGTTTTTTTTTTTTTACACTGGCAGACGCACAAGTCACACAAACTCCAGTTGCTTTATATGTTGTTTTCTCTAACTTATTTAGCATACACAATGGCTCTGAAAGTTTAGAAATCGATTCAAAACTACTACACTGAGCCCAAAAATGACTTGAAGTGATCCATTGAACAGAACTATAATTATCTAGTCTCCATCTGGTCGTGTGGCCTCCTGTGCCAGGAGTGGACCTCCTGCTGTCTGCTGTCTGAGCATGGCCAAACACAGTTAAGCCTCTCAAATGAGGTCAAAGGAGCGGGCTTGGCACAGCTTAAGTTACAGCTTGGACATTGTAGTTTTCAGTGGTATCCATGTTGGCCAAAATGCTCCCGTTCCATAGCTCTTGCTGCAATTTATAATAATTTGTTGAGGTTTTTTTTTACTTCTCCAACTGAGATTTAGAATGTTGTGAGTGTAGTCATAAGGATGCTGCGGAGGATTGTGGGTGGAGAAACCCGGAGCTCATTAAAAATGCAAAAAGTAAGTGCTTTCAAGGGTTATTTAACAATTTTGTAGGCAGGATGGATGTACGGATGTGTGCTTGCTCTGCAGCTTTGCCAATGCATTTCGCTAAAACTGTTAATGTTATTAGACAGTTTCAAAAAAGGCTCAAAATTAAAGCAACAGAACAAGAGTTTACATCACGCACAAAGCATCTCAGATTATACAGAACATTTCACATATGCACTAGGCGTGTAAAATAAATGATTGTAAAATCAAAGTTTCCATGAAATAACTTGCGCTAAATTTCCAATCCGGGATTAAGTTCAAGCGTGTCTTACTCTTAAGACACCTTCGGAGGTTACCTAAATCTGTCAAGAGAAAATCCTTGATGAATGCATGAGAAACAGAGAGGTGAGCACATAACTTCTGATTCCAACTAAATCGATGCCAGCTTTTATTCCTCGTTTGCTCCCCTGCAGATTGCAAAAAAAAAAAAAATAAAGGGAGAGAGAAAAAGTGGTTTAGCATCCTATCAAATGATCAAATGAATTCCAAAGCTAAAACAATCCTCCTCTGAAAAACACATATTGCCTCAGCAAACACGCCATCTATAATAATATACTAGACTGACATTTTGTACAGTCGATCCAAAATATGTTTTAGAAATGTGCTCCTTCCTTTTTCTGTAGCCTCTATCTATTGTCCATACTAAACTAATCCACTGATGATTTTTAGGACATAAAACCAATATAAGACAGAAAGTGAAATGTGATACACAAACTGCTATTAATTCTCACATTTAAATAAGATATGCTGAAAGGAAAATTATTTAGGTTTTTGGTCTGGTAGTTAGTTTTTTTTTCCCAATGCCACATTATATCAATTCACAACACGAAAACCAAAGTGAGGGAGTGTTCTGCATGTCAGTGCCATCTAGCAGAAGAAAACTCAAAACTGTCGCTATAAAATAGCAGTGTCATTCATTTAAAATTTTGATGTCATAATAAGAAGCAACAGAGATTGTTTTTTTCTCCTAAATGGTGACTTGATATTCACACTAAAATGGAAAGAAAAGAACAAATGTACTATAATAACTTGGGGGCGAAACTTAATGTTACGAAATGCATTACATGTTATAGCATTTGAGTTTATTTCTTGTTTGTTTGTTTTTTTTTAATATTTTAAACATCTATACATTTAACCTTCACGGGGCTCTTAAATATAATATAATTTTAATGTCTTAATAAATGTGCTTTTATGATGAAATAAAATGATACCTTTAATTGTAAAAGACCCCCTCCACTCAAAAATGTATTTTTCTGATGTTTACTTATTTTTTAAATATCAAAGTTTGACACTATGAACTTGTGCAATGTTTTCCATCAGAGATTTGTTACTCTACTTACGGGGGAGATGTCAATGCATTTCCTTAAAAACTGATATTCAAATGTCCACTGCACAAGTTACATTTGGTATGTTTGAAATTTTAAAGAGAGTTTAAGGCAAAAATGCCAGAAACCTCCAGCACAGAGCAGACCTGTCAGTACAGATAGTGAAAGTTTGTATTGGCACAATCGCTAACACTGTGTCAGTCCCAGACAGTTACAAGCTAAAGCTAAAAAGTAACATGCTAACGACATGAACAACTCTGATAACTCTGCTAGATGTCCGTTTTAGTGCACAAGAGACTCTTTATCTGAGTCTTGGTCTGACTGAGACTTAAACATGTGCAGATGAATTTCCTTAATATTTCCTCTATAGCTTACATTTGTCATCTTGATGCACACCGCTCTTTCAGCCATCCTAATACAAGCTTATTGTGAAGAGGAAGATGTGAAGATGAATATAAGATTAGGTTTGAAATTTCACTTTTAGCTGTTTAATAAATTTGCTTCTGCAACCTTTCATACCTTGGTTCAAAGGAATGTGGTTTGCTTTGTTCATCACAAACACTTTTAGACCTTAAGCCTCAAGTCATTCAAACCCTGCAACACTCAGCTTGTTGATACTTTTTACCTGTTATGCCATTATATATTAATTCCTTCAAAGAGATACATTTGTGTTCTGTATGCTGCTTGCATCAGGATACAGAACAACTGCAGCTTGCAAACTAGACCTTGGTAATATTCCCACTAGTTAAATGATAGCCTTGCGGTGTCATGCTTCATTTATACTTCTCTGCTTGAAGAGTTTTTACTACATGATGAAACTGGATGTGCACACAGAAAGTGTTTCAGGTAAGTGAGTGCAGTGCCGTCCACTCGACGAACCAAGGAGTAGAAACATGAGTTTTGATACAACCACATACATATACAAACACACTGTTAAGACTGGAACTCAGGGTTATCTCTCTCACTTTACATAAGAGTCGATGTTGGTCAGTCAGTCATTCACTCAGCAAGGCTGTTCAAACAATCAGACTCCCTGTCCAAACATGTTAATCCACCTACTTCATCCTTATTCCCATGAGCACTGGCTGCTACAGTCGCACACATATACACACACTCTCACACACATATCCACTTGGGAGTGTCAGCAGCATTAGTGAGCATCTTCAAACAAATACCCCTTTTTTGCATATTCAAGTGAGAAGCGTATCAGATAACACTGCTGGGACTTTATAATGTGGGGAAAGGGAAACGGGTGGCTCTTCTCATAAACAAGCCCGTCAGGGGACCATTGAGATGTGCAAATTTGTTTTATGTTTTTTTGTAACTTAAATCTAAAAAACTGTGTTTTTACTGTGGATATACAGTTGGCCTATCTTTTACATAAATTACTACTTTGGTAGCTAACAGGAAAAGATTTATTTTTATTTTCTCCATTACTTTCACATTGTTGTACTAATGCAGAGCTCAGTCTTTATTCATTTCTTTTTTGTTGTTGTTTATGTTGTTGTTCAGTTTCAGGAACAACAACTCAGATCTGCTCTGCTTGTGCTGATGCTTAAATATGAAGCCAGATACAAGTCATTTAAAATGGCTGGCAAGAGAGGCCATTATAAGTCACTGGTTGTAAAAAAAAAAAAAAGACAGCTTTCTTTTTAGTGCAAGCGATCAATAAATTTTACAGGCTTTTCATATTGATTGTTGGGGCATGTTATATGTACTGTAGTTTAAAAGAAGCACATTTAAGAGATGGATGGGCTGGGTTATTTTTCTACGTCTGAAATACACTTCATGTACTGTAGCTCATTGCTGTTCTGAGAGATACAGACATTAGAGCACACTGCTATCAACATATTAAATTTTCAAAAACTCATCAAGAGCTCATTAAGTTCTTAATGTGAAATAATTTAGCCCTACAGGGTTCAAAGTATACAATAGAAATGAATTAATAATTTGTGTAAGATTTTTTAAAATATTAAAAAACAATAATTAAATGTTTTTTTAATCAATGTTACTCTACTTCTATAACTCTTACTTCATTTTTGAAATTTTTTCTCCAAAATACCTTTTTTCAGGAGTGTCTGATTCTGTTATTCAATGTCACTTTTTATTTCATAATGTCACTTTTAATGGCTATGGTCTTGTAATTGTCCTCTTACCTTTCACCCCATCAGTACCGCAAGAGTTTGCTAGCTAGCATGTCAACCACAGAAAAAAAGAGTATAAAGGAAGTCAACTGCTTGGCTACCATTAAAAATAAATTATAAAAAAAACCAAATAACAACTATGCTAACATTAACTTTTAATCACTTTTGTTTGCAACTTCTGTTTGTTTTTTCCAATTTCAGAGTGAAGAGACAGGGTTAATGATAGCAGCTTACTTTAGCGGATTATCTCAAAGGTATCTCTCTGACGGTCAAACAGACAAGAAATACTTTTCATTTGATGGCTGCTTAAGCTAATTATGACTAGCTAACATTTTCAACAAAAACACTTAACTGTAGGAAAGGTGGCATTAGCAGACACAGGTTTAAAAGCTAAATGAGGAGATTTAGTTACTGTTTCCAGATAAGTTATTAACAGCAGCAGTCTCTAGTTGGTTGACTTAGTATTACCTAGGCATTGTTGTTGGATTGACACGTCTTACTAAACACAGACATTATAAACTAAAATGTGTCTCTAGGAAAGTGACAATGAAACCAGCTAAAAAGGCTTTTATATGAGATGATTAATGAGATAATTAAAATTATATGCTAATCAAACCTAGTAATATAATGGAATTATAATAAGAATAATAATGTAACAACAAAATGAGTAGTTGTGTTTTTTAACAACTAAATTTGGACTTTTTTAATATTCAGCACTTCAGAGTTACATACATGGCTATTCTCTCATGGTAAATTGGCTTATTATTCATATTTTAACCTAAAAAAAAGTGTAGAATATGTAAATTTTGCTCTAATTTGAGCCAGTAGAAGCTTTCAAAAACATGGGTTAGTTCAGTGACAAGTTTGGACCAGGAGACTAGTGTTTATAGCCAGCCTTTACTGTGGCTTTTCCTGTTTTATTAGTATATTTTATGCACTTTAATTTAAATCATTGCTTTGTCCTGTCCATGCTCATTATTTGAGATGTGGCTATAATTTGGATAGCAGCTTTTATATGAGATTTTACAGAGTATTGATTATGCTTTACTCTGAACAACAATTCTATAAAAGAATTTCCTTTTATACCGACACTGGAGCATCACAGGATAAATCCAAAAGGAAGAATTCTGCAGGGACAACTGTTTCATATTACGCACATCTGCTGCTGCCAGGGAGAAAACGACTACAACAGATATCCATAAATTTATCAACACTGCATGAATCATAAATCACATGTGATTGTAATTCCAAATTCTTTCAAGTAAAGCAGTTTCCATGCCCATTGTGGCCCTTCAGCAACATCCCATAACACGAATTGAAAGAGGGAGCCACGGGCCCGTTGAGAAAGATTGTGATATTACCTTTCATATCTGTTTCTACAAAATGGCATGTGCATGTGTAGTGGCACGTTTATACATGTATGTGCATGTATGTATGATGTTGTTTTATTGTGAATCATTTCCATACCACAAGGCTGTGGAGTATTGAGGCGTCGCTGACATGAAACACCTCACTCTGCACAACACACACATTTAACAGCTGCATGTACATCCTCATGGAAGTGAGGCAATTGGAATCATTGTATGGGGGAGTATTTTCGTTGCAGACTGTGATCTCTGAGCTTCTGCTGTGGGTGGTGACGCTTGAAGGCTACATTTCCTACCAGTGCGTGGGAGGGGCACAGGGCAGGGGATGGATTGAGGAAAAAAGAGAGCAGTGAATGATAGAATTTGCACAGTCCTCTGGTTCACAATGTAACTGTGTGGGCTTGCATCTTTGTCTCCCTTGGTGCAGGAAAAGCCACCTTAGGTCAGACTTTAACTGCCCCCACGCACCTTTAAAGCCAAAGCTTTCACTCGTTCTGAAAGAAATGGGAAAAAATAGGTGAGGGAAAGAAAACTGAATGGTAAGTGTGTTAGGAAAAAGGAGCCAAGGAATAAAGGAAATATTCATCAATAAAGAGCTGTAAGGTTCCTCGCATGGTGACCTTGTAGGTATAAACTGATTTTGCTGTGGTTTGGTTTTCTGCAGTGCCTGCCACCTACAGTAAGAGAATCATTAAAGTGACTTTGCAGAGGGCTGGCAGCTCTGCCTGTCACATATATCAAGAGTAGCAGTCTTATTAGCATTAAAAAAGAGAACACTTACCCTGCATAGTCCTCATTGATCCTCTCAGGTGCGATTAAAAACTAATTGGTAGGCTGTTTTGATGGCATATTCCAAATGACTACGAAATCTGTAAAGTTAGAAATTATGAGGTGTTTAAAAAAGTTGTGTTAGTTTTTAATTAGGTGTCAGCGGAGGTTTTGTGATTTACTGTGAAAGGTACTGTATGTAGAGAAATTTTAATGTCTATCATAAAAATATCAACCCTCCCTTGAGTAACATTGTTGTAAACCTTACCGAAACAGTGATGCATCGCTGCTCCATGGTGCGTGGAATATTGCTACTGCTGATATGATTATGCTTGCTGATATGAGCTGCCAACCTTTGACCTTTCAGCTTAGAATAAGCAGATTTGTTGCTTGTCTTTACTCACTTCTGCAACTTCAATTTGGATGTCTCACACTCAACGCTTTGTCTTGCATTCAAAAGGCCAAAAGTAAAGCTAAAAAAGAATTACACTAACTGGGATAGAATAAAATAATTGTGATGTCTACCAGCAATGTCTACCTCTGTCTTAAATCAACGACCCACTGTCTTGAATTACAAAAAAAATGTGAAAATGTGAAATTCAATGCCTCAGTCACTGTAAACTGCATACATGCCAAATTTGAATGAAAGCCTGACATGCCATTTAGACAGGGGTTGATTAGCTCCAGGACAAATATATGCCCTGTGTTCTTTATCTACATCATGCCACATAAAGCAAGCAGAAGAAACAGCATGAAAGGCTGTAACTGTTACAAATGGACTATAAAATAGACCAAAAACCACAAAACTACATGTGCTGTCAAGCCTGAGGCTATGTCCTTTTCTGCTCCAGAGATGATGTGACCTCTTTATGAAATTAAATATAATATAATATAATATATTTTAGCTAACTGCTAATAATGTAGCTATACTGCTATGCAAGCACTTGTTGGCTAGAAAGTTAATTATGCAACTCAATTAAGAGCGGGGGGAAAGGCTATGGATCTACAGTGTTGGTTACATTAGATTTACTGTCAGTGCTTTATTTCTCAACACATGCACTAATATTATTGTCATGATGTAGTCAATTTAAAAGGAGATGTTTATCTTTCAACACTGTTTTTGTGTCTGACTGGTGATAAAGATGGTAACCAGATTTCTTCTATTGGTTTGTTCTGGTTTTGACTTAAACAGAAACATTTTAACTGGCTAGTAAGACTGAGCACTGCACTGTTTACAAAAAATGTTCAAAATAAATAACTGAATTGTAAAAAAAAAAAAAAAAAAGGGAAGATGCTAATAATTTGTTTAAATTAATAATTATAACACTAAAATCATTGCTGATATCTGAAGTTTATTTCTTTAATTAATAAGCTTGTTAATAAAACTAGGGAAAGTGTTTGAACTTCTCTTCAATTTCTTGTCTTTTTATGAGTAGATGCTTCAAAGCTAATAAACCAATAACTTCAATAGTAATTAAAACATAGGTAACTATCTTTTAAACATTTTTTTTACAGTCTGTATAGTTCTGTACAGTCCTGCTAGTCCAACTGACTTCAATAAGACTCCCCCCACTTGTAAGGCTCCATGGAAAGAGTGTGATGACAAGACTGATCTCACATTCAGTATCTTACATTTCATTCATGTACATAAAGTTTTTATTGTTGGAGAGTTTGATTGCAAAAACAGATGAAACAGACCTGTGTCTGCAAATGAGCTCTTCATATGTGTTGGGACAGGACAGTAGCTCAGTGGTTAGCGCTGTCATCTGTGTTGACTTTGCATGTTCTCCTCATGTCTGTGTGGTTTTCCTACTGCAATCCAGACACATGCCAAACCCTCAACTTATTAAATGATCAGAACCACTCATGTCATGTGTTGTCTTAGAAAGAGTCTTGATCCATTTTCTGTTTCTGTTGTGAATGACATTCCTGTGCTTGGCCTCCTGTGCATAGTCTGTTCACTTTGTTTCCACCTTGAAGTTGCTTAATGCCTCCTCAAAAACATATTCAACGGAAAACAAAGAGACATTTCGTCAGTTAAAATAACACAATATTGAAATGATATTTTTTATGGTAGTGAAATGAAAGTTCAGTTCATGGGCAACAGCTCTCATGGACAATCCTGCAATCAGCATAAAAATAGCATGCTCCTTCAAAACTTGTGACATCTGTGGCATTGTGCTGTGTGATAAAACTGCACATTTAAGCGTGGCCTTTCATGCCTTTTATTCAGCATTGTGATATTCTGCGCCTGTCAGGTGGATGGATTATCTTGGCAAAGGAGAAGTGATTACAATTGTGGATTTAAATAAATTTGTGAAATTTGAGAGAAAGAAGCTCTTTGTGTGCACAGGAAAAGTCTTAAATCCTTTATTTCAACTTATGAAAAATGGGAACAAAAACAAAAATGGTGCATTTAGTTTTTGTTCAGTGTTGAAATGCTGAATAGTTTTCAGGTGTCTTTATACCCTGAAAGGACAAAATCATTACCTTGTTAAATTGTTCACTCTAGGCCCAGAGGCAAATTCTACTCTACAGTAAAAAGAGTAATATAATACATAAATGCTCGAACCTTTGAAATAAGGACACAGCACATTGAAGGACACATTCAAATCTGAATTAACTGTATTTCCATTCTTGTTGTCAAGAGAAAAGAGATACAATTTTAGCATAATAAAATAATTATTAAAACACATGCAGTGCTGTTCAGGAGGCATAGTAGATAAGATTATTTTCTATGCTGTATAGTTATATGAATGCCAAACACACTACAAGAAATCCACTGAAATGTATGGAAGGGTCTCATACAACACCACTAAAAAGCTTTTACTTTGAAGAGACTGCAGGAAGTGAGTTCTACTCCCAAAGAACCAATGAAGAACCAGCATGTCTCTAAATCATGATGTATAGTAGGAGGAAAAATGTAATTCTTTACAATTCTAACAAAGCACAGCAAAATACTTTTCTGTTGAGCACAGCTAATGTAACTTTAATGTAACTTTAACAGATCGGTTAGATATGTTCCTGACAATTGGATGGATTCAAATCTCCCCAAACTAATAGAGGAACTACGTGAATATTTTCAAGGCCTGCAGCCCAAAAATAAACTACAATAAACAATAGGAGAGCACTGCGGTTTACAACAACTTCTCAATTAAAACAACTATTCAATTGATCACAGTTGCACCAGAATGCAGATAAGAAACTACATCTAACACAGCTTTAACACAATTTCCATTTCTGATCCCAGCTTTAAAAAAAAAGAACAATACAGTGACAGCATGACTTTATGTGTAACACCCCCACCACACCCCACCCCCACACACACACACAAGGATGGAGGGAGAGAGAGAGAGAGAGAGAGAGGCAGTGGAAGTGCAGCAATCCTATACTATAAAAAAACAAACAAATAATGATGTTGTAATGATGCAAGCATTATAGGTTTCTGCTACAATAAAAATAAAGATTTGAAAAAATCAAGACAGCTCATGTGTGTTTAAAGGGTAAGCCGTGGGTGTGCGGCAATTTTGAGAACTCAGATCTCCTCCCAGCAGAATGAATAAAAATGATTTCATATCACAGTTTGAGTGACTCGGTGGCTTTGTTCACACAACTAAAGAATACAAGGATTATGTTTAAATATACCGTAGTATTAATGTTTTTTATGAAAGCCTAAGTCCTGTTGCCCTACCCAAACCCATTTTTACCCCACATCAGCCACCCAAAACTCTCCAAATGGGCAGAAAACCACTGCAAAACACTGCTTTCACCACACCCTCCTCTTTAAGCTGTAAGGGAAACTGAATGGAAACAATGTGTGTGCTATAAAGTGGAATACGTGTTGAAACTGACTGACAGAAAAAGTGAGGTTTTGAAATAAGAGCCTGTAAAATGTGAAAGAAAATGAAATGCATTTTTAATTTACTGGAGGCACAGGGATGAATTTAATGCTGTTTTTACAGTCCATGTAAATCATGTTCCTCACCAATATAAATTCTTTATGCATTCAATTAAACTTTTATTCATCTTATAGCCTATTGGTGACATTCATCCTTTATGGGTTTTTAGACTGTTTTCTTTGGGTGGGTGCTTAGCAGAGACTGTATATCATAGTGTTTGGTATTAATTATAAAATAACCTAGGTGACATTTTACATGTAAGTTACATTGCATTTTTTTATACATCTTCAATCCATCTACTGTCTCTTGTACCTGTTTGTGCAGTATCCTTTCAATTGAATCCTTGATGTACCATTTAGCTTAGTTCCAAACCTTTTGGGTACAAAACAAGTGTCAGAACCAGGTTAAAAGCAGCAAACACTCCTCTAGTGTTAGCATGTGAGGCTAACTAGCTTACTACCAAGAAACATATTATTAGCTTAACATGTTATTTTGTGGGGCACAGATTATTTTGGAAAGAAGAAACTGACTGAAACATATCCTGTGTTGTATTTCCTCACTGAGCTGGGCCTGAATGGCCTCATGGTTTAAGCTAACATGAGCAGCACTGTGCTGCTCTGTGTTGAGGGAAGTTTACATCAACCACATCCACACATTATTACCGCTTGTAATTGTGTTAAAACCTTATTCCAGTTTACAGCACACACTTCCTCATCAGTTAAAGAGGAGGGCGTGTGCTGTAGTTGCTGCATAATGTAGGCGTTGCTGTCATCTGAAGCTACATTAGCATCACTCAACTAGCTGCTTTACTGTTTTATAATCAACTTGCTTGCTTTGCTGTGCTTTGTTAGAGCTGTAAAATGTTCCATTCTTTACCCCTGCTTTACAGTATATTTGAGCTAAGAATACTTTGTTTCTATTGCTGTAGTTTTCAAACTTTTCCTGGCAAGGCCCTCTTTCATTTTTCCAAAAAACATTTTGACCTTAACCACATGATTTTCCTATAAATCATTAACAACAATAATGGAAGCAGCTAATTGAAGGGGTTGGATTTTTAATGAGATCAAGATGAACAGAATAGTTTCTACAGTCTCTTTTTTAATATTCCCATAAATCACAATTATTCACCTTTATTTTACTCACTATGTTACTCTCTGTTTATTCACCCTGGCCCCCATCCTGCTTCATCCCCCACCAGTGGGACACAACTCTCATTCCGAGAACTACTGGTTCATAGAGTCAGGTCGGCTCTTCATGATCTCAGCTGCTTAACAGTAAAAGCCTTATCTCACTCCTTCCTTGCCTCAAGCCTTTCACAAGACAACATTTCACTGGGTTTTTTGCAAATTTTTGGCACTGATTAAATAATAGTGAAGGATTTTTGCTAGAGGGCTGATCTTTCCTGAACACTGTCATTTGATGTGATAGTCTGTACCTTTTTCTTGATAACAAGTACAGAAATATATGCATTTTTTTGCAGCTCACTCATTTTTAGGTTGATAAAACACAAAACAAAGTGTCTGTGTAGGCCTTTCATTATTATTATTGTTACTCTTTTGAATCCACCTGAGCCTTGAGTAAGCACTCAACCAGATGATTTTGCCCTTTTAACATGGTGTAAACACAAAAAGAAAAATGTTTTTTATAACAAGGAGGTGGAAATTGAAAAAAGACATGGTACTTGTAAAGAAGCTATGGTACTTTTTACAGTCTGAAATATCATAGTCTCCAACCCTTAAACTCGACTCATCTGTTGGTGGATGACATAAAGATGGTATTGTTCTCAAACACAGACTTTATTAAGATAGTTTATCATCACTCAATATAAAAAAATTATATTATAAAGGTCTATTCTTATGTTTTAAAAATTACAATTTTCATAAGTAAGGGATGCAAAATATCGACACAAAGCTGACTACCTCTTACATATGGATATGAATATAACTGAGTTTTGAAAATGATTAAAACCTTTGCAGGAAGCCTGGTTTGTCCTCATGAACTAATGATTAAAAAAACTCAGCAGATTCTTGTCAGTGGGTGGAATGATGTTTTTTTTTCACTTGACAAGAAATAATCATGTCTTAATGAGGCACTGGCAGTAACATATATGCATTACACTCATTCATGAATTTAGCTGTTATTTTATATGTTTCCTGTCTTCATTTAATTTGCTGTCCTTCATTTTCAGACACAGATTTTTTGTTAAATATAAAATAGCTTTCTTTTTTGGTTTGTGTTACAGTTATTCATATTGTGCTTATTACTATAAATAAAAAAATAAATAAGTTTCCAA
Source organism: Acanthurus leucopareius (assembly GCA_029814765.1). Lineage (NCBI taxonomy): Eukaryota > Metazoa > Chordata > Actinopteri > Acanthuriformes > Acanthuridae > Acanthurus > Acanthurus leucopareius. The sequence continues at coordinate 4,963,784 of JAQMCX010000023.1, forward strand.
ACTTTTTGTGCCCAAGGCACACCAAAAGGCAAGTCAACATGTCAAGGCACAGCTGTATTCACATCTGTGCAAAATAGCATCTACAATATGTTTTATAAATATGTACACTGTAAGTGTTTATTTTTTGTTTGCTGATGCCAAATAATGACTGACAAACAACTATTTGACTCATGAAATGTTTATTAAGAAAGAATTCATTTAAAAAATTGTAAAAATGCATCAAAGCAGCAACGCAGCCACTTAAATCAACGTGTTTAAAAGCTCCCAAAACACTTGTCAATTCTGACTCTGTTCAAAAACACACAAAACACCACCCATTCTGCGTCCACTCCAGGTTTGACTGTGGGACCCCACAAAGCTTGGCACAGAATGAAACTCCTGTGTACTTTCCAGTCTGAGCAACTTTGACTGGAAAGTACACAACATGATTCCACCTTCTGACAGTTACCCTAGATACAAATCTTTAGTTAACCAGGAGCTATATACTGAAATAATAAAACCCATGGCACACTAGTGTAATAAGTGGATGGATGGATGGATGGATGGATGGATGGATGGATGGATGGATGGATGGATATGAATAGAACAAAATCAATGCTTCATCATAACAACAAATGATGCAGTTATTAGGTATTTAAATCAACCCACCGTGGAGAATAAACATTAATACTGAATGACTGTACAAACCTGAGATTTCATTCAATTCCTACAATTTACACCTATAGACATGGCAGTGTTTTTTTTAAAAAAAACAATACATTAATACAAAAATAACTTTTACTGGTGCTGAAATTTTTTTTAGCTGCAGATGTATTGCAGTCCTTTATTATGAAAAGTCCTGTGTTACAACACCACTTCCGTCCTTCCTTGTATTGATTTACTTCTATGTTCTCTTTCTATTTCTTTAATTTTTCTTATTAGTCCGTTAAACCAAACATAGCAGCCACTGTAAACAGTGTTTCTGCCTGCGGACTACATGACAACACTCAGGCAACAAGATGTGCTAACAGACCTATCAGGGTTAATCGTGTTAAACCTACTGTAAGAGAAATGTTTCTTTTTGAAAATTTAGCCTAGTGTTGATGTGTACTGACACACACAGTCCAGTATTTTACTCGCTTTAGTACCCTCTAATTAGTATCTTCTTTAGTATGCTCTAATTAACACGTTTCTGTCTCAGTCAGAACTGGAGCAATCAAACGGAAAATGTTGGTCAACATTTTGATCAGTCTTTAGTAGCTCTTTTTTGAAATCAGCACATTATCACAGTCACATCTCCATTCAGACAGATGTGCCTGATCCAGGTGTGTAGAAACAAAGCCAGTCATTTTAACAGTCTGTAGTTACTCTGGCCATTTATATAAATGTAATAATGAAATGTTGATCCATATCCTGATCAAGGATTAACTTTAGACCTGGAATTGTTTATGCACGTTTAAACAATATAGCTTGCTTTTAGAAGTTCATTAAATAGAATCTGTATAAGCTGGAAAACCTGCTTCATTCAAATATTTCTTGAAACAAGGCTAGTTGCTGTGTTTTCTTCCATTTTTGAAAAATCTGAATTTGCATCTAAAATCAATTAAAACTTTTAGATCATTTGTGTTTTTGATAATAAATCAGTGATTATCACTTTTAAAATTACTCTTTGCAGAGTAAAAACAACATACACTTTGTTTCAAATAGATGTTGATCAGATATAAAAAAAAATAAAGCTCTGAGAGGAAAATTTAGTCAAAATTCAAATGTCGAGTTAACCCTGGCAGACTACGTGATCTCCTAAAGGGCCAATTTCATTATCTGCTACCAGGTAGTTCACACACTGAGGATGTCATGACAAAAACAAGCAGGCCAGCAGAGTGAGTTTTGTCTTTTATTAGCAGTGCTACAGTTTACAGCTCCTCAATGAGCAGCATGCAGCATGAAGCTGCTCCACTTATTGGGCAAGGATTGTACAAATACAAAGAGAAAAGATGTGTGATGTCTTCATTATTTGAAGTGTGTACGTATCTGTCTGGGTACATTATGTGAATATGAAAGAATTGATTTTCCGTGTTCTGTGAAAGTACAATGGATTTTTATTTTAACATGACATAAAAGCTGTGGTTTGGCAGAATGAAGCACAAAAGTGAGTTTTTTATTTCAGGGGGATCTTAGAAGAAAGGGAACACTGGTGTGTCTGAACTATCACAGATTATTATTTTCTCTACAGCTGGAACAATTAGCTGATTAATCCGACCGTCATTTAACCGCAACCACTTGGACAATCGACCTTCTTTATCTCACTACAATACATATTTACAGGGTCTGGATCATTGCTGGAACAAAACAGGCCCTTTAAAGAATCACATTTATTTTTGGATAAACTGTAATGGATATATAATATACTCCAGTCATCAAAAATATTTTTAACATCAGAATCCACTATAATTAACATTCATAACGGTCATATGCTGTATTAACGGAAGCAAATGAAAGCATCATGTTTTCTCATTGGAAACAAAACCCACTAGAAGAGCTAAACCAACAAAAAAATTAGTCCTGCTAACAATCATTGTCGTGTGTAAATAATCAGTGAGCCTCAGTTCCTTTATTATGGTTAAATTCATTTTAAAAATAAGAATATCACTTGCAGCTTTATTTATTTTTCTCCTTGTTGGTTCTCAATGCTAATCTCGCTTTGCTAAATTTGAGCCGTATGATAAACAAATATTTTCTTTGCTCATCAAGGATGGTGGCACTCTTCAAGTCAATCCCTGTTTATTATCTTTCTAAATGTCTTCAAACACTGAGTTTTCTGTCCTCTCAGCGAGGAATCAAGGCTATCTGGATGCTGGAGGCAGATACTTATATGATCAGGCTGCAACATGAAGTCAGTCGGTGATTCTGGCTTCAGGTAAGTAAAATCTAAATTCAGTCAAAGCTCAGGAGATGAACACCTCTGTATCATCACTAAGCCCTAACAATATGAAAAATTCAGCTGATGGCAGCATACTTATATTGTATCTGTGTTGAAATTAATTACCATTGTTATAAAAAGCATAAAAACGCCATGTTTACATTGTGAATATTAATACCAAACAGATGTCCAACATATCGCCTGACATTTAACATCACAAACTGGGCATGGGATGTGCATGGCCCAGGACAGGAAGACTCTGCAACGAGTGATTAAAACTGCCCAAAACATCATTGGTACC
>JAQMCX010000023.1:4967083-4998575 GCA_029814765.1 Acanthurus leucopareius
TTCTTCCCTCAGGCTGTGAGACTACTTAATGCACCATCTGCACTCCTCCATGTTTAATAATTTTATTTTTATTTTTTATACAATCAATTAACCAATCAAGAGAGAACCACATTTTAATTTCATTATACAACCTGTTGTATAATGACCAATAAACTTCTTTGTATCCTTGTATTTAACGCAAATATCTTGATCTTTTTAGTTCCATTTAATCACACACCATGTTGCACAACAGCTTCTACAATCACTTTTAACCCTCATCCTGCTGATTTACATCTGTCACTGCCATGTCATTATATTATTTTGTTAATCAAGTAAGAACAGACAGCCTGGGAACCATCTGCTGCATTACTATGTATTTACATTCACAAATTGTTTGCATCAGCTTTTTGCAATTGAAGAAGCCTTCCTCACATACCAGATCTAATTCTTCATTTAATTTCAGTATTTTCAGTATCAAAGGTATGTTCTCATTTCCAGGCAAGATACTTGGAGTGGAACTTAAATAATCATGAAACCAGTTAAAGGTTTACAAGTATCAATCACACTGAAGTGTTAGCAGGCAGAATAATTTGCTTGAAAAGAGCACCCGCTGTGTGTAATGTGGTTTCACAAACCACCAGATCTCTTCAGCCTTTTTTTAACTAAAGACGGCTGAAAGAGTTAATCAGGAGATAGAGCCAACGAGGAAATTACTCCCTCCACCACCATCACCAGCAAACCCTGCTGTTGTTGAGTAAGTAAAGGCCCCCACCAGCTCAATCATGTGCTGCCAGAGCAGAGTGGTCTGGCCCCTTCTTGTGGAGAGACAGGGTTTGGACATAAGTCAGCCATCAGCAATGTGGAGGCAATAACTGCAGTGGAAAAGAGAAGTGCTGACTCATACCAGGCAGCAACGACCCTGGACGAGGTTACGCCGATCATTCTGAGAGACAGAAGTCCAGGCGAGGACAAAAGACCTCTGTGAGCCTTACAGCCAGATATCTACGGTGATTACAGATGGTTACTCTTGCACTCCCCGTCCCTCTCTCTCCCTTTTAATACTCTTCATTTTGCCCTTTCTCATTTTAATCTTTCTCATTTTCTCCGCGCTTTCCCTCATCGTGTCTCTCCCACACTCCCTCCCGCTCGATCTGGCCTCTGGACAGCTAACATCATCAACATCCAATAAAAGATAATTCCTATCTCAGAAAAGATCCACAAGAGGACCTCAGGTTCAGCGTGCTCTTTTTAGAAGCTGATTAAATGGAATCTGTAACAGCTACAAAGCAAGCTTCATTCAAATGTTTCCTTAAGTAAAAAGAGCATTTGAACTCTGTGCAGAGTGTTTTATACATCTTAAACCATAACTCAATTTAGATCATTTTCTGATTTTTGATTGTAAATGCATCAACAACTTGAAAGTTCAAAAACTAAAACAGCTGGTACTGAATATATGTTTTGAAGAGACGTCGAGCACATTAACAAGAAATTAAAGGTTTGGTTCAAAGCAAATTGCATCTCAAATGCCAGGTTAACCCTGAAAGACTATGTGATCTCTTGAAGAGGCAATTTCATCATCTCCTACCAGGGAGTCCACACAAAAACAAGCAGGCCAGCAGAGTGATTCTGGTCTTTTATTAGCAGTGTGGTTTAGAGCTCCCAATGAGCAGCATGCAGCATGAAGCAGCTTCAAGACCAGACGGCCAGAATTTTAAAAAACACGCAAAAGAAAAAAACAACAAAAACATAAAACAAAACAAAAAAAAACAAGTGTTATGACTTTATTGTTTGAAGTGTTTATGTATCAGTCTGAGCACACAATGTGAATGTGAAACAATTGATTTTCTGTGTTCTGTTGATGTACAAAGGATGTGATTTTAACACAAAATTCAAGCAGAGAAAAACAGCATAAAGGCTGTGGTTTTAGTTGAATGGAAAACAGAGTTTTTTCATTTAAATATGATTACAGGTCAGACGTAACAGTGATGTGAAAAAGTGTCACAGATGTAGTATGCATTTAGCTCCATTCCAACCTCATGCATTAATTAAAAAGTACTTCAAATAACACACTTAACAATCAGTAATAATAATATTATAATAACAATGCTTTAAATAGCCATCCTTTAAGGGCATTTTGCCTATAATACTTGATGTTAATTCACTATTTTAATTACAGGACTTTTAATAATCATATTTAATATTTAGTACTTTTTCTTATTATAGTATTTCAGCTTTTTCTCAAGTAAACAATCAGAGCACATTTTCCATCATCTGCTGAAAGCTAATTGGCAACTTTTTTGATCACGGCACCAATGTCTTACAGTAACACCTCTGGGATGGGACTTTAGATTTTGGGATGGGATTGTTCAGACAAAACAAAAGGGCTGAAGATGATGCCTTGGGTTTTGGGAAATGTGCCGAAATGTTTTAATACTTTGAAAATAAACTGAAACAAACAACAGATCACAGTGATAGATAATGAAAAGAATCCTTGGCTAGAGCCCTTTGTAGTTCTGCTTTTTAGATTCTGTGTGCTGCAGACTATCAGTGCTTACATCACAGCCAAGAAAGCTGTTTTTCCAGTCATTGATCTTCTGGTCCCTTGTTGTCAAAAAATACAATTAATAGATGATTTATATAAATGAAATGGAGAAGCGAGAAGGCACTTAATCAATGCGTTTAAAGTAAAAAAAATAAAATAAAATAAAATATTTGGCAAGAAAATTCACTAACAAATCATTTTTCTTACCCTATATGTGACCTAAATGTATTGAAATCTAGTTTCATGCCCCTGTGTAACTGTATGTAATTTCCAATGTGGCTTTTAGTGTGTTTCTAATTACTTTTGCTGCTTCAGACTCCATAAATCTGAATGTTGGAACTAAAATGTCCTCTAGAAGCCAACTAGCGCAACAGGACACCATTAGTCCTTTTGTATGCTTTCTTTAGTGTAGTATCCCTGGCAACTGCAGTACCTGTGAGACACTGATTAAAGTTCTTTTCCTCACTGCCAAGCCTATGAGAGCTCACCATTAACACTCCATAGGGCTGCATTATCAGCACACTAATGAAGCCAGTGTGTTCTTTTTTAAGTGTCATTCTGGATTATGGCCATAATATGAGGGTTAGGGTGGATCTGTATAAGTGTCTCTGTGAGACCTAACAGCATGGCGTCCCCGCGCTCCGGCCCCCCCGATGTCCCCGAAACACATTGTGGGTACATGTGGGGGCCTCGGCGCCTGCACGGCCCAGGATCCCTGCCGTCCCCTCACCGGGCGACTGACACTGGAGTAATTTCATCTGACAGGTGACTTAACAAAGCTTTGGTCCGTAGCAGGCAGCAGACCAAAGGCTGGAGGATATATGTTGGGCCTGTCAGCCTTGTTTTCAGCTGGGAGCTACGTGTCCTGTCAATATTTAGATTTGCAGCCAGTTTCTGATAGCCTGAGCTATCAGAGCAAACAGAATGAGATATTGCAGGCTACGCCTTACTCTCTGCAAACTTGTTTAATCCACTGAGAATTATTTAAATACCACCTGATGCCAGATATTGAGAAAATTGCGTAATGGGAATAAACGGCTCATATTTATCTTTGTAAAATTCTCTTTCCAGGCCTTCAAAGACACAACGTCCTCAGTCTGGCCTGGATGAAACATCAGTAATGTCACGGAGCAGCCTCAGTGCTCAGAATGGACATGACAGTACAAATGAGATGCTCTGGGCACTGTTCATAACAGCGGATAGGGGTCATGGGCGGCTAGCCATTCAAAATGTCTGACATTTTTATTGGACGTGAAAAATGAAAATATCGACAGCTTTAACTCCAGGGTCAAAACGGACAGGTTAGCTAAATGGCTGAGACACTGCAGGATGGAGAGGAATCCACCGCTGTGAGCACACGTAATCATAATCGATGCTGTCACGATACAAGCATCTCATTAGGTGAGCAACAGGTGGAAGTAATCAAAGGCAGGTGTTGGTAATTATGTGACAGCCAACGCAGCCAATGAGCACTGTTTGAGGCAATGTTCCATTTTGGCAGGAAATTCATGAAGTGTCATTAAATGTCATAAATAGAAACTAATTTTACCACTCATCTATTTCTGCAGCTCTGTTGACATCAGCTGTCAAAATCAGGTCAGTTGAGGATGAGATGCCTCATGCTGTTAAACCTGCACTCTATTAGACTCCGTCATGTTTTTAGCACTTTGCTAAAATCTTTTTAGTACGAAGATTTTCTGTACTGTTTCTTTGTTAGCTTGTTGGGTACTTAGTTTTACAAAATGTGAGGATAGATTTCTGTAAAGTTTATTAAAAAGTGAAGCTACAGGCCAATGATCAAGTGATTAGTTTAAGATGTTTAGGCTCAGGAATTTATTAAAGATAATGTCAACATCACATTTGTCTTCATAAGGTGACAACAGAAAATAACAGAATAACAGACAAATAATATTTGAATAAGATAGGTGGTCTGTGTCAGACCATCAGGTCATGTTATGACCCAGTCCAGGGTTTTTTTTTCACTTTATTTCCACTGTGTTTTTTAGTAATATTTACATATTCTCACATGGAACATTTTCAATATAATTACATGTTAATGCTTTTAAAAGCACTTCCAGATTTAAATTCAAAGTTTTGCTCTCCATTTTAAGTTTTATGATTAAAAAGTATTTAACTCATATTTAATACATCAATTATAGGCCTCTAATCTGCCATCTGCCATTTTAGCTCTCTAATTTATCAGAAAGATCACTTCAATTTACTAGTTAACAACCTACCTTTGAGGAGCCACGTTTTAAAAGCTAAGAATTGAGAGACTTTTGACTCAGTGGAATTAGAGAAAAACATGCCTGTGCTGTGACCTTCAGTCGGCTAGACTACTAAAAAACTCGCAGTGCAAGTCTCTGTAAAACGTTGTTTAGACAGCTGCAGCTGATTCGGAACGTTGGTGCCACAGTTGTCTCTATAATCAGTGCAGACCACATCAGTCAAGGTGTCAGATCTTTCCACTGACTTACTGTGCATCAAAGAATTGATTATAAAGTACTGATTGGTTAAAGGCCAAAATACATTTCTGATCTGCGGTGCATCATGAATCATCCGGACCACTCAGTTGATCTGGAATCAGCTCTGCTTCGTAAGCAGGTATGCTTTGAGTCCAAGCTAAACATGAAGAAGCAGCATTTAGTTTTTTTGCACAACACGTGGAAAGAACTCCTGGAAACTTGTGGTCTTCTCATGTCTTTTAGTTCAAGGCATTAGATTACAGTGCCCCTTTTATTAAACTCAATTTGGAACTATTTATTCACATCTTGCACTGTGCTATAGCCTCACTGTTATTTTCTTCTCCTGTTCAAACTGTCTTATTTAGTTGTTGCTTTTTGTAACTATTTTTTACATTTTAAATCCTATTTCTCTTTTTTTTTCATTTTGGTCTGTGCTTATTTCACATCTAACCTTAATGCTTTTTTTGTATTACAGAAAGCATTGCCTGTACACTGCAGTCTTGATAGACTGTTGCATTGACATAATGCAAATAACTGAAAATTTGATGGCCTTCGAGAGAGTTTAAAATAGGAGTGTTTATGAGGACAAACATTTTTAACTGTGTTATTATGCAAGATGAACACCATCTGCTTGTACTTTCAAATAATAAAAACAGCTTTGAACATTTTGTTTGTTTCTAACATGACTACTTGTATCTTAGTTGATGGCATATGCATGTGTTCACTATCATAAAATTCCTATAAATTCATGTGTTTTGTTTGTTTTGTTTCAATGAAACAACTTACAAACCAATACAGGACAACATGTGAATATTCAGAGTCTGGTTTAGTTTTAGTTCAGGGTCTAGTTCAGGTTTTAAATCTACATTTTTCCTATGTGCTGCTGTGCATCTTCCTATGTTTTTGTCTTATGGTTCATTAGTGGCTGGGCTCATATCACCATAGTGTTTCCCATTGTCATTAATAAAATGTTCAATCCATGTATTTATTTATGTATTAGGCTTTGTTGAAATCATTTAGTAACTATAAAGAAAGTCATTGATTTCTACTCATAAACTCGTACTAAAGAGTGTCTTTTTTGGAGTGGAACATAATTTTTTCACACATTCTCTTATACCTGAAAATGTAAACTCTGTGTAGCCTTGGTGGAGGTAAGTTCTGTCTGAATGCCACCCAGCTCACTGAGCAGTGTCAGTTCAATAAAAGGAAATCCAGTTTCTGTCTGGCATCCTCTGGAGGTTTCTCCTTTTTCTTTGTGTTTTGAGAGCCATTGTGACATTGAGCCATACAAATAAGCCTGACTTGTTGTGAGAAGTGCGACTGTAATAGTTCTCACTGTTGTAAAGCCTGGAGAGAATCACACAATCTTTTTTCTATAAATTAAGAAAAAAAAACCCATAGGTGATTGCTTCTAATACACCATGGGACTGTACACACACTCTGCACTTGTTATTACAGAGCAATCAATGTTATACAACAAGGGCGGGTTACTGTTTATCAGCCAGGGGGATTAGAAGTTCCTATGAAGCCGATAGCACTCAGAGGACTGAAGCTCACAGAGGCCACAGGCTTGGGAGAGGAGGGAGCGCCTGGGTATAAATCAATACCCAGCATGCAGTGATAAATCCTCCCAGCTCCAATGACCGACTGGCCCTCACACCCGCGCACACAAAACAATCTTGGTCCCCCATGTCAAAACAGCCGAAAGCTATCGCTGCCATGGATCACCAGCACGCTGATGTGTCAGCTGAAAGTCAGCTTAAAGCCACGTTGAAAGAGATAGCGAGTCCTTGGCTTTGGTGGATTGAACTATATGTAGTAGATATTTAAGGAAAGCAGAGTGTAGCTTTAGGTTTACTATAGATGTCAGGTTCAGACAGTTTCAGCTCAAGGGTGATTCAATACAAAATCACACAGTCGCATAAAACAAAATAGACCTTAGACTTGTTTTTGGCGTTTTAAGATGTAATTTTTTATAAAGCATCCATCAATTACAAACTATTTAGTCATGCTAGAAACAAATCAATAAATTATTGTGCATTTTTTAAGGCAGTATAGATTTTAAAGCAGATAAAACTGATGCCTCTAGCCCACATTGTAACACATGATAACTCTTTATACATCACTTTATAAACAAGGGGTGACCAAACTTTTTAGCTTGAGATTCAAAAGATATAAAACTACAACAAAAAACTGTCATAAAATCTGTGACTGACAAAAAACACAACAAACCATGAATTTTAAAATGTGTATGTAATGGGTTTTTTTTCTTTTAACTACAAAAGTAACAGCAGAAGTTTCTTAACATCTTAAAAAAATATGTACAAGCATGCATACAATTTTGCAAGTGGTTTTTGTACGGGATGCGCACAGCATCTTGCCTGTACAAACGAGAAAAAACATAAAGAAAAAAAATAAAAAATGCTCTTACTCAAAGTGGTGACCCAATAAAAAGAAACAGGTCTGTGGCCCCTTTTAGGTCCTGACACTAAGTTTGAGAAACGCTGCATTTTAACTATAAATAAAACCCAGAAGCTTGAATCTGTAACACTGACTTGCAGTGACACACTAGAGGAGCTGTGTAATGGAGAAGAGTCTGGGTCAGGCGACACTGATGGTTTGATCTGACCAAACACATTAACTTCTCCCAACTTATGCCAAACCAGAGACACATTTATAAATCAGACAATTATAACTGAATACTGGATGGTTTGACTTCACCCTCCCTTCATGTATCAGCGATCAGTCCAGCCAGTGTGAAAGCTGCAGCACAAAAGGCACCATTACTCGGCTAAGCGGGTCCACTGTTGTTGGTATCGGGTCAGCTGACTTTGGCATGTTGATGTATTAAGGGTGTCATCATTCAAACAGTGTGTGGGCTCTGAGGCAAGGCCACAGCACAGGTTGCTATTTGAAAAAAAAAATCAATAGGAGCCAAGCAGTTTAAATCTGTGAAAAGGATCAAATCTGCTGCAAAGGGATGCAGGAGAGGGACAGAACACTGGTATGCTACTTTACCTATCTAAAATTTTGAAGTAATGAAAACCATAAACCACCTAGAAATCTATGGTTAGTTTTCTTAAATATATGCAGAGGCTCTAAATCATAAATCTGATGCACTATCAAAACAAATTGAACCCGGTTTACAGCATCTAGCAACTGGTGAGCAGAGGAGCGAGCTGAGATGGAGGTTGCGGTGTTTTTCAGAAATGATATACTGTTCTGCATTCACACAGCTGATGCATTTTTTATGTTCAGACCCGCAGAAGCTTTCTCACCTTCAATTTTAAAAGTGTTTACTCAGCAGCAGACCTGAGAGCTGATAAAATAAGTTAGAGCACCTGAATTAAAAATGATTCTTCACTGTAGACACTGTCCCCAAAACGGTCCCCTGCGGCGTCTCCTCCCTCGTGATAATGCGATTGGAAACAGGTCCTGCCTCACCAATAAAAGCCAACCCCAGTGCAGTCAATCTTCCTTTGTCTTTCACTCTACATGTGCAGCTGTGCTTCTTCTTTCTCTCTTTATGTCTTAGCTGTAGTTATATGCATGTGTGTATACCATAAGTATGGTGGCCCCTGGAGGCAAAACAAATTACTGGCCAAACATGACAAAAGAGAAAACAAAACCGTTCACAACTTAGTTATTGTAAGCTATTGATTATGATGTTTCACCGCTGGTTTTTTTTTTTTTTTGCATGAGGTGAGTTTTAATGACCAAATTTATCAGGAAAAAGAACTTTGCAAACAGAAGTCTTCTTTGGATAAAATGTATTTTAGATGTGTTTTGATTTTTTAGTTTGAGCCATCTGTTAACATGGATGGTTGGAATTCATGATCGATACTGCAACAAGACGTCAGTGGGTAAAAATATTTTGCCTCTGCTCTTTTGAAGCTGTTATGTTATCTGTCTTTATTTAAGTTGATAGTAAGAGAGATGAATTGTTATTGTGTTTTCTGTACTTTGTTGATACATAAGCTATAGTGCAGGTTATTCGTTTAGCCTTGATTAAGTCGTTTAATTTATGTATTTTCACAGATATAAGGGAGAAAATATGTGATCTACCCCTGTGAACTGCGATGTTTCCTCTTTGCACCCACTCCCAGTGCATTTTCAGCCCAGATTTCCATCCAAGCCAATGTAGATATTTTATAAGTTGAGGATTTATTTTGCTGTGGACACTCAAGGAATCAAAATTTTAGACCAGATAAAGAACAATAAAGTATAAAATCCAATTTTGTTGTCATTTTTGGCACCTAATGAAAACTACATTTGTAGGATGTGGAATAATGTTCTTCTGCTGGAACATGTCCCCAAGTTGGCTGCTCGGGTCAATGTTGTGCCTTTGGGGAATTTCACAGTGAGCAAGATGAAGCACATGTTGGCCTATGCGTATGCTGGCCACAGGAAGCCAGCTTTACTTCTGTGAATTATTTACAATGATGTATAGGTGCTGTTGCTCGGAAGCCATTCTGTTTTTTGGCCACGACCTCATATCTCTTTTCCAAGACAAATCCGTCACCAGGAGAAATTGAAAGAAAGAAATGTTGGATGTGATGTATGATTTTGGCTCCTCTTTGTGCAGGACACTCCAACACCTGAAAGAAAGGAGCTTAAGCTAGATTTTATAACACACTTATGAGGATTAGGAAGACAATACATTTACTCCTGACCACAGTCAGGCAGGAAGCTAAAAAGGGAAGAGGAAAAATGAATACAAGCTTCTGTGTGTCTGTCTGGGTATGGTGTGTTCACAAGTCACTGGGAAAGTTCTGGATAACCGTAACTGGAAATCTGTTATCTGCACTTGCAAGCTTCATTATCATACAATGACACCTAAAGAAAAAAAGACATCTATTCTTTATGAAAAATATACAACCTGAGGTTTGTCCTCACCAGAGAAACAGCAGCATTTAAATTTTTTTTATTGGACTTTGAGATTAGAGACAAGGATTCACATGCATCTTTAAATAACAGTCAAGCCCTTCAGACATTAATCATCTAACCTTGACAAAGTATAGACAATTGTCTAAATTTTAAAAATTATAAAGAATATTAAGACTTTCCTAATGAAGGGTTTTTTATAGCATGGTGACATATCATAGGACATTAGATGTGTGTGCTAGTTATGGTAGAAAATTATATTTGGATTTGTTTAGTTCATGAAGAATGGCTTGTCTTTAATAGAACCAGCAAAAAGGCGTGATATTGTATGATATCATAAATGAAGCTGGTTTGAGTTAATATTTTTATGAGTTGAAATAATTAAAAATGCACAATAAAAATTAAAATTAACATTAATCAAATTTTACAGAACTTACTAAACCTACTGAAATATACTGCTGTTGTTTCTTTGCTCTCCTGATGGGATTTATACCTGTTATATTAGAACAGTTATGAGGCATTTTAACAGCCTTTTTAATAACTAACAGAAAGTCTTGGTTTTTAAATGTCTCTGCTGATCCAACCTTATGACAAGTATGCCATATAGCTTTGATCACATAATGTTCTAAAGAAGAAAATGTGAATAAAGAAACAGTAAATCTGGCACTCTTCACCCAGAGCCCATGATCCCTTTTGCTAATGCACTAGTGAGATGTGTATGTTATGTGGAGTAATGAAAAAAAGAAATTCAGATACCTCTGTTAGCCAAATTAACAAAATTTTGAACCACTGATGGACTCTAAGTGCATAAGGTCTGACACTTAACATTTTCCTCTTCACACTCACATTTATCTCTTCAGCATATGGAGCACTTCCAAACTAGTAGTTTCCTCTTTCTCACAAAGAAAAAGTTATTAAAGTATTTCGTTCGTTTTCATGCAGTAGCACCGTTTGGTTATTGACAGTGTGAAAAGGGAAATTAGGGCACAGAAATGTGGAGCACGAGGCATTCTCAGGACACACAAAGAGTCTTTAGCTTTATAGGTTTATCCTCCAGCCTGTTTGAAGTCAGTGATTTCAGGTCATTGGCATTCAGGCACTGATGAGCAACAGAGATAGTTACTTAGCGTCTGAGAGTGAATGACAGTTTCGATTAAAGTAAATTTTGTGAGTTAACTTTAAGAGGTGGATATTGATTGATCTTGTTTTTTAAAAGTCTTCATGCGTGTGATTGAAACTGCTCAATCGCTCCTGGTTTCCTGGCTTGAATGTGAGTCATTGTAAGCCCCTGAGGAAAAATGTGGTGGTTTGAAGCCGAGATCAAGAAGACTCGGCTGAATAAAAATAACACCAAAATACATTTAGCATTGAACAGTTTCCAGCTTTTTAAATCGCAATTGATTGTGGTTTAAAAGAATGGACAGACCATTTGAGTTCTCAGCAAGCCTACAGTACAAAGACATGTCTGTAAAGATGACTTCTTCTATCTGGAGATTTTTCATTTAAGCACTGTCCACATATTGAGTAAGTCAAAATGATCCATGGCACATGCAAAGAGTTCCTTTGCAGAAAAATATAAGAGCCATTTTTAGGATTAAAAAATATATTCAGGAGAAGTGAAAATATTACGTTATCTTATTGAAACTACCCAACATGAGTTTGACTGATATGATTCAGGAAAATAAATCAAACTAGAGGTAACTGTTTTTGCAAATAAACCTTCCTTTTTTGAGCATTGGGGATATCTATTACCGAATTGTAGTTACTATAACACACATGGTCTTTTAGCTAGATTTGCAAAAACTGAGGCACAAACGAGTCATCAACACAAAACTTAGGTATTGTCACCAAGCCTCCATCAAGTCTGCCAAACTTTGAGGCCAATTTGTGGTTAGACTGTGTAAACATGTCACAGGCTGCACAGGGGCCTAACCAAAAAAATGTAAATGTGAAAAAAGCTTGAACAAAAGTTTGGTAAAAAACAGTTAAGTATTAAATCAGGAGTCAAACTATTTAGCTTTACATGCGATCAAGCAACTTCCATAGGAATAACTGGGCCATGCCCTAATTCATCCATGATTAACATCACACATATGCTAATTTCACTAACAGGTTAGCAAAGAGTTGTTTATAGACAAATCCAAAAGAGAGAGAGAGAGAGTGACATTAGGAATTATCTAGAGATGTGTTTCTGTCTACAGGGCAAATTTAAGTCCAGCATTTACTGTGTGTCTTCCTGTGGTTTGGCCTACACCAACTTTTTAGCAAAATAACTGTCTATTTAGCCTATTTAGTCTATTTGATAAATGCTTTGCCATATTCATTGGCTGGTTTCTAATTTTTGCACCCTCTTCTGGCTGGAAACCTGTCTGGAACAGTGTTGGGAGTAAAGTATCAAATTAAAGTTGCATGTCTTAAAACCAAACTGATGAAAGTTGGAAATTGCTCAGTAGAAATGAGGAAAACTGCAGGATCAGGTAATAATTTTCTGTGAGCTCATTACAGCAAGCAACCCCGTTGACATTTTTTTTTTCATTATTGTTGATGTGAAAATATGGTTGGGTGCAGCTTAATCATCTTCCAAAAAATAAAAAAGGGTAAAATTGAAAAAGTTTTTGTGCATTTGTCCCAAAACTTTCTTATAACATATACATTTCAGTATTTCTTTTAAAAAGAAAAGTTGAC
This sequence comes from Acanthurus leucopareius, assembly GCA_029814765.1. Lineage (NCBI taxonomy): Eukaryota > Metazoa > Chordata > Actinopteri > Acanthuriformes > Acanthuridae > Acanthurus > Acanthurus leucopareius. The sequence continues at coordinate 4,979,639 of JAQMCX010000023.1, forward strand.
AAAGAGATTTTTCTCAAAGCCCTTTTCCAGAGTTCCGGTTATTTTCCCTGGTGTCTTCTAAAGTAGTGAGTGTCTGGGTGGAGAGCTGGAGCTGCGTTATGAGAAGATAACGTTAGGAGATTGAGCAGTCCAGTGAGCCTGACACTGCCTCTGGCTGGACTTCCTGATTACCAGTCGTTTGCTGCTTCTGTAAACTCAGCAGGGCCCTTCACCATGGAAACTCCTCATCACTTGCCTCCCACCGTGCCTCATTACAGAGCCACCGCCTCAAGCGCTGGTCCAGGATCAGCTCACTCGAGCCTTGGCACTTCAAAACACACACATTGCCTGTTATTAAAGCTGATCTGAGGTCAGAGTCAAGAGAATTAAGAACAATTCACTCTCTGCCTAAAGGTGTGATTCTTCAGTATAATCAAACAGGCCTCTGGTGCAACGGTGTTATTATCTCACCAGTGTAGATGAATCATTTGGGTTCATGTCACCATGAACCGACAAATGCTGCTGCACTGAGCTTGGTGTGGCTTCTTAAGTTAGACCTTTTTAACGGCATGTATCCACCACATCTTCAGATCCTACTGGCTTTTGGCCATTGTGTTGACTCATTCGACAGATACATTAAAGGCAACAAAAATTCAATTGGATGATCAATATGGCACGTGGTGAGATCACTGGCAAAAGAGCTCAGCTGATCTGGTAAGAAGAGATATTTGACAGTGGAATTCACATCAGTTACTGACTTTATTTTCGAGTTCTTAAAGGACTATTCAGGCATGTTTGTGGACATCAAGCATCCCACATCTCGAGAAACTACAAATATTTAACCAACTCTGTGTGTCTTACAGACAGCTTCGGCATTCGTACTGTAAATTAAGATAATCACTCACATATAAAGATAAAGATTGCATACATAGGCTTTGTGTTAAAAATAAATATTATAGTTAAAGGTTCCTTATCTGAGTGAAAAAGGCTACTTTATAATTAGTTACGTCTGCTACAACTGGATTTTGCCCAATTTCTATTTAAATGCCCAGGTTATGTGTGAACAGAAGTCGCTCACACAGTCTCAGCCAAAAATGGATTTTAAAACATTTGACGCTTTGTGGTTTTTCGTTGTATTTAAAATTTACTGATCCTCTAAACAAACTTAGCACTGTAGGTGAATTTAATTTAAATTACCCTCTAGCCTTAAAGCTGCTAAAATACACAAAGCAAATCCTATTTTGTCACTCATAGATTATTAAGGAGGTACTAAATTTGCATGTATATTACACAATCATCTTTACTCGGAATCTCCTTTAAAAGCTCTCTCCCTAAAAGACTAATCTCGTGACTGCAAAAGAGCTAACATCTTGAGCAGGCTCAGGTTTTAAATATATGCAACAGAGTGCGTGTTAGAGCATGCATCAGTGGGGACTGACTTCATGTGAGAATCAGTAATTGCACACCCCTCTTTGAGTTAGTGTGCTGGGGTGGCAGCGCTAAGGGGTTGGTCAGGCAGGATTCTCGAGCTGACAGAAAGGGAAAAAAATGTGAGCCCCTCTGCTTTTGGGATGAGCCATGATAGCCTGGAGGCATCAGCAGAGAGGAGGACGAAGACTAGTACATCTCTTAAGTTTCTTATCTGATGCAGCTGAGAAGCACCTTCAGCTTCTGCCTCCAAAATGCAACAGAAGTGACTTTAGGTGCTGTTTTGTGCCAGCGGCAAATCAGACTCGGCACTTGTGCTTCCTGTCCAAAGACATGACAGCCTCAGCAAGCCACAAGGCAGCAGAGCGGGGACTGAATATTGCATGTGTTCACAAGAAATCTGTGCAACATTTGCCTATTTTTGCTTGCAAGTATTAAAGGTTGCACATTCCATGATATTTTGATTTATCTGATCTCTTGCACTGATTCACAAATTAATTTTATTCACTTTTCTACTATCTACTTGTGTTTTAAATGGTTTTTAATAAATGCTTTTTAACAGATGAAGAAATATAAAGCTTACCCTCCCAACCACTTAAATTTTATACACCCCATAATAATTAGAATTCATTCACAACACTCTCAATCTGTTTTTCAGTCCACCTGAAAAACATTGTCCATTCACTTTGAAGTAGTCAAAAGCAAATGCATAATTGAGAACATGTGTCAGAATAATATAAAAACATTACGATACATTAACATTAACTGCATGATAAATGTCACTAAAAACTTGTTTTCTTACCTACTTCCACAAAAATAATATTGAATGACTGAATGAAAGTGTTAAGTGGTTAGCTGTTTGAATTAGGCTGATTAGCTTTTAACTCTTTGCTAATTAACAGGAGAACAATAATAACCTGGTTAAGAAGAGAGAAGCAAACACAGGCCGTGGTAAAAGGACTGCAAACTAAATATTCATTACCGCCTCATAATGACTGTGATTACTTTTTTACCCTTGCTGATTTCAGCCCTTTCAAATCGTTTCAAGTTGTGTGGAATCCAGGATTCAATAAGGTGCTGAAATGCATTTATGCTTGTGATGAATTCCAATTAGTTACAATTAGACCCTTTTGTATAGTATGGCACAGTTTTTCCTCGGCTGAATGTTTTGCTGAGGTTGCCCCGTCTGTCTCTCAGGGAGCCTGCGGTTCCTACTCAACTAAACCAAGTGCCCTCACAAGCATATTCCCATTTTCTGCTTCACTGAACTGGTGGTCCCCAATAATCCTAACACCATCATTTAGTCAGGCAGGCTGTGTTTTCATTTTTCTTTTCTTTTTTTTTTTAACTCCATTTTCTCCATCCCAAACAGTAGGCTTGGATTCCCCGAGCCTAGCAGAGTAGAATTAATGTGCATAGTTGGTTGGCCTCCTTTATTTTATGCACCTTGAAAGCGAGTAGAGTAGCATCGCCTCAAGAAATAGTGTTTTAAATTCAAATGCTCGTTTTTGGAAACTCAATGCCTTCTTTTGTTCTGATTTCTCTTGATTCTGCTTCACGTTTCTCTCCTGAATCTTATAGAAGGAGCACATTTTTTTTGAGGGGGGGGACCATTCCCTCCACTCAGAAAGGCTTTCAAACAGAGGAGCCTGAGTAAAGTGCTTTTCCATCATCTCTCCCATGCTCTGTGATGCGGACAGCAGGTTGGAACCGAATGGCTGCTGCATTTGTGTTCTGAGAGAAAAGGGAGTGTGAGAGAGAGAAAGAACGAGGCACTGTGATGGAGAAAAAAGGAGAGCAAGAGAGGGATAGGGAAAGTAAAGCCTTGCTGTGATGCTGGCACTTGGTCAGGTGCTTCTAACTCTCTCCTGTTGAAAGTAGGGAGATGAAAAAATGGACAGAACTAATCTGTAATATCCAAAACTGGAACCAACTGAGACAAAAAAGGACATAGAAAATTGCTGTGCCAGATGCAGAACAGTAAAGGCAAGAGAAATAAAAGTTAAGCTTCCTTGCTTGTCCTTTGCACCTTTTTTTTTTAAGGCGGTTGCATTATCCCTCTTCAAAGATGAGGATTTGATTATCAAGGACAAGCTCCTCTTAAGCTTAGCCATCTTAGTTCCACAGGCGGGAAAGACAGCACAGATGAAACAATATGTTGTGGATATGAATCATATGGGAAAGTTACACACTGGAAGAGCGAAATGGCTGTGTTTACAGGGGTCTATGAAGAACAAAGGCAGCCGAGGCTTACTTTGATGGACGCAAATCCTGAGTCTTAGTAACTACCTGCTTCGGCTCCCATTCTGCGCACGCCTGACAAGAACTTTGATCCCTCATATCCAGTCACCTTTCCCACTAGCCTGGATAAGTCTAGACAGATAACGCACACCACCACTGTGTTCCTTGAATTTTGACTGTTTACACTGTCAAACGGATTCTTTGTTTTTGACGCAATCTCTGCTGCTCTGCTTCCTACCTGAAATTAAAGAATCGGAGATGAAAATACACTGAAATAGAATACCTTCTCTCTCATAACAATCCACCATAGAATCAAAACCAGGTCTTATTTAGGTTAAGGAATGTGGAAGAAAGTTGCAGCATTAATTCGTTTACCCAAGATGAACATTTTTCTTAATTTAGATGTTTTGAAGTGTCTGATGCTGATAAAATTGGACTTGAGTACCAGCAACGCTGACCTGTTTGACCTGTGAATTCATGAAAGTAAAACAAGCCTTGAAACAACATAAGCCTCACACTTCAGAGCCAAGAACTTGTTTGAAGTGTTTGTGCATGATTGTGTATGTGTGTGTGTGTGTGAGAGGCATGTGTTCGTGTGTGTGTGGCAGCATGTTTGCTGGATGATATCGATTTAGAGTTTTCACATCCACCTCTCCTCACCTTCTGTGCTTCACCTCCTCATCATGTCGTGTGTGTTGTCAAGAGAGCGTGTTACAAGCAGACCAGAGCATCAAAGCACAGTCCATTAGCTTTATGTGGCTGTTCAGACTCAATCCTTTGATTAAAAAGACTCACAATAACATTAAAATGACCTAGTTCTCTCTAGAAATCAGTTGTGTAACATTTCACACTTTAAAATTCAGTAATTACATCATAGTTACTGTTTGATGGAAGCTTGATTTTAATTTGGTCTCTTTGAGTTTTGCTAACAAACTGGTCCAGCACATGTTAGCTAGAGGGCTGCAGATTTCAAGAGATGGTCAGCATCTAAATAAAGAAAAGAAATGCAGCCTTTACTACTCCAAAGTTGGTTGGTTTTTACATTGTGTGTTTCTCGGCTGCTTTGCTCACATTAGCCACCCAAAGGATGTGTAAACACAATGGCCTCAATACAGTGCTGAATGCGATCAGGGCTAACGTCAAATACCTGTTATGAATGATAATTAACATTAGAACTTCACTGAATAGCACCTATCTACACAAAAATAAAAAGTGCTGCAAAAAAACAATAAAATAGAAATATAAGGGGATAAAACACCAATAGGGCAAATACAACAGACACATCTAGCAACAAAGTAAAATAGCCATAAAACCACAATGAAGAAAACAGAGCGCAAGTTAGGCGAGGAAGCTTTTCAGTAATGTTTTTAAGAGGATACTGACTTAGCCAGTCTGAGATCATTTGACACAGAGAATTCAATAACTTCAGGGCAGAAACAGCAAAGACCCAATCTCTTTCAGTCACAAGGCCAGATTCAGACAAAGTCAAAAGATTCCTGCCAGAGGATCTCAGACAGCCATCAGGCTTGTAAAGACTTAAAATATCACAAATATAAGAAGGCACCCGACCATGTAAGACTTTAAAAACAAGCAATAAAATCTAAAATCAATTCTGAAACTATCTGGTAACCAGACCAGCAAAGATTGGAGTAATGTGGTCCATTCCACTGAAACGAGTTAAAAGCCAGCAGCACTCTAAATTGACTGGAACCAGTGAACGCATTCTTTACTGATAACAAAAATAAAGTGCCTTATAGAAGTCAAGTGTGGAGGTGATAATTACATGAAGAACCACCAAACTGTTGGCTGACTGCTGGTAAACCTATGTCTTATGTCATGTTTAAACACATATTAAAAGATAATATCTCACTTGTATGTGTGTAGGCTTTGGAGTTGCTTTAAGGAAGGTTTTAACAGTTGAGATGAGTGACTAAAGTAATGCAGTGAGTGAAGAGAATTCTGAAATGAAACCCTGGGACATTTTCAGTTTGATGGTCGATATATAATCAAAATGTTAAAATCTATTAGATAAAAACAAGGGCAGTTGCAGTTTTATTGATTTTGACCACGGTAATGACTGTTAAGCTCATGTAAACTTAGGAATACTTATTAAAGAACATGGTCAATCTGGCCTTCAGGGGTTAGAAAGAAACATAGTGCCTTCTTAATCTGCTCTTCCTCACTCTCTGTGTTACTCATCTTACTCTCTAATTTTTCTCCTCCTTCTCTTCCTTTTTTCTTCTCTCATCTTCCTTCACTTTCTGACTTCCCACTTTACTTTTCCTACCTATCCTCACTTCATTCTTTTTCAGTGTTGCCAGATTTGCCCAATAATTGCTCAAAATCTACATTTAAATATAAAAAAACAGCAAAATGTTATCTAGAATAAACAATATAAATGGAATTTTAAGTTACAAAAATATCACGGTCCACCACAACTTTTCTATGTGACATTTATTTAAAAAAAAAAATTCAAGTGATAACAAGTGCACTAGAGCAAGGAGAGCCTATATAAACATTTTTCTTATTTGTTCCCTCTCCTTTAACAATAAATAACAGCTCAAATAATAAAAACAATAAGGCTTTTATATAACTTTGTAAACTGCAACGAGCCTTGACTGTATGCCAATTCATTGCACCCCCACACACAAAATAAAGATGGTGAGACAGAGAGTGAGACAAAGAAGACAGAAGAAGAAGTACACACAATGCCATGTTATCAAAGAGCCAGACACATAATGGTGTTGCAGTGTTCCATTCAAGAGGTCTCTGTTACAATGAAAATACAAAATGTGCAAAAACAATACAACTCAAGTGTTTATAGGCTCAGCTGTGGGCGTGTGGTAATGAGCATTGATTTCCTCTCAGCAGAATGAATAAAAGTGATCCTGTATGGTCACATCAAAGGGCAGAGTGACTGGATGTGTTCACTGTAAAGAAATGAATTCATACATTTTAAGGTAACGTAAATGTATTGAAAACCAGCCCAACTTATAATAAACCAGTCACAATCCTGTGCACCCACCTAACACACAGTCACTCAGGACAGTGTAAACCAAAACATACAGATTGTATGTTTTTTATTTCCTTCATTTCAATAATGACAGATGCATTAAGATTTTTCTCAAGTAAAAGTACTCATACAACACTATAAAAACAGTCCCACACAGTCCCATCATTAAAAATATTACTGTATTGTGAAGTATTAATGTTACTGTATTTGTAAAGTATTAGAGTGAAAGTACTCGATGAAAAAAAATTGCAATTATATATTGTAATATTATTATTATTGTTCTTGCTCTAGTTATTATTGTTACTTTTAATTGTGCATTGCTGTAAAAGTGTGATATTTGAGTTGGAGCTCATTTTGAGAAAGTTTGTAAAGCAACCAACTAATGATTATTTTAATTAAAAATGAATCTGCTGAATGTTTTCTCCAATAATAGATTGGTTGTTTGTTTATAAATCTTTGAAATTAGTAAAAAAAACACTTGAGCCCAGAGCACAAAATGGCACCTTCACAAAGCTTGTTTTGTATTATAATTATCTGAATATTCATGAAATGTTTTTACAGTAGAAAAAACATTATCAAAAAAGCTATTAATTTTTGTCAATTCACTTTTTGGACTAGCTGTACTACTATAAACTTACAGTTATCTGATCTATAACAAAACATTGTATTTTATAAGCTCTTCCCATGATCTGCAACTATAGCTAGAAGATAAATGTGGTGATAAAAATAAAATATTTTTCTCCAACATTAGAGAGTGACATCGAGATATAAAGTGAAGCAAAAAAAGACTTGTCTCAAACTTATGTACTATACTTCAGTACAATTAAACGTAATTATGTTTAGCTATTGCTTAGTTTCATACTTGATTTTTCCTTCTGCCTTTTCCTTTCTCACTAAATAGCAGATAATATATTTTTGTTAAGAGACTCCCTCTGCCTGCCTGATTTTGTATTAGTTTGGAATAACAACTTGGCTAACTCTGTAATCACATTTTTACATTTCCTCCTCAGTCTTTCACTGTCCTTCCTCCTCAGTCGTCCTTCACTCTTTCCTCTCTATCCTAACTGATATGAATCAATGTTTGTGGTGATGCTGTCAACTGACTTGACATTAGCGAAATTTCTTCCATCAGTTTTAACTAAAACTAACTTGGTTATAGGACTTGACAGAAGAAGAAGAGTTGTTTCTTCCATAGTGAGCATCCTCTTCTGTGGCAAAATACACAATGGGATTGAAACGTCAACCAGTAGACTCTGCTGTCCAGCTTTTCCTGCAGTAGATAATATTATTTCACTTTGGAGCTTCTTCCTACCACGCAGCTAAAAACTCCCTCAGACAGCTCCACAGTCCTCATTTTCCTGGACAGTCCCTGTTTTTGAGAGCCTGTCCTCCACAAAATAGGGACATTTGTTCATCCTAATAATTATTAATGTAACCAGTGAGCTAATTTTTGTGTTTGTTTATTTTCTAATTCTAATAACCATTTCAACAAGTACAATTTAATGAGTAATTTAAAACAGCAATGGCACTTTATGGCAGTATTCAGCATATGAGGATTGTGTTGTAGTGGTAATAAGGTTTGCAAAAGGGTGTTTTGGTTAAGCGTTCAAAACATTGACCTAAAGGTTTTTATGAACACTAACAAGGGTCAGTAGTTAAGTAGTAGACTTGCAAGGCTGCTTTTTTTAGCTAAATGCTGATATCAATGTCCTAATATGCTTAACAGCAACATCAGGATGCTGATTTTTACCATTTTAGTTAGTTAAGCATTCTTAAGTTAGTGAGCTCACTAACTTTAAATTGCCTGCTTGGGACTATAAATAGGTTGACACAGAAATATTCACCATATTATTTTATTGTGTAAAAGTCAAGATGTTTTTGTTTATGCATTGAGATGTGATTAATCATGGGAGACAAAACAGCTATATGTTTTTAGGACTACTTTAAAAAAACCAACCCATATCATAATTTTATAAATGTGCACATATGTTGTTGTTTTGGTTTTTTTTTATTTGTGTGACTGACTGGGGGGGCAACAGTATAATAAGGATGAAATTATCACTGGGTGAGAGTAGACACAGTACAGGGACTAATGGAATATGTTATCTATATTCCTGCTACTCAGAGTCCTTTCAGTTGATTTTTTTTCTTAGTATTCAAAGAAAAAAAAAGAAAAAAGAAAATATGGTCTGACTTAAACTGCCAGTTGGTCCTTTTTTCAACAACAATCTCTTCCCCTCGCTCTGTCTCGCTCTCTCGCTTTCTCTCCCTCTCAAGCATCTCTTGTGAGCAGAATCTAAATGTAAAATGTCAGAAGTAATTGAGAGACAGAGATTTGAGCTGGAGAGCTGGAATTGGATGAGGTTAAATTGCCATCAGGCCCGTGTATTAGTTCATACCTGTCATTCTCTTGGCCTTTCAAAAAGGAATCTTCCAGGTCACATGCACCCTCAAAGTTTAAAGGGCTCCATTTTCTCTATCTCTGGCGTTTCATTCCAGGAGATGAAGCCATTATTGAACCCTATGATCTGACGCTTGATATGGTGTCCTTGCCTGTATAAGCTGAGCTAAAATATTGCAGGTTGATCTCTGTCCTTCGGAGAACATTAAGCCCTGCTGATCTCACAATACGTTTTACCGAGCAGCAGCCAGTCAGTAGGTCTAATTCTGGGCTTTGTTTTAAAAGAAAAGCTACTATTACTCAAACAGGAACCCAAGTGAGAAATTTACTCTGTGCTTTGAGTTTTTTCCCCTCCCTCAATACCTCCTGTCAAGGTGACCTTGTGAAACTCTTTATCCGCCAAACTGCTTCAGTGGAGCAGTTCAGGAGCCATCCCTGAGAAGACGGTTGGGAACCAATGACAGGATTTGTGTTTTAACTAATCGTTTAAAAATAAAGAATAACAGTATGTTGTTGTTTTTTTTTCCTGTTAAAGCAGAAGGAGGCAGTTTGGACACGTGCGATGTGAACTCCCTCCAACAAAGCTCACAAGCTTAAAGCGGCAGCAGAAGTCAGTGTATGGTTACCGTGAAGCCTGATTCTTTGGGCTCACTCGTCACTGAAAAAAATCCTGCCAAGACCGGCCTGTTAGAGGAAATACAGGCCTCACAGACAGCTTGGCAACACTCCTCTGTTTCTTAACCCTCACTGCCAAAGCAGTGGACCTGATTGCTCCTAAAGGATATTATACTGAACTGTTACACTGACCACTAATTACACTCAAAAGGAAATTGGACATGCTAAAATTGCGCAAGCAAAAGCTAAAAGACTAGCACACCACACACACACATGCCGCCGTCCCGTCTTTAAAAATATCTTTCCTGCTGTTTGTCATCAAGCCTCTTTAGCATTAAACATAAAGAGCCTGATGTTCTGTATGGAGCCTGAACATGGGCACACAGTTTGTTCTATATGCTATTAAATGCAAAGGAGGTATTCGTTGTTCCCTAAATTTCTGGGTTTTGTGCTGGATTTTCCACCACTGAATCAGGCTGTCTTCATCTAAAGGAATGCCACCTGCATTTGTAGAACGGCCAATTGGAACGACTGCTCTCTGAAAGGATCTGTGATTGGCCAGTCTCCCGCCAGGGGCAAGATTTTCTAAAGCCTAAAAGCAGAGCCAAAAGGAGGTGCAGAAGTTAAGGTTTTCTCTCAGAGCATTACTTTACATTATGTTGTAAGATTATTTTAGCCTTTATGACCAAAATCAGCTTTAAGCAACAGCACTTCAGAAAAAAAATCCTTGAACTTCCCAAATGTTTAAGAAATCCTTAATTAAATCATCACACAATGTTTTACTCTGGTAATGATCAAAAAGCTAAATAAAAGGCTTTTTCATTTAATGAATTCAAATGAACAAGATGTGTGACTGATGATAAAATGAAAAGAAGAATTAGAACCTATTCTGCACCTTTTAATCACTCCTTCTGTTGCAACATCAGACATCTTTTGGGGTTTTTAAGATCCAACGATTTTTTTTATCTTCCTTTGACTCTCACTGATGCCAACTAAAGGGAATGAGGGATTCATCCAATTAATTTATTGAAGCCTGTAATGCAAGCATCCAAGTGGATGGCCTTGCAATTTAATTAATTATGTAGAGTGCGCATTCAACGACACATGAAGCACAGAGTAGTTATGAGCTGATGTCATGGGGCTCATATAAAGGTAAGTTAAGAGTTCTGTCAGCACTGTAGAAGCATGCATGGGGGTCTTACAGTTACAAGCGTGTAAAGTGTGGGGTGTATAATGCAATTTACTTTCTTATGTAAATAGTAGGCATCAAAATTGATGTGTCACTTAGATATCAAAGTTTATTTTACTGTATAACAGACTTTTATTAAGCCTTGAAGTTAAATATATTGCAGGAATGTTGATATTGGTCCACTTTGAAACTAAAATGGAAATTCTGACAATATACTACATCAACAACAGTGGTTTCAGGAAGAGCGCTCGTTTTTACTGCCAGGCAAACTGAAAGTAAAGTTATTTGAAAAATTTCTTTAAAATGTATGTTTTTATAGAAAATAACTGTAAAATAGGGAGGTCTCACTCCTATCCTCAGTCAGTGTTACGCATGTTACAATTTGTGTTTCTCAAATTGATGACTGTAACTGAACTATGATGACTAGAGGCTGAAGACTAGAGCATGATAATGAGTATGATTACAAATTATTATGTATGATTAAATAATTATCTGTGTATATATATTTATATATGTATTTATGTGTTTATGTATGTGTATGTATGTATGTATGTATGTATTATTATTATTATAATTATTATTATTATGAAATTACTTTGTAAAAAAAAGACAACATTAAAATTTCTCAAAGTATTTCTCAAGTATGTGTTAAAAGTGTTGTTCTCACAGCAAACACTTCCATGAGTACAATGTTCAGCACCATAGAGTTCAACAGTGAGATATTATTTTGTCAAAGTTATTTATTATCCACGGTATTTTGTGATATTCACTCATGTGCACTCTAATGCACTCATTTATATACCATACTAGATGAACTGTCAACCTCAAAGAAATTAGACCTGTGTCATTTGTAAGCATTGTGTCTGTTCTGTAGAAAAGAAGATGCCTGTAGGCCTGAAGTTCCTTTTCCAGAGTGTAGCACCTTGTCTGAGTGCAAGCTGCGGTGTACGCTCGCAGATTACCTTCACAGAAAGCCTCCTTCAAAGTAAATCAACAGAATTGTAAAAGAAAGAGAGATGAAGAGGCAAAATCACATTTTCACTCTCTTTTGGAGGCAATGTTCTTCTAAAACCGAGGAAATAATCATTTTCCCCTTCCATGTTCGTCCATTTCAAGCTGGCATCAAAGCTGCATGTAGTTGAGAAAGAAGAGTTCGGGTGTGTTTGAACTTTGATTTTTTGCATGAATTTCACTCGTTCTGATTCAGTGACTGCAGGCATTATCGGAGGACAGACATCTGTATGAAAATTGAAGAGGCTCAGCAGCTTCTTATAGAGCAACTTTGTTTACGTCGTTGCTAGCTTAAACTTTGCTGATTATATTCCCCCCGCTCCCCCCCAGCCGTTTGGTGTGCTCATTCTATCAAACACTCTCAAAAACTGTCAAATAAAATTTCGTACTGCCAAACACTGACGTCTTTAAACTCTCTTCCTTGCAAGTCAACCATGCATTCTGGTCTAAGTCTCCGTTTCTGAGTGTATTACTTAGTTTATTATTTAAAATTTCACCTAAAATGATCTTTAAAGACACTCCAACATCTTATCATTAGCTTTCACAGATGGTGCACAATGTTTTCTCTAGGTTCCTCTATTGGGTGACAATAAACATAAAATAATTAAGATCACATGAGAAGGGTGCTGTTGAACTGAGTATTAGCATGACTGTGCTTCAATCATGGGCTCACTGCTGCAGGCGGAGTGCCAAAGATAATTACAGCTGTGCTGATATTCAAAACAAAAGCACGACCTTGAGTGTGATACTGCTTCCATACAACAGCTCTACAAGTGCCATTTATCAGTAACAGTATTAAGCAACAACAGATTATGATTTGTTTCTTTATTTAATCATATATTTGGCATCGCCAACACAAACAGTTCAGCGACTGGACTGGACTGTTGCCAAGCAACACATACACATTTTCCTGCACACTAGCTTGCTAGGCTACTTTGTGTGGGTCTACATCAGGGGTCCTCAACCTTTTTGTCCCTTTGAGAGCTAATTTGACAAACTGAAAGTGGCCAGGAGCTACTTATGTTTTGTAATGTATCAGGAACAATTATTCACATAGCCACATAGCTTTCCACCCAAAGCAGCTGAATAAGCATCTCTGGGTGAACATTAACAAAATGTCAATATCCAATCCTCATATTTTGTATAAAAACATCCTAAAAATCAGCACCATTTTATGTGCCGAGGTCACACTATTAAATTCACATTATCAATGTCATAGCAAACAAAACAATGTTATTGCTCATTTGACTTGTTTCTATTTTTTGTTGGTCCACATATCATAATATCACATCACTTCCCTTCACATAATCCTCATTATCTATAGCCGATCATACATATTACACGCATTAATTTTTTGTATAAAGTCGACAAGATTTACACTAAAGTGTTTCTGTTCAAATTTACTCTTGTAGAGTCATTTAAACATCCATCCGTCTGGTTTTTTCTGAACTTGGATTTGATGACATTCATGTCAGAAGAAGCTGCTTTATGATGGTATTGAGAATCAACAAAGCATATTTTCAGAGCCGCTTGGTTAAGTTTCTTGTATTGTCTGGTTCAATCAGGTTCCAGAAATGTAGTGAATGCTACCGAGATTTTAACTGAACATGATGGTGATGTTTATTACTTCCATCTCCACAGGTGTGACTCAGAACTGTTCAGCCATCTGTCATAAAATCCCATCCATGTTCTCTTTCATAACATGGAAGTTTATAATCCATCACGCAATAAAACACACTAGAGTAGTACGAAAAAATGTGAGCAATCGATGACATCAGTACTTACAGTTATCAGCATACATATACATGTAGGCCTACTCACTCAGGAAATAACCATGTTTTTTTTTTTGTAAACTTGCATCTTTTAAATGATGAACTGTAGCAACAAGATACTGACAATAAAGTGGTCAACATCCTCACCCCGAAAGCTCAGCACTGTCCATTAATTTTAATGTTTGAGCACCAGGTATCACTGACATTAAAATGAAGAGTGCAACGACTCAATCCAGGATCCTGTGTTGGAAATGGGTCTCCAAAAAGAAATACACATTTGCCAAAAAAGTAACGGATTAAATGAAAAAAAAAAAGAAGCAAGTTTAAAGGAGCTACTGGCTGCTGCATCTGCACGTGCTGCTGTTGGCGTGGTGTTGGCAATAACATGTCACACAGGGCTAAAGTTTCTCAATGTCATTTAAGTCTTTCTGCAAGCTCCTGCCCAAGCTGGGATTATAGCAGTTAATACTTGTGTTCATGTTTCTCACATGGCACAAAAACACTAAGATTTATTGTTGAGACCTCTTGGTTTTCACTTATTCAATGTAAAATAATAGTTTGAGCTCTGAATATAGCTTTGAATACCTTAAGGGCAATGATCATGTTGCAATATTTTCTTTACCTCATAACTGTAAGGTGAAGTGATTTAGTTTTTTCTGTTACTTTCACCAGGAATGCAGGATCAAAAAGTGACTCAGCATGAGACAACACGGTGGGATGCTCCTCCCTTGATTCCATGAAAGCCTTGATTTCACTCACGAGGAAAGAAAGCGCTGCAGTGCATTACCCCTGCTTAGCCACCTGATTTCAGTGTGGAGGAGGAGATCCCCATACTGAGCAGAACATTCCTCCAGGAAAAGCTTCAAGCTCCTGTTTTACCTGACTACTTCTGGACAAGATGATCTTAACAACAGGAGCTATAACATGACTAAATCCCATAACCTTCACGCATATGTTCTGTTTATTAATGATTCAATGATGGCACAGAAATCTAGAAAGGTCCACAGTGAGAAATAACTCCTGATTGATGCCTTGTCATAGCACTCTGTCAATTGTTACAGACTCTAGCTTTATAACTGGGCTCTTTTTTCCTTTCAAGCATTTTAAATGTCAAATAGTCTGATTGAAGTTTTCAGTGAAAGTAAAGTAAAAGAAATCTCTTCTTTTGTGGAAAAGTCTCCAAACACCATCTGAATGAATACAAAGTTCTTTTAGTAAGCTATTTACAAAATATTTAAACAATATTTTGTCCTTAGGAATCCTGTTCATGTGTCTTCCTGTCAATGCTACATGCTACACTGACCTGTTGTTAGTATACCATTGTTTATAATATTTACTGAACTGACGCCAGAACACAGCAAGGTTACAGTTCACCACTAAATAAAACAAAAAACAAAAATATGACATTTGAAGTGCAGTTTATGGCCGGTATAAACTTAACTGCATGAATCAAAAAGACCTCAGCTTTAACAAAATGCAATCTGTGCATTTAAATATAGCAAAAAATCTAGTCTTACCCTTGCAAACAAATTTTTACCAGCTTGACTGTTTATTGACAAAAGTCAGTAGCCAGAACAATCTGCAAGGGCTGACAGGTTGTTTTATTTTCTACATATGCTGTCAGCACTGTTGCTGTTTGACAACTGATAATACAGTTTCAGTTCATGAATTATATAATTTATATCACAGTTGAATGACTCATAGTGGTTAAAATTCAACGACATTTCTGCTTGTCCAGCATTACTGCAGGCCGGCCACTTTGTTTCATGTACATTCACATTTATGTTTCCATTTCTTATGCAATCACAGACAAACAAGGGTCTGTTGATACTTGCTTCAGTGGCATGTATGATTTTCTTGGGTTGACAACATCATCGGATAAAACGTTTCTCTCTCATTTGTTCTCCTTAAACTCCATGCATGGTTGATCTGAGGATGGTTGATAGAACGACTGAAACCAGCTGTCAGCCCAACGTAGCTGCTGATGCTGCAGAGCTCCTTTTTAGTTCTCCTGATGGAGCCATAAAACGTTTTAGTATTGTATTCAACTCAGTCTAAATGGTCTGCATTTCCATGTTTATATATTTAAAACTTGTACCAAGTCTGATAGCTGTGCAAAGGCCCTGTTATTAGCCTCATGGAGTTGTGTAACAAATTCATATGTAAAATATGTTAAATCATCTTGCTGGTTTCAAAGTACTTAGTTTAGTTCCAGGAAGTTCTACATGACTCTACCTTTAGTCTGAAAGACCATAACCAACTACTCTCCTGCCTCCCACTGCCTGTCATTTATGAAACTGCTCTATTGATTTTTCTATCTGTAATGCTAAAGTAAGTCTCCTATTGTCCCAGACTCTCTTTGTCCCTTGAGCAGTGTTGCCAGTGAACAAAATCCACAAAGCAACTACTCTTCTTTCAAAACATATCTGGCAAAACCATTTAGTGGTATCTTAATGTAATAATAAGGAAACATGATGGCTTTATAACTGCTGTAGCTTATCATCACGGTGCCTGACAAGTTCACATTATTTATGTCTCTAGTTGCATTCCTGTGTTCTTCAATAAGCTCTGCTTCATACATACATATCATTAGAGTGTATTAACAGTTCATGTACAGGCCCTGTGCTTTGTTTCAGATGTTCATTACATATTAAGTCTGCTCCAAGAAATCGAGGCAACTGCCTGCACCTCAAATTTTGCCTAACGATTGAGTGCTGATCATTCCGTATAAATAGGAGGTAAAACTAATTATGCATGTGTGTAAGAAATGAAACAGGATTTTGAAGTGCACAAAAGGAATGATGGCTCAAAGTATTGATTCACAGAGTGTTATTTCACACTAGGACGCCAGTATGAGGCGTGGGTGTTTTCCTATCACATGAAAAGATCGAACACAAGCAGAGTGCCGCAAAAAATGCAGACAGAGGGAGAGAGGGAGTAAAATGTGGGGCTGCATTTTAAACAACTTTATTCAAGGCACTGCACGCTGTTCATATGAGCAGTGCAGCAAAAAAAAAAAAAAAAAAAAAAAGCGCATAACATTCACAGATGGCTACCCAAACCAAGGCAAATGTCAAAAGGACTAACATGCAAGCCAGAGCACCGGGGAAAAAGAGCACAGCACGGAGAACACGATGGATTTACAGATGGTTAAATGTGCGGGGAGATGATGGAAAGCCCATCACAAATGTCTCTGTATCATCTTATTTTCAGGGATAAAACAATTTGTGTGTGTTTGAACTGCTGCAGATGATGCACACTCACTTGATCAGGATGTTTATATTTGTTTGAAAAAAGCATAGATGCATTAACATCTGTCTTTTTGAGATTAAAATTGGAGATCTGAGCAGGAGTGTCACTCCCGCTCCCTGCAGGCTACTGTTTCACTAAAGGTCACTTCTACTTAAATGTAAATTAGCAAGTATTTTCTCCCCCAATTTCAGATTATTTCACATTTTGCTCCTTCGGGATGATTTGAATGACAAAGCTCGGCAGAGCTTTGAGGCTAGAGGCATAAGAGTCCGCACAAAGCCGCATTTTCTCCCAGCCTATTCCCATCCAATACATATGCTAATACTCCAAGTCACAGCTGGTTGAAGAACTTACAGTATGAAACATTTTACAGTTAAATTTATTCAAACTAGTATTTTTTAAAAATGTATTCGGATGGTATTGTTGGGCGAAACAGAGCAAATATCTAAGGAAGTCGTCTTGTGTATGGAGCCTCAGAACTCCAGTTATGCAGGCAAGAATCAAAGATTGTGCTAAAAACAAACAAACAAAAAAACAGGTTGGAGTCTAATGTATCCATTTGCAAAGAGACATTTAAGAGTCACTCATATGGAAGATTTAAAACTCCTAAATCTAGAATTTCATCAATCTAATAAATAAAGTGAAATAGGATACAATATTTGATATGTAAGTTTTTTTTTTTAAATGAAAACCTCAATGAAAAGCAATTTGATGACAGAAATCAAAAAGCTAAATAACTATTTCAATATGTTAGTTGGATTTTATTGAGACAAATAATATGCATCGACAAAAGGACATAATATGTAAACAATGTGCATTGTGATCCACTCTGTGAGCATTTTTAATCCTCCATACACTGCATGGAACACACAGACTTGAAATAAAACTAGTTTACCTATAAGCTTATGTCTTTGTGCATAAAGCAGCTCTAACTGCTTCAAACAGGACATTATCCCTGAACATAAATTAAGTCAAAGTGTTTATGTGGGTGTGCATGTGTGTGTGCTCATAATAGAAAGAGGGTGTGTATTGGCTTTGAACATAAATGAACAGTAAAAAATTATCACTCAGCTGTGTGTGCATGTGTTTAAGTGTGTGTGGTTGCGTGTTTAAGTGTGTGTGCGCACATTAAGGAGAGAGAGGGGGTGTGTGCTTTGAACATAGATAACAATAAAAATTAAGGATGCTCAGGATGTCAGAAGTGATTTATAAATGAAAACAATAATATATCAAAGAGTTTGAATTTGAACGCTAAAAGCCATTCATCAAACACTTTTTGGATAATTACGCTGATATTTAGAATCACAGGTTAAAATGCACATAAGATGCAATTAGATTCTGGCTAATAGCAAAGTTCTTAGCATCAGATGTGAGAGGGTCTTTGATTAAATGGATGAATTGCAAAGTTATCTCTCCTGCTTCCTTTGTTTTGTCTCTTTTGTGCTGCTTCAGCATCTGTTCTCCCACCTGCTGAAGAAAGGGAGTATTGTCTGCTGTTTTGGAGGTTACTCTGTTGGCTTGTATTACATTCATTTTCATAAGGTGTCTTTCATGTTTAGACAGTGATCCAATCATGACTTTGTATCTCTGCGGGTGTGTTCAGGCAACTTTGTACAACCTGCATTGGTTAAAAGCAACAGAGTGCCTTGAGGGTGTTACGATAATCTGGTTCATATCAAGAAGAGCAGACCAGCAGTGCAAGATGAGGCTGCTTCAAATCAAACATATGGGACTGGAGAAAGCTGACAGATTGGAGTCTTAATTATAAAAACATTTCATGGAGGCAGAGCTGTTCTCTGGAAGGAAAAACAACCTGATTGGTGCAATTAAACCTCAGCGGACAGAGCGATGGAGCATTTTATTTAAATATATATATCAGGAGGCAGTAAGAAAAAATATGTTTAAATAAATAACAAGTATCTGGAAAACTACAGTGCTTTCAAGTTTCCACATTAAAAGCTACCGTATTTTCCGCACTATAAGGCGCACCTAAAAGCCTTTAATTTTCTCAAAAACCGACAGTGCGCCTTATAATC
>JAQMCX010000023.1:4998675-5012939 GCA_029814765.1 Acanthurus leucopareius
CAGTTTTGAAATAGGCCATTCATTGAAGGTGCGCCTTATAATCCGATGCGCCTTATAGTGCGGAAAATACGGTAATTGTAAATATTGGAATACAGCACTTGAGAACATGATCACACCACTGGATCTATTCGAGTGGCTCCTTCTTGGGCTTTCAAACATATCATGTCTGACATCTGATAAAGATCATGTATAAGGTTAAAAGGAGGCCCTCAGCTGGGGAAAATACTGAAAACAGGCAGAGCCCATGAGGCTGATGCAGCAAAGGTGTGAAAAGAAGGCATTTAAGTAAAATAGGCATAAAGCATAAAAACAGAAACTCAGCAGCAACTTATGATGATCAAGTGATGAAGTGAGTGATGACATATTTATTAATGGAAGTTATTCCTTGCAACCACTACATTCACATTACTGTGCAGCACTCAATTCATGCACAATAGGAACAGCTGAGAAATTTTTGCTCACTTGAACTTTTCTGTACACCCAGGTGTAGGTAAGCTCAGTGAGATAACTGTCATAAGGATTTTTTTTTCCACTTTACAAAGCTCTTTCTAAGCCACAGAGGAAATTATTCAACTGCTTTTACTAGGAGAAGAACTAACAAAGATCTGATGTATCCTTAATGTGACTAATATCAGCTTGACATGAAAATGCATCTAACTGTGTATGTGGAAATGTTCAAAAGCTTGCCAGTTGTTAGGACTTAAAGGACAATCCGCCAAATGAATCACCTTTGTATGATCATTCGTGCAGTTTTTCTGGTCAAGCATTTCATTAAAACTGCTGTCATTTTCTGTCATTTTTTGAAATAATGTGATATAAGCAGTGCTCGGCTTGCCCTTAACAGAGTGAATTTTTTCTGGGAGTTCCCACTGATGCAGATTTCACCACTTCAAGTTTCTGTGTGTGATATTTCATATCCTTCCTTTCAAGATAATTTTTTCAGGCTTGTCATGTCAGCGAAAACATTTTTCTCTATCTGCAGAATATTCAGACATTAGATCAATTAGAAAATGACAGCGGTTTTATTAGAACACTGATTAGTTAAACGGTATCACCCCTTGTGAAGCTTCCAGTGACTTAGATGTGTGTTAATAATCAAAAACTTCCAATCATATTACAAAGAGTAACATGGGCCTGAAAGTGTGTGCCGTCAAAGTTTAATGTGAGGCCATCCTAGTTTAGAAGATCTAAACATGCTCGCTTTGTAACAAGACAAACTGAAGTTTCTTGTTTTTTTGTTTGATTCAAAAAAAAAAAACCTCACTGCAAGACAACAGCATGTATGTTGGTTAACCTCAATTGTTCATCTAAGAGTTTATTTGTTGCAAAAGTACTTTACACTTAAAATTGCATTGGAGATTTAAAAGGAAAACTGTTACTAAATCCAACTGTGATTGACTCAGAGCTCTTGTGGGGATGACACATTGTCTCTGTTTGGAGGGTGTCCTTTTAAATTTATCAAATAAAACTTTATAGTGGGTTTTTTGTTGCTGTTTTTTACTGCTCATGTTTAGAAGTCCAGTCAGCTTTCCTTAAAAACTTGTGATTTTTTAAATAATATTTTCATAGCTCTGGCAATCGATTCTGATGGTTTCCAAAATATTTGCAGAACTGCAGCTGTAGTGTTGGACAGTATTTTCAGAGATCTCTGAGGACTGGGGCACTGCAAAAACACATTGGGCAACAAACACAATTCATCACTGGGCAACAAACTCAAGTAGTAAGACTATACAACCTAAACAAATTGATGAGATCAGACTTATTAGCGTCAAGTGAAGTTATACAGCACTTTCTTTATTAGTGTTGCTCATAAAAAACAACCGTGAACATAACTAGGGGAGGGGCAGAGGGTAAAAATTATACATGAAAGCCATGCTGTAAGCATGTGGGTCCTTTAAGTTACTGGACTGAATTAATAGAACTTTGGTGGGAAAAGGGCCTTCGTAACAAAGTATAAATTTCCCTTTTCCAGATTTACTTTGATCATATTTATTAAGCAGTAGCCAGCTACCTGCCTCGCTAGCTACAGTAAGCTTGTTGCAGCAGCCCTGAAGGAAGCTAGCAGTGAGGATGGATTCGGACTAGGGACACATCAGCTGCAGGAGTGCATCTGGGGAGTGGGCAGAGACCTTCAGATGACTCTTGTTGGATTTATAGGGAGATACAGTGTTTGAGTGGAAGTTATGAGTCCTGGTGGGCCTTGGTTACTCCCACTTTGCTCTGTCACAGAGGCTAGCTGAGGCTAGAAGAGGAAAAGGTTTATCCTGCTTCTTTTCAACTTTATCTCTTCAACCATATTGTGCCTCCAATCCAAACACATGTCTCTCAAGACTGTGGCCTCACTATTTCTTCCTTTTTATGACAGGGAGAAAGAAATATTACCTGCTGTTCTTCACCTCAGGGAATTCTGAAGTGGATTCATCCCATTTTTAGCAGGTAATTTTGTCCCTGCTAACGCAGAAAATGGCACATTGATTACCAAAATCTGACAGACGACGATAAATTAAAGAAGGGAATCTAAATATAATTACAAATTGGCCTGTGGACTGCAAAACCTCATGCACACCAGCATTCATGCACTATAATGAACCTTGCAGTCCTGGCAAATTGATCATTTTAAACATAAAATGTATGCTATTAAAGCGTACCTGAGGGAGAGGGCTGTCGTTGAATGTCCATCCTGCACAGACATCAAACTAGAGGCAGAAAGTTGGAAACCATGACTGCTTTCAAAGGAAGAGGAGGAGTGGGAGAAAATGAAAGGGGAAGACAGCAAGCCTTTAATAATTAATTCGACAGAGTTTTGGTCCTGGGAGGCCAGTGGAAAATATATTGATGTTTGAAAAATGCTAATTAAAGAAAGGAGCACACTTTGGTTTGGATGGCATCCGTCTGCCCAGGCAGTTTGAAATCTCGCTGCTGCCTGGGCTAATGGTGCTAGTAATGCCTTTGGGGAAACACGGCATGAAACACAGAGGCGGGCGCTAATGAGTCCTGCGGACCTCTCCAGCACACAGGATGAATGACAGCGATGAAGAGAAGACACTGTGAAAGATGTCTCATATTCTTTTTAAATTTCATGGCAAATGAGAGAATGGGGAACACTCAGTTGGTAAAACTAGATTCACATGCGTCTCATTGACAATCTGCTGGCAGCAAATATTGAGTCACACAGCAAATGGGATCAACATAGATTACACAGAGCAACACATTTGTGCCATTAGTCTCACATGGCACAAGAGAGACCACTGAAAGTAATCTGAGGGAACCTACTAAGAAAAACAATTGCTATTGTGCACATGCTGTTATTTCTTATTAGTTGCTTAGTGAAATTGTACAAGACAATTCATGCAATTTATTAAACATTCCTATAGGTGAACAAGGAAGAGAGAGAGGCAGTGGCAGCATTGTGTAAAACAAGAGTCTATAGCTATGCTAGCAGCTCTGAGAGGCTTAATTTAGGCACAGCTGTTTTTTTGGCTAAATGCTAATACAAGCATGCTTACATGCTCAGAATATTCCCAACATTTTGTTAGTCAGCATACTTGTATAATGTTTACCATCTAAGATTGTAAGCATGCTAAGTTTAGCTCATAGGCACTACACAAGTGCAGCTTAGGCTAATGGGAATTGTATTAGTTTTACAGGTATTAAGTTAAAAAACTGTAAACAAGTGCTGCATGTGCTAAAATGTTGACCTGAGGATGACAAGCTAAAAGAATTAATCACCAAAGTTAAAACAATTCATCTTGAGAAAAAAATGGATCTCGGTGGAAAATTTTGCATCAATCCTGTAGATGCAATAAGTTGAAATAACTCTGACCTGCTTGTGGTGCTAGTCTAGATTAACAGTTCTGGAATCACTTAACCCATTAGGAATCAGCCTCTAGGGATCATAAATGTTTGTATAAAATGTCTTGGCAATCCATCTATTTATTGTCAAGACATTTTCACTTAAAAAAAAGAAGCATAAATGTCATGGTTGCAGCAAAGGAATCAAATAATCACCCGTGTCATCAGGATCCAGGCTTTGGGGACGTGACTAACTCAACATAATGCAGCCAATAGTTTTTGAGACAGTTTAGTCCAGACCAAAGAGCTGACAGACAGTCAGTCTATAGTGCCACGCTACTAGTGTTGCTGAAGAATAAAGTCAATTACACAGAAACAATCGATACACAAACATGCTTTCATTTTTGCTGCTGTTTTTTCTTAGGAGGTTATACTCTATAATTTGTGCATTCTATCAAACATCCCTACTTAGACTTTTCCCATGACAATAAAAGAATTGCTAATAAATGACAGTCATTAAGTATTAATTTTCAGGCTTGTATGTTTTCTTGACTTTTGCCTCTGGCAACAAGGTGCAGCGAACAAATAGAAACAAATTAACCACCTGCGTATGTATAGGCTTCTTTTGTACTCATGAGATGTAAACAGAACAGCATTCGCCGCCTACATCGACATGAAAAGAATCTATTCCTGTAGGTAGTGTTTATCTGCACTCTCTGGAGAGTTTATTCAAATGATTTTCATACAGAGGTTTGTTTGATCTTGTGAAGTGAAGCGTTTCTCCAAATCATATACGGGAGATTATATGTTACTAATTACTTTTACCATTACTTTTGTTTTACTCATATGCTGAATAAGATAATAATTGCTCATGTAGCAATTTTTCTCATGTACAGTTTTTTTTTTTTGGTTTTTTTGCCCCTTCTCACAAAACTTGAGACCATCAAAGTCACACTCAGACGTTTAATGTATTTCAAGAGGCTGTTCACTGCTGGAATATTTTTTATTGCATGCTGCTTCATTAAGCGTCCTCCACAGCCTGATAAAAAACAAGAGTCTTGTATCTGGTACAGTATTCTATTTCTGTCCCATAAGAGATAGCAATCTGAGGACGGAGGAGAGATATCGTCTTTGTAGTGGCAGATCGTCAGAAAGACGAGATCCAATCTTTCTTTTTTCTCTCAGCTGAGGACAGATAGGGCTGATGTATTGGACATGCAAGTTCTCACCGAGCTCCTTTTCAAAATATGCGATGCACGTAGATGATAAAAGTGAAAGCAAGTGTATCAGAGCGAATATCTCATAACCAGGAGATAACTCATATAACTTAAAGATTAGACATTGATTAGACACGGAGATTGTTTTATTGATCTCTGTTGTTCCCATCATATCTGATAAGGTTGTTAATTCAAAGCATCCCATTTGATGATAAAACCTTGCTGCCTCATGTGAAAATGCAACTGTGCCTCAGCACCAACCCACCATCAAACTGAGAGGTCTAACCAGTGGTGAAAAGTAAGTGCATTTCCTTTAGTACAGTACTTGAAATATTTTTGTGCTGCATTATTATTTCCATTTTCATATCTTCTTCCATTCCACTACATTTAAGAGGAAATGAGTGTACTTTTTGCTCGTATGAAATGATCTAACAGAGTTTAATTTATCTGAAAAAGTCAGCTTTTAAAACATGATGCACTGCTCAGTAAAAAATCAGTTATTTTTTCTTGAAAAACTAGAATTTAAGATAATGAAAAAAATTGTTGCTATTTTTGTAATTACAAAATTTAGATTTAAAAAAAGGTGAAGCCTTGTTTGATTACCTGCATGCATTTCAATAGAATCTGCTGTTGCCCCAAATACAACAAAAGCTGATTCAGCTGATTGGCCTGTTTAACACATAAGCAGCTGCCTGTTATCAGTGGCATTTATCTTTGCTGGTAACGTTGGCTGACATTAGAGGAACAGGGTAGCAGGCTTCATTTATCTGCATCTAACAACAGCTGTGACAACCGCCATAAAATCCAGGTTAGCTCAGCAACATTTCTAAAAGGTACTTTAACATTAACTTTAACAACAACAGGCAACATTATCAAAGGCTGTGGATCATGGTAGCTGTACAAAACCAAAGCGGTGACAGCTGTCAACTTTTTGGTTGACATGAAAACTGTAAATGCAACACAAAAATGGAAAGTGAAAGTTTGACCGAAAAGTTTCACTAAGAATAACTAAAACTAACCAAAATCTATTATCCAAAATTTGGAGCAAAACTTCTGTGCATTTCTGTCAAAAGACAAACTTAATCAAAACTGAAATCCTAAAAAAATATTTGTAATAATAATTTATAAAAAATAACATTTTTTTCCTTATGCCCTCAGTATCTGACTCTCTTTTCCTTGTATCAAGATACAGACATTTCTTTCTAGAACATAATTAAAAAAAGGTGCTTTAAAAAATTTTTGCTTGTTATTATAATATTATTGTAAGCAAGAGGTGTTAGAAAAGTTACCACAGGCATAACTGACTTGTGGCGGCCAAGCGTTCATAGCAACGTCGCTTTTTGATCCTTCGATGTCGGCTCTTCCTATCATTGTGAGGCAGAATTCACCAAGCGTTGGATTGTTCACCCACCAATAGGGAACGTGAGCTGGGTTTAGACCGTCTTGAGACGGGACAATTTTTTATAATCTGAATTTTAATGATACAGATTTTAGCACTTTAGCACTTTAGCACAACAGATTTCAGACAGAAACATTTGAATAAGACTAGGACTTCGAGGAAAAAAAATCTAAAATTAAGTATATATGTACAGTCATAAAAAAAAAAAACCACTTTGACCAACTACAACAAAAAATATACTTATTAAAAGGAAGTCATTAAGCAAATAAATTCTAACTTTTGCTGCTTCAATGACATTTTGCCAATACGTATACACTTCTTTAATTAATATTCCGAATGCAGGACTTTTTTCTTGAATGGAGATCTGACTACATTTACTTAAGTAAAAGACTTAAATATTTCTTCCATCCCTGGGCATTACAGGAAAACACTGTCACATGCAACATAGAGTGATCATTTAGATCACAATTACAGTACACTTCAACCTGGGGAGGCGAACGGTTAATGTTCTCAGGCGCTCACCTAACAATCGACGCCAGAGGTCATTAGCATTCAGTGCGTCGCTCAGCTTCACCTCGCCATCGGTCCCACTTCATCAGTTAAACAGTGAGCTTCTAACCCTGGCTTTGTTTGGTGGGAGAGTCCATGTCTGATAAGGGCCCCCCTGATATGGCTGACATCATTAATCACCTGCACTGTGGGAGGACAAGGTGGGCAGGTTGAGAGCAGCAAGTATGGCCATCTCTCCCCATGGATCCTTTCTAACGATGCTGCGCTCCTAATTAATAGAGCTGGCCCTCTCTCTTTGCAGATATACATCAAAATGCATGCAGGGGAAGAGGTAAATAATGGCAGGCAGTCTGGGAGTTTAGGTTTACTGTTCTCTGTCAGAGACACAGAGAGAACAAGAAATATGGAGTGAGTGGACCCGTATGCTTATACTGTATATAAAAGATAAAGCTAGAGAGACATGAGGAAGCGAGGGAGGCGAGCCTCAATGGACAGAAAACTGATATTGCCAAGTGCTTGAATGGTTTAACCGCAAATGTCAGCACCATCGATAACGGCACCTTGTTGGTGACCGTTTCTCGTCTTCACATTAAGCGCCCTGGAGGGCAGTAAAACCAGCTGAAGTGGCGAGAGATGAGACATGGGGCCAAAGCTTTAATTTTACTGCTCATGCACGCTGCTGGAACCAACTTTTAATTGCCTGTTACAGATGATGGATAGAAAAGAGCACAGCAGTGTGTATTTATTTATGCACAGCTTTGTCAGGCGACCAGCTTTCAACTTAAACTGTTTATGGGATCCGCATGCTGGGTGAGCGAGTCAGTCATTAGACAAGCTTATGATTCAAAGAAAAACATAATTTGAGGAAGCAACAATAGTGGTGGATATTGTTATTTTCTACTTTTTGTCGCAAACATAACTGTTTGTTTCTTGAATAAATGAATGTTTTTATCAGTGTGTTTGCATAGTGATAGAACACAGAGGATGAGATTAGAAAAATAGTTTGAAACTCAAAGGCGATAACTTCAAATACATTGTGTGTGCAGGTGATATTATTAAAAAAGTTGTTTTTTAACCATTCTTCTCACTAATCAAATACACAAACAAACCCTGACTAGAAAAAAGTATGAACGTGTTCAGAATGCAGGGAGAGAATGACCAGAGTTTAGGCTTCTTTTTCTTAATACTTATATCCCTGCTATATTCAGAGTTGCTCTGTCATTGCTTAAATTATGGGAACTTAGCCATTACCCACACCTGATAAAAGTAACAGGTACAAAAACCTTGCTCTAAAGAAAAAGAGCTCCTCTCAGCACAAAATAAACCTCTTCATGAGTTACTTTAAGTGGCCAGGTATGCACAGAGATCCCCACCATTTTTATCTCCGGTGTAAGGCATCTTCAAGGATTTTGAGTACCACTGGCAACACTAAAATTTAGATCTGATGAAATATCATTCAGCATCATTCAAACAGTAATACAGAGACCCCTTAGGCATTTGAAATTGTACACTCACAATAATCAGTGCCAGTTCAACCATTCACTGTAGCAATTTAGCAAAATTACGGCAATTTCTCTGCAGTGAAACTAGCCGACAGAAAAGCCAGAAACAAAGTGGTTGAACACACCTGTGTTAATTAGGTGCCAAGAGAAATGGCTTTGTCGCTGATGCGGCCAATCACAGCCTATTCTTGGAAACCTGACAGAACTCTTTAAAGAGGTCAAACTGCAGTATAGTTCTTTCCATTTAACCTGCACTTTTGGTGATTACAGTCCAAAAAGACAAATACTACCCAAACATACATTATCCCAAACATCAGAGGGCACATCTGAAAAGAAGCATACAAATTGTATTTATATTATTTTTATATTTGATATATAATATTTGATATTTAGCTTGCTGGGTTTATACTTTGGAAACTGAGATCAAAGCATTCTCTCTCTTTGGTTTGTGCTCATGCTTTTTTTCCATTTTTAGTAATAGCTGAATAAGAGGTGACTGCATTAATTAGCTCTCGAGAGAGAAACATGCACTCTTGGGGGTTAGAAAAGGTTAAGGACTGATGAGTAAAGTGGTCATGTTTGTGCATGCATACATATATGTGTGAGTGTATGTGTGTGAGGGTGAGATTAAAGGAGACACTGATGAAACGGTTCCTTTCTGTTGGTAAGCACACGGTGAGAAAACAGGCAGTGGGATGCTTGACACCCGAAACCCCTGCGCTAGGCCTCGCAATGGGAGGGCCCTGCTTCAAGTGTGACTAATTACATGTGTGAGTACTCTGCTGCCCTAAGAACCCCCGTCATAATGATCTCCACAAACTGAGTCACACACACACGCACCAGAACCACATTTGTACTGTTTTAGTCAGTCTCTCCGGCATGCTAATTACATGAATCAAGAATCGACCATCATCTCCTGTAGCATCCCTGTTGGTTGTCTCATGTTTTCATGAATGGGATGAGTTTATGTGAGTTTATTGGCTGGACTAGTCACAATACACGCAATGAAGTCATTAGACCATTAATCTGCAAAGCTGAACAAACAATCTCATATACATAAGGTGTCTACCCTATAGGGTGATCAGATTCGCTGAAACAAACATGCAGCGATAGCAGTCTATTCTTTTACAGGACAACACATTCCCAGTGAAAGCACGCCACTCTGTTACACTTAAACAATTGAGGCAAGCTTTGCTCCTAATCTATAATGAGATTCCTGGCGGTTTTACAATTGATATTGCATGATGAACTTTAATGAGAAGCTTTTGAAAAGATGAGCCCAAATCAGCACTTTCGCTTGGATTACAGTCAGGCGGCACTGAGGAAGAAAAAGGGGGGAAAAAAAGGATCTTTTGCCAAGCTAGGGGAAACTAGTATTGATCCATATGCATTGTCTCGTTAATTTTGCCAGAGGTGTGGATTCCTCCTGATCAATATCTAGCGACTGCATCTTTATTCTTCTGTGTAACCCATTACTGTCGGTGAAATGCGAGGCCGGCACCACAATTAGAGCTCTGGAGCAAGCAAGGCCAATCAATAGCACAGACGTATGATGTGTACAACAGGAAGCAATAACTAGTCAAAGGTACAGGGTGTGTTCTTCCAAGACTAAAGGCTAATCTGGGTGAGTGACTCTACCACAGTCAATAGCCACCATGGTTCCCCAAAGTATGGATTTAATAAGAAGAGGGGCCCTCAAGGCTTTACTCAATAGGGCTTCAGGCTCCAGGGTCACACCCATCTATCTTCTGGGGTTATGAAACTAATCATCCTCTGACTTATTTGCCTTTTGCATGATGCACATTACTACAAGGGAGCTTATACAAACTCCCAAGGTAAATGAGGCTTAGAAGAAATATACTGAGGCTTTAAAGGGCAAAACATGAAGCACACACCAGATTCAGAATCGCTTAAGGTCCATTGTGTGGGTTTAAGGGGGATCTATTTGTACAATGCAGTACAAGTGGAATGTTACATGGAATTTCAAGATTATTTTATCATTGATATTTTTTCATGAGTGTGTACCTTAGAATCAGCCTTTTATATCTAGAGATGGAGTGAGACATCTTCCACCATGTTGCATCAACATTTTTTTCTACAGCGGGTGACTTTTGCAGCCACTGTAGATTCTCCTGAAGGCTTGGAGGAGGTGATTAGAGGGATATTTAGTCAGATACAATTTGCAATTTAACCACTAGATGCCAATAAATCCAACGCACTGGACCTTTAAAGAATAAAACACGAATTTGAAGAGCAAGAGAATAAACTTTAGAAGAAAAAAATGGAAAAACGTAGTGCAAGCCAAAATTTGCAAATAAAAAACTCACAAAAGAAAACATATTCATTAAAAATAATTATGCAAACCAAGTACAATGAAAGTGTGTGGAGTGTAAAACTTGGGAAACAAGTTTCAAAATACTTAATGCTTAAAATGCTAACTTGCTAGCATAATAACCATAAATATGATTCAAATATTGACCACTGCTAGTATTCCTTGTTTATGGTTAAATGACTCTTTGATGTCAGTAAATCAGCATCACTAACATTATTTTATTCCCACTTAAGCAAGTTGGAGAGCTTCACAGGTCTACTAGCTCTTTAACAATTAGACCCAACCTGGAACTTATGTCAGATTTAACCAAAGTATCATTCAGTTTTCCCAGACAGTATAAAGTATCAAGTGCTAAAAAAAAAATTTTCATATTTTTCTGACCATATCTGCTCATTATTTGTTGACGCACCATTCTGGGTCAGAGTTTACCATATTCTGGGTCTAATTATTTCCAGGTGTATTTTGGACTGGTCCTGGACTGGTTCTTACTTTAGATTTTTTTTTTCACTCTATTTTTTTTCACTTTATTTTTTCTTCTGGTGGGAGCTGGATGTGTGTAGACCTCTAGAATCAGCACCATCACTATTACCCGCTGTTCAGGACTTGACACAAAAAAGTATGAGATGATTATGATGATCTTAATATGCATGAAAGAGCAAACTAATTAAGATCCCAGAAATGCTGATGGTAATATAAATAATGATGACATCAGAGAGGTGATTAAGCAAACAGCATCACAGTATTTCTATGGGATGATGTTTCCATGTAATCAGCACTGCCAAGCTCAGCAGGGCTGAGGGGGGTGACAGGGCTGCAGCTGCAGTGTGAGATGACATCGCTGCATAGCTCAAAGCTTCCTCACCCAGCTGTATTTTCATATCAGCAGTACAGTGGCTGTTAGCATATTACGCTGTCCTTTTCTGTCAGTCCCTGCCATGGTTTACAAGTAAATGGAATGACTATAAATCACTGATAAATCACACAGCAGAACTAAGATTATGTTTTGAATAATGACATAGCTATAAATCTTCCATGCTGCTGACTGGACTAGACAAAAACACGAGTATATTCAGGGGTTTGTAATATAATTTCCAATTCAGATTAGCCTGACATTGATGGATTGTATCATCGTTCTCTGAAAATGCAAACTGACTTTTTTTGTTGACAGGCTGACAATTTGACATTAGTTTATTGTGTGGGTGGTCTGCTCTGCCAATAGTTTGGGGGAGTAAAAGTCAAATCAAATAGATTGTCAGATTTAGAAGTTTTTTATTAACTTGGTGAAAAAGTTTAGAGGACAAACTTGGCTGCCCGGCTGTTAAACGTGTTCGCACATAGCACCATGCTTTTCATTGCCTGTGTAGTAACAGAGAAAGCGATTATAGATATTTGTGAATGGTGTGTCTAACAGCGTCCAGGCTTTCTCTTTCTGAGTGCTGAGGCACTTACTGGAGAACAGTGATGGCTGTTGGTCATTTGTATATGGATTTCGCTGCCACGTTTGAGAAGTTGCGGCTCTCAGGTATTCACTGCAGCATGAAAAGCAATAAATAGTGGAGCTATCTCACTGTTAAAGTCCACTTACCTCCTGAGGGCCCAGTGCTCTATATGTAAATGAGAATGCCTTGTAACGAGCACGCAGACACACTCTCACTCGCACACAAACACACATAGGTATTCTTTCTATTCCAAGACACACTAGGTAAGCATGCACGCACTCACATTTGCCAAGTGATTCTAACCGTGTTCTGCCTTAGATGAAAACAAAATACTCAATGAAGTCCTTTCCTCCAGCAGAGTGGACACGAGGTGACTGTGTCCTCCTCCACCATTCAAGTGTGATGCCTCTACTTTCCTCTTGTTTTCCTCTCTTTTACTACACTTGACAGTGGCTCAGAAACAACTGAATTAGACTGTGTTCGCCAAACTGTTAATATCCCGAAAATTATTGGGTGGTTTGGCAGGAACAGAGGCCTTCTTTGTTTCTAGATCAGAGTGCTTGCTCAAAGCAGCAGGCCTTTCAGCTTTCAATCAAGATATTCGTACCGGAGATGAAAGCAAAAACTTTGTTTTGGACCCCACCCCTATGCGGTGTGGTCGACTGCCCTCAGACCTTTAAAGTCTGAAGTCAATGCCAGTTAATCACATAGATCAGTCAAACTAAAGAGAAAAGCAGTCATGACCTTGCGTATTCACCGCTTATTCTCATGGCATCCTCATGACAGAGGGTCAGCCCAGGAGCAGCAAAGAAAAACAAACTTCAAATATGGAGTGGGTTTTTAATTAACCATGAGTTCAGTTTAACAAGCATTTCTGTCCCGACTTTGGTCTGCCAACCATTCTCTGAAGCTTCTCGCAGTTGCTCAGGGAAACTCAAATCTTAGCCAGTTAGCCACAAAAATGAGTGGGATGCTTGCCAAAGCTTTGTAAACATATACGAAGATGAAGCAGCTCTGCCAACATCCTCCTGGTACACAGGGAATGGAGCTTTAACGAAGATAATTTTAATGCTAACTATTTTAATAGAGGTCTTGGTTTCCTAAATGACAGGTTGCCAAACATGTGTGGTGCTTTCTGTTTTTTCTTGTTCCAGGCTGGTGCTCACCTCTGAAAAATGCTTTGCTTCAGGGAAAATCAAATCCAGATAGAATAATTAAATGTTGCAGTTGGGAAAGTTACTTTTAAGATTTAATGGGTTACACATAACTGGTCAACCTGTTAAAATATGAAAGATAATGCAACTATTTTAATTACTACATCAAAGTGATGTTAAACATGACATCTGAGAACTTTTCTGACAATGCTTAAACTGGGTTTTAAAACTTTTTTTGAGTTATTTTATCTGATTGGTTGTAATGAACATAAACTCCCTGAAGATGTTTTCTTTGAGTTTGAGATTAAACATTTAGATGTTAACAGCTTTTTTACTGCTGGTCAGCAAGCTTTACATTGTACAGTCATGTCAGAGGAAAATACTGTTGAATTTCCAGCTCTGAAAGGGGGTCTTGTCTATCCAAAGACATGGTAATCTACCTTGACATGGTTGGATGACGGGAGGCATGGCAGACTGGGTGCATTAGAGCAATATGCATCGCAGTGATTCACAGAAAAAGCTAATTTAAACAAAAGAACCAATAAAAGCAATGCTGGAAATTTGAGGCTTTATTGGGCAATGAATGGACACAACAGCATCTACTTGTAAAACACATTAAATTTTATGGTGTTGCACTCAAATGTGTCCAACAGCTTTGCTGAGCTGCTCTGTCTGGAAATATCCCAAAAGAAACTTTTCTTACAACAGTATAAATGTGTAAATTTAACATGTGATTTCTGAAGGAAATGACAGGCTTTTAGATGTAAATTGTTTGTAATCCCCAACATTTTAATCAGTAACTGTCATTACTTATTATACATTATACATAGATACAATAGATAATATATATATATATATATTATAGCTGGGCCGTTAACGGCGGTAACGTGCTGCGTTACCGCGAGACTCTTATCGCGCG
>JAQMCX010000023.1:5013039-5053639 GCA_029814765.1 Acanthurus leucopareius
GCATTAAATCATCAATTTGGGGTTTACATGGTTTCCACTGAGCAGGAAGGGTTTGAAATATGTAACCAGCAACGTAAGTAATGTACATTAGTGGAGTAGAAAGTGCAGTATTTGCCTCTGAGATACAGATATCTGTATAATTGACCTGTTGTTTTGTGTGTTGTCTTCTCATTTCAGAGGGCCCCATATCTGCCTTTGCCTTGGGCCCCCAATTTCCTAAATCCGCCACTGGACATACCCCCTCATTTTTTTCAAAGCACAAATGATTAAAACATCTTAAAATACTTCTAATAAAAACTGCCCACAGCAAAATAAAGCAGTGGCTGTGACTCATTACTAAATGCTACTTTATCTCTCTTGGCTGTAAAATGAGTGTTTCCATTTTAAGTTTTTTTTTTTTTTCTAGGGAAGCAATCTTGTTGAAGCCTTTCTCATAAACTGAAAGTCATTGCAGGCTGTCACTTATAAAAAAGGAAAATTTGTGCATATTGAGATTGAAGCCAGCTATCTCAACAGACAAAACAGCGCTTCACCTTTTTGTTGAGAAGAATAGGTGCTGAAATTCTCTTCATATAAGCGTAATATCCAATATGACAGGCTTTAGTGTGGGTGAGCAATTTTAGTGCAAGCTAACCATCCCTGCCTGTCTATCTCTGTACATCCCCGCATGCAATCGTAGTCCATGCCCAAGCTCGATCATAAATGAAAGTGACTTTGAGAGCAAACAAACAAACGGAGCTTAAGTGAATCAGTTAGGCAGAAAGAGGCATGTGGCAGGCAGGCAGGTGATGGATGGTGGCGCTTAGGAGCCGTGACTTTTGGGTAAGTGACAATGACACACATAAAGGTCCACCATTACCCATTTTAAGATGCGGTTAAAATCCTTATCGACCCGCCTGCCTCACTTGCCAATATGCCAGAGCATCACGCCAGCTGGAGCTAGATTGCAGGCAGGGAATGATTTGCATTGACGAGAAACAGCCCGTCCCGCTGCAACACTCAGTCTCTCTCTCACACACACATACACGCAGACACACACTTTACACACAGACAGGTTTCATTGTGTGAGCAAGGTTTAAACCCAAATGAGAAAAGCACCCATGGTGGCAAATCATTGGTGGATTCCAAATGCTGCACTCTGCTATTCGTCACAAACACACTTCAGAGTAAAGTGTGCTGCATAGTCAAATTAATACCTGACACCAATTTGGTCAAGGGCGCTTCCTTCCACATCTCCTCAATGTGCTGGAGACCCTCACCTGTGCTGAATAATTGCATGATATTACAGCTTCTACCACTCTCTCCAAATCTGCACTTATGACAAGTTTAAACATCACTTGATCAGTGATTCAAGGGCTTGTTGACATAACCTGCATCAGTCAAATATATGACAGTCAAAATATTGTTCTTATGTCCAAAGTTGAACTATTTAACTCAGAGGTTTACCTCTGAAGAAGCACAGGAGTGAATGAAAACAGAGGAGAGAGTTATCAGGTGGAGAAACATTACACAATAAGGCTACATTCACTCTGCAAGCCAGATTCGGTTTTTGTTTTCGCTGGTCAATGCCAATGTCAATGGTTCCAATGCCAACTCATCATTGTCCTGAACTGACCCGCATGTGCAAGAAAACCAGAAACAAAGCTGTCTACATCATACCAAAGTATGCTAGGGAGGCCACAGAAGTCCATGTTTAGGGTTTCATTAATAAGTTAATGGCATCAGCCAGTCTATGAGCAGATGATAATGAGGGTAGAGATGATGAGTAGAAAGGCTTTTTTGATAAACAGCAGATGCTGTATCTATGTGTGTGGATGCATAGTCAGAGGGATTCCGACTTAATTGGCTTTACAGAAAAAAAATTCACCCAAAATTTCTGTATGTCATGGATTACCTTTAACTATAGTAATCAGTACCTCTATCTACCAAAAGTTTCATGGCAAGATGTTTAGAAAGAGCCAGCGTGTGACATCAAAGTTGCATGAATATTGAATGAACTGTATCTGATCTGTATCTAATTTAGGACCACAAATGGCACTTACCAAAATCTGACTTGAAAAAATCTTATTCCCTGTGACTTTTGCTGTTCAAAATGCCATGACAAAAACAGTGAGTGACATATGAGTACAAAAACAGATTTTTGCCATGTTTTTCATGAGAAAACGGGAAGCAAGGGAGGGCTATTGTCGCGGATATTGATTGGCATTTAAAAACTGCAGCTTAAACCTGAGCAAAGAACCACTTTGAACAGAACTATGGGCAGAAAAAGCTCTGCTACTTGCTTGTGAAAATAATAGAGTATTCATCCATCCTCTAACCTTTACTATATCTTTAAACCATGAAAAAATGTGTTCAGGTATTTTTCATCATTATTTGGCAGAGCAGATTTACTTCTTTTGATGGCTGTCAACAACTTGTGCTTTCCCTGTTTTTGTCAGCTCCAAATTCAATTGCTCTACTTTTACTCTCTCCCTTCTCAATGGTTCCTAAGACCTCATTGTCTCATGTTTCAACTTCAAATTTAGTCTTCCCCTCCTCATTTTTGCTTTTCCTCTTTCTTTTTGCACAGACTACCAAAATGACAAAGCCCCACCAAAAAGCTCAAGAACCACTGGAGCCACTTGAGTCTAAACTTCCTAAAAAGACTTGGCAGAAACAGCTAGCCTCTTCATGATGACCCTTAGTTCAGCCTTTTTTTTTGGTATCTTTTCAGTTTTTCAGAGTTCTTTTTTGTACCATAAGATGGTCTTTTTGACAATTTTAAAGACCAAAGTATTTAATGCTCACTATTCATATGTAACACTGTCAATTTGACACTGAAACAGGGTTAAATACATAAAGCATAGCCAAAAGAACTAAACAGGGCAGACTGATCTTCACAATAGACAGAACAGATAGACTGAATGATCACGAGGTCCTGAGTCTGTGAGGTTTAACTGTACCTGTAGAAGATCATGTACATGTTGTTATTGACGTAAGTGATGTATTAAGGTTATTGACTGGGCTGGATGTTTTTTACAGTAAGAGCTTGAAACAAGGCATACAAAACCCAGAACAGTTACTAAGGTTGAAGTTTTACAGCATTATACAATATATATGTTTATAGAATGGTGTATTCACTTATTAAATCCAAATCCTTTCCAAATAATTAAATCGAGCTTTGTTTTTGTTTTAGTCATAAATGTCTAAAATGTATGCTTTTACATTTATATTTTTTATGATTAGTTGGCTGTGAGAAAGCAGTCAAGGGGTTTTACTGATAGATAGTGCCACCTGACGCTTCAACCAATGACTATAAAGCTGGACAACATGACAGTTCCTTAAAAGTAAAAGCTGAAACATCTCAAGGCCCTCGTCTCAGTGTTAGCAGATGGGCTATTGGCCAAACTAAAACATCAGAGGACACACTGAGTAGGTGCATTTCAGATCGTTCTTATGACGTTGGTAACTATTAAGGTGTTAACTTTTCTCACTAGTTTGGTTTTAATTAGTTATATAGAGCTGAAAGGGGTGTGTACTGTCATGATTGACAGCTAACCCCAACCAACGACTAAATCGGACAGCTGTGTGGACACGACTTTGCATGCAGATCTGCCCGTCATCTCTATGCGTTAACATTTAATGTGACTGTGACTGTATAGACAAAGTTGTTAATAGTCCACAAGCACACACTTTACATAAAATTCAGCATTTCATATTGAATAAACATTCATTTCTGCCCAGCCCCTTATTCCAAATGATTTGCTCTGTCATGGCTCTACAGAAATCTTCAGATCTACATCTACAGTTTGATGTCAGCTCCAGGTGGGAGTTCAAGGTTGATAAGCACTAGTTGCTACTGTAGTCTATAAGTACTCTTTTATCACAAGACAGTGACTCTTTTAGTGACCTTTTGATCGCTAGACAGTGATAAAGACTCCAAACTACATATAGACTGAGAGTGTGTGCCACAACAAGCTAGAGATAATATGGATTGAATGCCCTTATTTAGCCCCTTGTAAGATCACTGTTTTTTGATTTTTGTATTATTCTGGTCTTGTTAGCAGAAGGAGGAGTAAAATTTTTGTTGGAAATTAGAGAAACCGATATATTGACAACTAAGCAGCTAAAACTGTAAACAGTCACCTGAATGACGACCTGTGTGTTGACCATTATATATTGAATAATTTTCTGATTCTTGTTCTGAATAATGAATTAACTTTCCTTGAGTGTTTTACACTGAATTACAAAGATTATTTTCTCGCACATCATGAATATTGATTTGTTAAAAAAAATCCTTTAAACTGAAATTCAAACACTTATCTGATCATTTTTAAAATCTGCCTGTCAATAATATGATTATAAACTTTCTCTGTGCTGATGAAGAGCTTCAGATTATATATTCTATTACATATTATATTTGATCTGTAAGTATAGTTTAATTAATATTCCACGACACATCTAAACACTATGTAGCTTTAAAATCATCCACCATTTACTTTAAGAAATGATTTAGTCTTCTAATTTATATTTTCCTTTTATTAAAGGCAGAGTTTAGAACTGAACTTACATGTTGATAGCACTATCATGTTGTACATAAATGTTGTATGTCTATTAATAAAAATTAAAGTAATTAATTAAAGGTGCAGAGTTTCAAACCAACAAAAATGTACTAAAATGAACTGAAATTATATTCTTGAATATCTTTATTAATTGCTTTTAATTTAGTTTCAGTGACAGACATCAATGTTGATAAAAACTTTGAAGTTCAATCAATTTTTGCTATCCTGGTTACTGCAAGCCAATAGGGCACTGACACCTCGATGCCCTAGATACCCGAGTGTTCACACCGAGGTCTTTAGGAATCATTCAAGATTCACTCAGAGTCAGCTGCTTAACCGCTGTAAATATAATTAATCATAACGGTCATACCATGTAAATCAGCTGCTATTTTCGTATCCCCTCAAGAGAAGCAAACCATTATCTGCGTTACTGAGTTAAATCACATACAGCATAATTCTCCCCAAAATTACGTTAATCATTATATCGAAAGCAAGTTTCAGTTGGTGTAAATTTAATACAAAACCACCTTTTGTTGGGACTGTGTCAGTGAGATGCTAATTTATGTTTATGGTAAATTTGGAGCCTGCAGTTTTGATAGTGCTGTTTTAGATTGCATTGCCACATCTTCTTGAATTCATTGTGTCCACAAAGTCATGAACAAGCGCCCCTGTGCCCTGCCCCTCCCCGACAATCCTGTCTGCCCATAGTAAATCGTTTCTATGTGAGTGGGACCGATTCCAAAGGCCCTCGGTCAAGACTGTGGTGGAGATGAAATGGATAAAGACTATGAATAGAGATCCCATTTCCCCCAAGCAAGAGCATGACAAACAGATACACAGTGCTCGAGGAAAATCTATAAATGCAAATGGTATTTTGGATGCACAGTAGTGGCTGCAGGACACAGGGAACCTCATATTAGAGCTTAACAAGCTCATTGGTTCATGAACAGCCGAGCGGGTGCTGCATCGATTTTGGGTACCGATGATGCTGATTTGCCTTTTCTGGGGCTGTTTTGGTTGTCACGTGTTTTTGCTGATGCAAATTTTACGCAACAACTTAGCAGGAATGAACATACAGTATTATCACATGTAGCTGTTTCTATATTTTGTTATCTGAACTTGAAAATATTACATGACAAACTACCAATCTTCCAACTATCTTGTGTATAATTAAACTAATTTATCACAAAGAACCAAAATTAACAGTTTCAGGAATCAATGATCTTGATTTATGTGAGTGACGGAGTGGAGGCACTGGATCCTACATTCTTCTTTGTCATATATGTCAAGTATCTGTTAATTGATGATATACAATATAATCCTCTCAGCATGAGGCCGTAGGTTTTTGCTAAACCATGTTACAATACTGTTAGAAACCCATTTTAGATCCTGAAAACCTTAATTCCTGCAAATGGCCTACATCACGCTCTGCACTGTGGTGCAGATACACTGAGACTATGAATAAAACGTTCTTTTACCCCAAGCAAGAACATGACACATAGATACACAGTTCCAGGAGAAAATCCATAAATGCAAATACTGCTGTTTATTGTGTTAGCTTCTGAATAAGGGGATTTTCATATTGAAGTACAACAAGCTAACTGGTAAATGCACAGTCCAATGGGTTTCACACTGATTTGTGAAAAAAAATATACTTGTAGATGTTGATTGTCTGGTGGTTAGCTGTTGTTTGTTGTCCTGTTTTTCTGACTTAAAGCAAT
This sequence comes from Acanthurus leucopareius, assembly GCA_029814765.1. Taxonomy (NCBI): domain Eukaryota; kingdom Metazoa; phylum Chordata; class Actinopteri; order Acanthuriformes; family Acanthuridae; genus Acanthurus; species Acanthurus leucopareius. The sequence continues at coordinate 5,019,302 of JAQMCX010000023.1, forward strand.
GTAGCTAATACTCCAAGCTACAGCATGATCATTTTAATAAAGAAAAATGTACTTTCATTTATTTCTATCCAGAAAATATACTTGGTACCATCTGTTATTTCCAAAATTTGCAACATCAAAGTAACCATTGAATCAAATAGTCATGATAAATATACTGTATTGTGCACAGCTTGTTTATGCTAAAATAACTTCTTAAATAACAGAATGTGTCCAAAAATGTGATCAAATTGACCTGTAATGAGAACTAATGGGTTCCATTGGTGTTGTCATCCAAATTCTCTCTTTGATGTTATCCTTGTCTGCATTACATTAATAGATAATACCCAGCCCAACTGACTCTAATGATCATCCAGTTTCTCTATTTAAGAGGGATACTGTACTGCAAGTCATACATCATTTATGCATTGGAGTGAAGAAAAAGTATGAACTGGACAAACACTGTAAGAGTGTTGTGTTTTTGGTCCTACTTTTACTTACTATTTTTACTTGAAGCATTTTATCAACTTTCCCAATACATTAATCATTAACATCAGGGTTAATTTAAGTACTGTATATAGTTAGAAATATTGTAGCCTGAAATCTAAAGAGTCTTTACCAAAAATCAAAGATTTCAGGATGGGATGCAGTGAATATGCCCTCTAAATAATAGTATTTTTAAAATGTGCATTTGTGTCCCCAACACCTATCAATAACACAATGAAAGTAGCAGACGACTCTTGTTCTGCCAAACCTTCAGAATACGACTTAGTGACACAAAATGCCCCAGTAAGGTGGGTGGTGGCAGTATGCAGCCAAAAGCAAAGTGTGAATTCTGCCATGAAACTGTTTTTCTTTCTTCAGTAACTGTCAAACAGTACTTTTTAAAATGGAATTTTTCCACCCCTATTCTAAAGCTATGTCAAGTGTCAGATTTAGTTACAAAGAGTTTTGAACAAGAGCAGAGGTCTTGAAAGTGAGAGTGAGTGGAAGTAAAGTGACGGTGAATATGAGCAGTGCAGAGGAAAAGGGCAGCTAAGTTTTCAATCTGGCACTAAATGTACAATACAGGTTACAGTGTGTCGGTTAATAAAGGCTGCAGCTTCTCAAGTCCAAGAAAATTCTCTTCTGCCATTTCCTAACTACTGGCAAAGTGAGGTGGGTCAGCCCCTCGCCTACATTTAAGAGAACAGTCTGATGGAAACGAGAAACAGATCTTGGGTTTCAGTGTATTTTTGTATTACATTTAATCATATTTTGAATTGTTCTGTGGGTCAAATTTTGTTTGTTTGTTTTTGTTTGTTTGTTTTGTCTTTTTTTTACATAAAAACACTTCCTCCATACATTGATTCGCAAGATTTGTGCAGTAAAATTCAGCAGGAAGCAGGTAATGACTTGTTTGATACTCCTCTGGCCTCTTCTCAATGTGTCCATACCAATGTTGAAGTGAAACCTCAGCCATTCTGGTGAAGAACGTTTTCTTCGATACACAAATTTATAGTTAAAATCAAAGATATGTGGACATACCGGACATGAATAGGTAAAATGAGTCTCCTATTTAGGGTGACTGGGCTCAGCCTTATAGATAATGTAAAGAGTTCTGACATGCAGAGGAAGCTCCGGGTAGAGACACGCTGCGTTGTGTCGAAGGGCGCCGGTGGAGACGATTAGGGCATCTGATCAGGATGCCTCCCAGGCGCCTTCCTTTGAGGTTTTCCAGGCACATTCTGCTGATAGGAAAACCCTGGGTAGACCCTGAACACTCCGGAGACTTAATATATCTAATCTGGCTTGAGAACGCTTTAGGATCCCCCAGGAGGAGCTGCAAACATTGCTGGGGAGTGGGACGTCTGGACTTACTTAGTCTGCTGCCAACGGATAAGAGGCAGAACATGGACGAATGGATGGATATTAGATTAGAAAAAATAACTTTTATTTTTGAAACAAAATTAAAATAAACACATAACAGTACAGTTGGGTTTGAAATGTGTCTTTGATGTTTTTGGGCCGTGTGCTCTTTGGATACCAGACAGAGATAAAAAAGTTGCAGCTGTCATAACTTTCCAAAGGTGCAAATTCCTACTTGTGTGTATTGCAAACAGTTGAGCATTATATAGGCATTTCATAAATCTTTAGATGCATTACTCTGTCACTGCAAGTGGACTTCCTGGATTTTATTTTATTGTCTCACTGACACCATAAAGTAAAACAACCCTTCCAACACAGCCCTCTGCACTGTTTGAGTTCAGGGCTGATTTGGGTCGGAGTCCCTCCTGACTTTGAGGTAGGAGTCATTTTTAGCACAGCGTTCACATTCAGCGCAATTCCTTTGAGTGACTCTGAGACACTTCATAAATACAAGTCCTGGTCCCAGATTGGCTTTGGTCCCTTTGCTGCATCCTATGGACATCTCTTTTTAAACAGCTCTTTTTAAAGTAACATCATCTGCTCGGCCTGAATGCACTAATGAATGTACCCTATTTATAAAATGAGGAAGCAGATGATTTAAAAAAGAAAAACCTACAGAATATAGAAAAAGTATGAACATATTCCATTCACACAAACATAATAAAAATTGTTACTCTTGTATAGGCTGAGAGAAATTATTGGTGTGTAAATCAACAATGTCACCTAAGTTGCAATGCAAAAATGATTAGAACTTTATATACTGATAACAGTACTGAAAATGTCAAAATGCATCCATTACTGCCTAAAATACGTGATCAGGTATCATGAGTACATGAGAATATGCACCAATCCACCACACTGTATATTTATAAGACACAGGAACCTGCTACTTCCCAAGAGTATCCAATCTTTGTATGCAACATAGTTTTTTAACTGCACAGTGTCTCTTTCTACTCTTTATTGGCTGATACACAAAGGTATCATAATCTGTATCCAGAAAGAAAAAAAAGTAACTAGACATTTCAAAAAATGATGAGAAAAGAGAGAGAGAAACAATGTTCTGAAAGTGTGTTAACAAATTCAACATGATTTGGTCCAGCAGTTTTGGAATATGTAATGCCCAAGCAGCATTTCACAATGTTTTTACTGGGTGGATGTCAGCTAAACTACAATCATGGATTATTTATTGCCCCGGTAGACATCTTCTCCACATGCTTACACATGACTGGTGTGGATGTAAGACATGATTAGTCAGTGCCTGATGAAACGCTTTGGACAGCCTAAAACATTTACATCCGGTTGGTCGAACACATGTCATCAAAAATGTGCCAAAGTAAAGCACTTGCATAAAAAGTGAGAATGTTAACTGACCTAAAACGTTCAAGCACGCAAAAACAAGTGGCACTCATCCAGAAAAAAGAGAATGTTATTTATTTTCTCCGCCGTTTGACATGTGAAATGAGACCTAACTACCAGACTCAATTATCAATGGCCCTGACAGCCCAAATGAAGTAAACAATTATGCATCACTTTTCCTCTGAACAGCTAGAGAGATGAATAATTACCACATGTGTACTGTCCCTACAATCAAACAATTCCACAACAAGTAAAATATTCACATTCAGCAGAGAAAATGATTAAAAAGCAGACTGAGTGTTGGCCCTTCCCCAGTTAGTACATGATTAGTACAGGATGCAGGCAAAGAGGACTGCAGCACTCTGTGCTGTGTATGGAATTAAATTAGTTTGATACAGAAGTAATGACTGCTAAAACTGGGCTGATTCAGCAGCTAAACAGGTGTTGTTAGAATTATATCGCACAGAATCCATTTCTGTTTAATTTCATTCAGCTGGACATGCTTTGCATAGAACAGCATAAAATCCACACCAGCATTCTGGTGAATAACTATCCGACTCCGGCTCAGGCACTTTTCAGAGGAAAATTAAAGCATATTTTATTCCTTTGAAATATCAAGACAACACTTCTCTCATACTGCTTTATTTTCTGGTTGTGGGAAGATAAATAGTTCTGAGTTTACTGTACAATATAAGTGCTCAGCTACCGACATTGTACATAGGATTACTTAAAAGGAAAGTCCCAGAATTCAACTTTGAACTTCATGTGTCACCTCAGTCACACAAATGTCAGTTTAAGAGTTATGTTGAGTGAACTACTGAAGGCTGCCAGTAGTATTCTCATTTGCTATTTCTCGGCCACTATTTTATGAAAATAGAGGGGTAGCTAGCTATGTATGTATATGATGTCTTATCTTGCATACTAAAATCTAACTGGTTGACCGTTTACAGAAGTACTTCTAATGATGCATAAACTGACCACTGTGCACAAAATCCACCAAGTTAAAAACATTCAACAGTAACACCTGCTGATTTAAATGTTACAGTGTTGACATGAACAATATTCAACGTGACAGCAACCCTGTTAACACTGGTTAACAAACTTAACTGACAGCTGAATTGTCAGTGCTATCATAATAACGAAAAAAGGAAATGTGACATTTTATTGATGAAAAACATTTCAGAGTCATTTAAGTTTAATAAGAGCGTGTGGTTATGCTAGCAGCACTGTAAGGTGGTGGGAACACCTGTTCTTTGAGCTGAATGCTAATGTCAGCACTCACATTTGCTCACAATGTTAATCTTATAATGCTGATTTTCAGCAGGTCTCATGTTTAACCATCTTAGTTTAGCCTGTCAGCTTCATCATTTGCTAGCACTAAGCACAAATTGCAGCTGAGAATGATGAAAAATTTCATTAGCTCAAGCTGAAATTCAAAATCTATGGCCAGATACATCCAATAAATATTTCATGCTATGATGAAAAGTAGCCGACGAGCCAAACAACTCTGACTTTAGGTGACTAGCTGGATAAAAAAAATCATAATTTGAGTTTTTATTAATTCCTTAATTTATACTTCCAAACAATTAACTATCTTGCCAAAGAAAACTGAAAAGATTTGAGCTAAATGTAGGCAGGTATAAGTGCTGTGTTAGTGTTACTCAGTTTAAAAGGACATAGTCTGGATGTTGTTAGGTTATTTGAGACGACAGCAAAGTCAAGAGTTGTGTAACCATGTCACATAATTTTCATCATAATTGATTAGCATAATGGCAAAACATGAAAAAATGTCTTGAAAATAACTGTCATTATCCTTGAAGACGAACCCCAGCAAGTTCTGGTCAAACTGGAGGAAGATCAAGCACTTTGCCTAAACCTCAAACCAAACAGAAACATTCCTTCACGCACCAACAGCAAGCACAAACACATCTGGCCTCGTTTCTTTGAACAAACGTGGCAAACAAACTGATGCTGGGAGGGTATCGAGTGACCCACGCACATACAGGACGTCATTTTTAAACCCAAGGCGGTCTTTTTAATGTATGTGGGAAAATGTGGCTCCTGTGCAGGGAGCTGGTTCCCACATAGCTCAGAGCAGGACTGCAATAACCTGCCAGCCCAATACAACTGATGTCCCTGCTTTTGATTTATTGAGGCTTTCTGCAAGGTTAAAAAGTTATGGCTGACTTACTACTTGTCTTCCATATTAATTACATAAACAGAATGGTGTGAGAGGCAGAGATGGATACTGATATTCCCTGAAGTTGCACGGATCAATCAATATTGATCAACAATACCTTGATGTATGGCAACATCTCAGGTCTGAGACCTTGGGCAGCTTGAGTGATGATGGCATCCAGAAATGGTGCTGTCTCTAAAACAATCCCCCCTCAAAATAGATAGAAAGGGATTGAGATCTAAAGGTGAGCACACACACACTAACTCACACAGAGTAACACACAAACATATTTGTTCCCTTATTGGTTTTCCCTTTTTCTTTCATACTTTCTTTTATGCAAACAATACTTTGTCTCACCACCACACAAAAGCACATTCTCGTGATTCTTTTTCTCTGGGGTTGGTGTGATGAATATGAAATGAAATCCATATGCTTCTGTCAATAACATATCTGCCAACACAACCATTATAAGTGGCTATTCACCTCGGGCAATACACAAGCTAATGAATAGTGCAAGCAACCAAAACGAAACATTACTTCATAGCCTCGCCATAAATGAATAAACATGAGTGAGAGTGTGCAGGAATGAAATGTTTACTCATAAAAATCCTGTTTCACTTAAACACATTTAGGATTTTCACCCTGACACTTCAATTTAACTGGGTGGCTTTTATTTAAATCAAATCAGAGGGGAGGAGGAAGGAGGAAAAATGGAAGAAAAGAGGTTGAGAGTAAACACACACATACACACACACACACCCACCCACACACACGCACACATCTATTTCTATACACTCACATGACCACAGACACATTCAAGGACAGAGGGGAATTAACAGCAGACAGAGGCAGGTCTCTTTCCCTGGATGCTTCAGGCTATTTCTGGAGCCTATTTCAGGTCTTTTGCCTTCTTCCTGTGTCTCTCCTCTCTATATCTGACTGCAACCGAGGGAGGGCAGGGGAGTATTTTTACCGCTATGTCTCAACAACACTGTTTTTCAAATGTACCTCTGTTCACAGTTTACCAGTTTCTGAAAAGCGAGATGGCAAAAGGGCCCCTTTAAACTTTAACATTCAGCCGCAAAAAATAACACAAACGTTTGACCGGAGATGACACAAGCACAAAGCTTCTATGGTATGAGCTTTTTGCATGGGTTTGACTAGCAGGAAAATATACATCAATTCTAAAGGGTTTATGGAAGTAAAAATAAAGTGTTCTGTAAACTTGCAGTATTCTAGCAGCAACTCTTAAAAACTTACATTTTGAATACTATATAAGGACCGATATAAACCAACATAAACATATACTGCAGGACAACAGAACTTTTTTGAGAGAAAATTCATGTTTGTTTAGGCCTTTAACGAAGAGCCCAATCAGGAAAGAAAGACATGAAAAGATGTCACACAGGGCGTCAACCTTGCGTGTAACCACACCTCCAGAATCTAATCGATCCATTAAAAGCTTTATATAGCTCAACCTTTGCAGGCTTGTAACCCTGTTTTAGTCCAGTGCTCACTGTAGAACACTACAGTGTACAATTAGCTATGAAAATACAACACTGTGCAGACATTTATGCAACATTTTGCGTACAGTGATATTCAAAATTCAATGCAAAACTTATATCGTCTTTAAGAAATGTGCAGAAGATCTGCAATCATGTCAGCTGATATGCTCTTCATCACAATGCTGCTCACCTTCTTCAGCTGGTAGGGTTGCTTCACAGAGGGTATGACAATGAGAAGACATGGCTGCTGAGCCTGAAGCTGAAGCTTAATGGGACCTGCGACAGGGGCAACAGGTACAACTGACTTAGCATAAATATCTTGCTACTAGTTTGTTTGTATTCATTAAATGTCGGCTTAAAGGGGGATAAAATGTAAACACTGTATATTTTCTGTGAATATATTAAATAACTAACGACAGGGGGACAACAGTAGTGTATTAATGTGACCAAAACTTAATTTCCACCACTCAGTAACTAAACCAACCTTTGTTTTTGAAGAATTTGGGTGACACACTGTCGCCCTTTCTTTTCTCCCTTCTGTCTTTCTTTCTTTCTTTTCTTTCATACGAAAGATAATGCTGCTCTTTCACACTCCTCGCTATTTTCAACGTTACCTGTCAAACTTCACTGCTAGCAAACGGCGTTTGCGCGTGGTTCTGAGGCAGGACTGAACCATTTCACGTGAACAGAGAGGGGTAAATTGGCTCCCTAAAGGTTTTAATATGTTTGTTCGTCGGAGAAAATATAAATTCCCTTTATTACAATACTGTATAAAAGATTTAAAATTGAAAACAATATTTAATGTTCTAATATTTTTAGGCTCTTTACAGTCTCAGGTCATAAATTCACCCTGACTTTTCTCCTGCATACAGGGCTCTTGTTTTTAATAATCCTACTGAATATGATAGATAGATAGATAGATAGATAGATAGATAGATAGATAGATAGATAGATAGAGATTTTGACTTACTACCACATTTTAAAATTATGCTCCAAATGGTTGAGATGTTATTTGCAGTACAGATCTTATTACTAAACTAAATAAATTATTTAAAAAAAAAACACTTTATTTTAACACATCATTTTGTTGATAAGAAAAATGAAACAAAGTATTACACATTAATCAAAAATTATCAATCATTTCTGAAGATAAATAAACTGAATAAAAAAGATCCGTATTAATCTTATAAAACTGAGAAAAAGTTATGTAACACGTGGAATCTCTGAAGAGGTTTTCACCTCTTAGAGCAGCTTGTCTGTTTCATTTATTTTAGTTTTATCTGCATTTACCTGATAAGTCAAAAACTTTTCACAATGTATGTCAATGTAAAAATGTTTAGAAAGGCTTTGTGGCAGGGAGGCATCAGACACAGACACTAAAGGGTACCGTCTGTCTCAATAGCAGAAGCCCAAGGGTCTGATAAAAGCGGTGATATTTGACAAGCTGATATGTGAACAATTTGTCTATCATTAACTTTCTGAAGGCAAGCCACTAGAGATGGAGCTGAAAACCGCTGTGCTCCCTGGAGATTTTTTGAGAGGCCTGTCATATTTCAACAGGCTGCTTGAAACAGCTCAAACAGGATAAGTAACTAAGTTTTCAATAAGAAATCACAACTTAAAATGAGCTCCAACAACTTGTGTGTATCAATAATCCACTGCATATATAAAGTCACATAACATCTGACATATTGGTACTTTGAGAAGTACAGTTTGAAGCCAGCCAGCACATGTGGGGAAGAAATTTAGATCAGGTTTACCTTTAAAGGAAAAAGTCATTCAGTTCTGTTAGTTCTGGCCACTTTACTACTTGAGTCTATATTTTTCATCTGTAGATTCCATACAAACACTTTCTTTCTTTCCTTCTTTCATACATTTGTGTCAAGATTCAGTATATTAAAGCAAGGTTTAACCAGTAATTATTGTGTCATGAGACTGAAGCCCATATAAGAACAGTTTTCCCTTAGGACCCATCATGTCTTCCATTATATCTGTATGGCAGCAAACTGAAAACACTTCTCCATGGCTTATCACCAATTTGGAACAACAGTTCAGCACTGTCAGATCCACTATCCTCATATTTCCTCCATGAGGTTCTAGAGGTATTCACATGTCAAAAGATATCTACAATGAAAATACATATTGAGTTCCTGGAAATGTATTTTCAAGATTTTCAACTCTTTTTGATTCCCTATTCTGTGGATGTGTGCTTCCAGTTTCGTTTCTGTACACTGCGGCACACTACCCATTACTTTGAAAAAGGCTTCTGATCTTTCTGTGGTTGTCATGTCTTCTTTGTTTTAACTTAATCTTTTGTAACAATGTTGCCCACCATCTTATAAATTATACATTTTTACTCACATGTTAGTTTGTAGATTACGGATTAAACATTTCAGCACCTCTGCTGTGGGCACATAAATACATGTGTCTTGGTGTTGCGGTGGTGTGTATACTTCCTGTCTGCCCTGCTTTGGTTCCTCTTGGCTCCAGCTCCGCAGTTCAAAAGAAGGTTATGTTGTTTTTAGCCTCCACTGTCGCCAAAATGTTTTTTTCTGAGGTCATCTTGTCTGCTCTATTATATCTCAAGAACAGTTCTGGCATCTGCCAGACTCTAAGGGTAATTCCTCACCTCAACTGCACTTGTCTGTTCGCCCACTGGAATTTGCATATGAGTAGTCAGCCAATCAGGACCTACCTGCCAAATGTGCGTCTCGCACGGAGTAAAAGGCAACAAACCATTATCTACCACACTATAGGAATTTCTCCCCACTGAGTTTGAATACTGATATGCTCTCTCCATAGAGAAAGAGTCCCAACTTCAAAATGTCTGTCCATGCCTGTCTTGCACCATCCTTCTCACCACAGCCAACCAACATACTCTCTGCGTTAAGTGCGTTGTGCAGACAGGACTCTGTGTGGATTGCAGGGCATTCCCAGTGCTCAGACAAAGTGGTGACAATGCCATTTGCTTTCTCTGCTGGGATGACAAGGGAACTGCCTTTCACAGAAGATGAGACAAACATTTTGTTTGCGTCCAGGACATCAGCTTGCAAATGTCCTTAGTGGCAGAACAAGTAAGGCTTACACTGCCCCCCCTCACCACCACTCCCCCCAAGTCAGTCAGCCAACTTGGGTTTACTCTTACTCAGCCCAGCCAGCCTTTACTGTGTCTTCCCCTCTCTCCCAGGCATCGGATAATGTGTCCAAGTGTCCTAGAGTAAAACTCTGAAGATACATGAAGTGGTTGCTGGATTAGTAGGTTTTTTTCAAGGTGCAAGGTCACACAGAGGTCACACATCTTGCCCTGAGGTGCCACCCCGAAACAATGACCTCTCTGCTTTCCTTATCCCTCACTTAACTGGCTGTGTCAGTGAGCAGGAGGCAAATGCTTCCACTGATGCGAGACAAGAACACACCGAATAAAATATTCAAGCTGGACACTCAGCTGACAGCAGCAGCTAACAATCTTGTGTGTTTCAGAGCATCTGTTGTCGAATGCCAAATTTTCTCCTTCACAGAAACAGGAGCAAAAGGCACACTGGCCACAATGGACCAACCTTTCCAGGACTGTCTTTACAAGTTCCGCATACAATCCAGGCGGCGACTGAAGGATCCATCATTGCTTGATACAGGTCAAAATAGTTTGAATTCTAAGGAAAGAAGCTTATATTCCTTGACTTTTCCAGTTAAATGTGTTCCATCCATTTTACAGCATCTGCCAGAGAAGGAGCTGTCTCATGTAATTATTAAACTGTAAGTCCTAAGTGTTTTGGTAACAAACTCACCCCCATGTGAGACCTTTCTTGCAAGGGGTCAGGGATTTGTGCCTCCCCCCTAAATGGTTAACTGCTGTTGATGTTCAAGGCTACAGTGAAGCACTCCTTTATATAATGCTCCTTTTATGTAATGTTGTCATTCAAGACAGCATTGCTGCTTGCACTGACCTTACCTAAGACGTGCTTGTTTCTTTATGGTGACCCCAGAATCGACCACTCTCACACCGAGCAGCTCCTCTGTGCCTAAGAATAATAAGAACTCTCTTAGACTGAGAGTAATATTGCAACATGCTTTTTGTCATCTGCTGCACACGAGGGACAGAGAGGCCACACTGCACAAGTCATGCTAAGTCATGTGGACGCGTCGGCAAATTATGTTGAATTCCCGGCTTTCATCAGATACACTGAACAGCTTTTTATTTGTCCATGGATAGTGCGAAGTAACGTTTTAGCAAGCTTTCAAACCTGCAAGACAAACATGTTGGTTTTAATGTTTATTATGTTCTCAACTGATTATGTGATATTCTGTCAAGTCTGTTTATTTATGGGGTTTTGTGTGTGTGTGTGTCCAGTTCTTGTTTTATTTTGAAATGTCTTCTCCTCGTGTTTTGTGTAACTGTCTCCTGCGTTTTTCCCAACCTTTGTTTATTGCATCATGTCTTTCACCTGAGCCTCATTATCACTCACCTGTGTTTTGTTGGTAATCAGTACCTGTGTATTTAAGCGCAGTGTTTCCCCTGTTAAGTTTCCACACTATCATTGCCGCCCAATTGTGTTCATACTCTCCTGTATTTTTTGTGCTCCATTTTTTTGGCCTGGTTCTTGACTCTGTCATGCAGAGGGTATTTCCTCGCTCCTCTTAATTAGTACCCCTCTGATTTTATGTAGCTCTCCCCTGTGTTTTGTTTCTGAGTGAATGAAAGCCTCCATTTTTTATTTCAGATGAATGAGTCAGGTTTCAAATTCCTGTTTCCCTCCATGTCCATGTGTCTGAAGTGCAACTGAATGACTCAGAGCTCGTCCCGATAACCTTTTAGATAGTTTAAATGTAGAGTTGCTGGTAGTTGGTCCTCAGGTAAAACAGAGAAATAGTGTGTTGTTTCCTGTTTCATTCTTATCAATTTTGCAGCACCACTGAAAACATTATTCACTTATATGAATTCTGGGTCGTACGTTAAATAGTATAAACTGCTAACCTGGGGCTTAATAAAATTGTTAGATTTAATTATTTTTACCAAAACACCCTTTAAAGCAGAATTAAATATGTTAAGTTAAAAGTTCCAGTGCTATATGCTTTATTTCAGCACTAACGGAAAGAGAGAAAAAAACAAATGGTCACATCTGTAATTGTATCTAATTTGATTCATTGACTCTTATTTTTATTTGGCTTGTAGAGAGTTCAGTGATCTAAGCACATAAATTACTATTCACAAAATAAAGTCAATACTCATTTGATTTTAGCACATCCTGCAGCACCATCATTGAACAGTTACTCTGGAGGCCTGCCTGTTTAAGAGGAAACATGAATTAAGATAACTATAGTAATGAACTCACTTGGGTTCACGTGCAGTTCAGAAAAAAATGATGCAGCAATCAGACTCACACACTGCTGACATCTGTGTTTCACAAAGACTTTCAACAACGGCACTGTCATATGGTATGATGTACAAACCAAATATAATCTCACACCTCCAGCACATTTTGTTTTTCAGTTGTTGTGAGATAATTAGATCAAATGACTGGACTGGATTATTATAATGGATATTGTGTGCAATGAAATGAAGAACATCTCGCTGTGTCCCTCCTGTGATAATGCATTGGTGTGGTGGCTGTGGAAATGTTCAGTTACTTCATGCAGAGTGATTTGCATGTAGCAGGTGCAAGTAATAACTTTTGTGAGTCAGTATTTCAAATTTTATTGCTTTAACATCAACAGCAACTGAGTTAAATGTGCATTATGGCCACTAGTACTTAAAGGTTTGTGGTTTCCTGACTCTCGAACAGAAGCAGCACCATGTTAAAGTCAGACAGGATCTAAATCATCAGGTTTTTGATGACCCACAGTTCACGCTGAGGATCATTGCAGTGATGAGAGTTGTGTCTACAGCTACAAAGCAGAGACCAAACAGCCGTCAGTTGCAGTGAAGAGCCCACAGTCCCTACAAGGGCATGTCAGGTTAGGAGCACAACCAACAAAATCGTGAATATGTTCTCTGGGGTCAGACTGTTAACACCAAGTACTTCTGTTAAGCTTTGAGGCATCAAACAGTGAACATTTGGCAGGAACAACCTGAACTGTGGCACTCTGGCAACTGGGTTCTCCAGCATGACAACAAGTACACTCAGAACACACTGGTAAAGTTCGAGTTTCTGCCTACAACAACACAGTCCAAACCCCTCCTATCCACAGTTTTTTACATGGATTTTATTAGAATTGTTTATTATTACCTGATTCCTAACCATTTTGATAATCAAAATGAATTTTAGGAGTAAAGAAAGTTGATAATAATGTAAAATAATGAAGTATTTTTAATATAGACACCTTTACACTCCATACAACCTAAAATCTGATCCTGATGTAGGTTTGTGTGTTATATGTAAAAGTAATGTATTACTGTGTTGCTAATGAAATTAAAGTAATGTTATTACAGTTACTGTGTCCGGTAACACATTACAATAAAGTGCAAAATTAAGATTTTTTTTGTTCAAAAGTTTAAAAAAACAACAAAAGACCACTTTTGCTAATATATCAGAAGAAAAAAAGAAGAATCACTTTGAGGATGTCGCAAATTGGCTGGAGCGGAGTCAGCGGAGTGGGAAGTTTTAACATAGAATGGTACACTTAAGTGCTTTGATTATTCATCAGTGAGGAATATAACCTGTTTCCATATTTTACTGCCAGGACATACTTAGGCATATCTCTTGGTAAAAGTAACACAAAAGTAGTGTAATCAATCACTCATTACCCTTCACAAATAGCAGCACCGTAAAGAAACTTTGTACTTTCAAATTAAAGGAACTAGTAATATCTTATGTATTGCATTTTTGAAGTAACTCAGCCAACACTGCATGTGGCGCTGTCAACATGTGATCAGATCAGTCAGACAGACTGTGAGGCTGAACTTGAACAGGAAGTGATGGTTTTAAAGAAAAAGTTTTTCACACACTAGTCATGCATGGTTCCCTCTTATATCCCTCGCTGGCTTAAAAGTCCTCAATCACAGCCCCACAATATCAACTTACACAAAAACAGACAATGGCAAACAATGGCTGGCAGCTGATAGAGGGGGCACAGCTGTTCTATGGACCTCTGCCATTTTTCTTCACATTTCCCCAAGGCCTCAGTGACAAGCTGACCAGAAAGGAGGAGAACAGGATGTATTGATCAGTGGCTAAGAGTAGAACAGAGCCACTCAAACTATCAAATCCAAAGGGGGAGGACAGAAGAATTGGCACTTCTCCCCTGCGAGTGTGAAGGACTCCAGTGGGGTCTTTTGTCTCCAGTCTGACAGGGCCCCTCGGTACCTCATTACAGTCAGCCCTGCCTGTCCCTAAACCAACGTTTTTAGATCCCGTTTTTCACTGGACATTTCTGTCTTTCCTGCTGCTCCGAGCCAAATAAACTGTTGACTGTTTTAGGAGGAAATGTGGAGTGAGTAAATGTTCAACACTGAGCCACAAAGCAGCTCCCTCTCTGTCTGTCTGTCGGTTGGTCTGTCTGTATAATCTTCTTTATATTTCTCAATGGATTAGGAACAAAGGAAACCACATACACATTTGAAAGTTAATCAGCATATCTGTACTCATTGTAGGCAGGGAGGGAAAAACTCATTTCATTTTATTTTCAGTGCGTGCGGCTCTACAGCACCTTGCTTCAGTAATTGTTACCCTCAGAGAGCTGCCAAGAGGTTTGATGGTGTGCCAGATCAGCTGTGTGTGCTTTGTCTCTCACTCGGGCCCACCTTGTACCCGGCCTCTCGCCGGGGCCTGAGCTGGCACTGGCCCCCTCCATCTGTCAGAATCTTGGGCGGGCGTCGAACCACTCCCCCATTCCTGTGTATTAAATATCAAATAATTCCAGCACAGATATGAATGGCAAGGTAACAGGTGAAGAGACAAAATCAGACGTTCCTGAGCTAGCACAGATCCAACCAAACTCCACTTTTGTTATCTTAACAAATCAAAGAATAAAAGAGTCAATTATCACATATTGTTATAAATATATATAAATGCAAAAATGCATTTGAAACAGCCAAAGTTGCTGTTTGGTTCCGGATAATCCACACAAAACATGTGAAGCCTACAATTTTTATGAGGACAGGGTTTTTTTTTTTTTTTGTAGTAACAAGAGTGGACTGGCCATTTGGAGCACCAGAAGGTAAACACCTACACAAATTCTGCCCATCTTTTCCCAGTGCCAATTTGTTTGGTTACAAGACTGGGACCCATAACTGTGCTCGCCCTGTGGAAATATCCTTTAAAATCATGTCAACACTGACCCACCAGTTGCCTTTTGCTGACCTGTTCTAAATGGTTGAAAAGCTCAAGGAATAAAAAGTTCAAATCCCTAGAAATAGAAGCATCTACAAGCCTCCAAGCAAACATTGGAAATAATCAATGGTGCAGCTCTGCACATAACAGCCAGAGAGGAGGACCAAAGCAGCAGAGTAAACGTATGACCATCAACAGTTGAGGTTTTTACACCTGCAAATGGCAGGCGCAGGTTATTTAGCTTAGCTGTTTTTCTGATGATTTGTTGTTCATTTACTCTGGTTTCAGTAGAATTTCTAATTTTCTATTCAAGCAAATATTTAGTCTTTTTTAGAGCTTTGTTACAAAAGGATTCAATTATGAACGAATAGCCCTAAAAACGTATAATACTGCTCCTGTATTGTCTTGTTTCTAGTCTTACTCTGATACTTGTAGTTACTACACAGAGAGCTGGACATGAAATCCACTTGTACAATATAAGACAAAATGAATTGAACTACAGTAAATACAGGCTGCCTGTCTTGGAAACGCTCTGTTTCTGCCACTTTAGGTGTTTGTGTGCTGCCTAGATCATGTGGTTCATTTCTGAGAGTGTACTTGTTGTGTTATGGATTCTTTTAGACCCTTGAGGTATTTTGTCCAACTTAGGACTTTACAAGCTACACTTCTAAACTCACCATAGAATCAGCTTTAATCCAGTTTAAATTACAATTATAAGATTACTCAATTATATGAATATATCAGAATAATTACAATTAGAAAACACTGTACAAGGGATCTTATTGATCTTACAAGTGACCATAGCTTCTATAAGAATTCAAATGCTTGTTTACTACTTAACTCTCATGAAGTGTGACATGTCTGAGGCAGAACGTACAGACTGATTTTTATTCAAACTTCATCTTGGTAGGAAGCAGTTCTGCAAATGCGAATGCAAAATTCTGTGAGTCTGTGAATAATCAAGACTAAGCAGAACATAGTTTCTGCGGAGACATGTTAAATTTTTTATAACTCTCATTTTTCAATGCAGTGAGCATCTCCGACAAAACAATCAGTGGCCTCCGGTGATATTGGGGGGGCACTTTATGCACTGTAAATAATGTGTGTCTCATTTGTTTTTCCCACAAAGTATGATGACCAAATCAAAAACTTTTAAAACACCCCCCTCCTTTCCTTATTTAAAAAAAAAAAACTTCTGAGAAGCAGACATTTTTTTTTATTTCTCAAGTTTTACTTTGCAGTAGCATTTCATTTTTCACGTTGATTCTAGTCTGTGCTTCTTTTATTTCATATAATATTTTTTTTTTGCCTCCTCCAAAAAATGCTTTAAATCAGTCATTCCTGTCCTCCTCTCTAAATCCTTGCAGGGTCTGATCCTGTTATTTGAAAAAGGAGGAAGGAAAAGCAAAATAGAGCAGTGCAGCATCAATGCATGCAGTCAGCAAAGATTTCTTAGTAAACCAGCTCCTTCAAAACAACAAAAACAACTGTTTTTTTTTAATTGAAAAGTCTGGCTGGTCATGACCAGGCTCTTTGGACAGATGTATCACAATTAGCCCCTCACTCCCCTCTACCACCCATTAGCTTGTGGTCTTAATCAGCTATACTCAATCAGCAAACTTGTACTGAAAAGAAGTGAACTGCACATGTGCAACTCATGAACAGAGAATGGGCAAAGATTATCTCTCCCTTGGCAAGAAATACATGAAGTATTATTAACTTTTTACAACATGGAACATTTATAATTTACTTTTTTATTACAGAAAACATATTTTGCCCACACGTATATTATACTTAATGTGCCTATTCAAATAATATATGTATTTCAAAGTAATCTTTTAGGGGTCTTCCTCACTAGAGGATCATTTTGATTCTTCTTCATGTGGGTAATGGATCTGGCAACTGAAAACAATCATAAGAAGTAAGCAAGACAATATGTAGTTGTTTTATAGAGCTTTAAGAGCTTTTTTTTTTTTTTACATATTTTAATGTCCATGACATTCTAAAATTTAGTTTTTGTCTGTACATAACATACCAGATATGAAGAAATAAGCAATATTTAAATAAGAGTAAAAAAAAAGGCATCAGTAGTTGGAAGCCTGTGTTTTCTAATCACTTTTGCAGGAGGGTCAAAACATGGGACCTTAGTAGCTGCAGTTGGCAGACGATGAGCACGCTTGAGAGACAACAGACAGTCTGATCCAAAGCACTCCAGGGAAGGGCAGAAAGTGTCAGTATTATTCTCTGTTGTGCATACACCCTCACACACATATCTGTCCATAGATACCCAACTTCTTGTCCCGATCTCCCACATGACACCGAAAAGCACCCTTCAAAGGAGGCACACCTGCTTGTCAAAGCTGTGGTTTGAAACCACCTAATCACTGGTGCAGATGGATGGTCATGGACAACCAGTGAGCCTGAGGAGAGAGACGGGAGAGAGAGAGAGAGAGACGGGAGAGAGAGAGAGAGAGACAGTAGGACTGTGGTGGTGTTGGGGGACAGTGGTGAGCAAAGGAAAGTGTCACTGTGAGGTACATGCTGTAGCTGTGGCTCTCAGGGGAACATGCAACAACTCTCCAGTTGACTCACAAAGGCTTTGTTTGTCACTTGCACACAGTTTCTCAGCTTTGTAGCACCTAATTATATAGATGTAATAGCAGATTATCAGTTCCTCCTTTTTATTCCCTCCATGTCAAATGCAAACATCCTCCTCCTTTTTTTTCTTCTCCTTTTGTGAAGGACAGAGGATGCTTATGTTATGGTTTCCTCCCACCAGAGCCCTTTTAAATGAGTTGTTGTGCAGCTAATTATACAGCAGATCCATACACGAGAAGAGCACCTATTGATGTTGCATAACCTTTTTTAAATGACTGGGAAAGAATCAACACACAATAAGCCCTGAAGTAGCATCAACCAAAAGCTAGCTAATGCACAATACATTAACTTGTAGGATAGAGGGTTTATACTGCAGTTGCATATCATATTATTTACATTATACCATGTACTGATGCAGTGTTACTGCTTTGTCCATTATGGCTTAACTTCTTATGACAATATGCAAGCTGTTTTTATTGAGGAGATTTAGCATTTAATTCCTATAGCATGGTTTGATTTAGAATGGAAAGTTCAGAAAAGAATCTCAAAACAGATGCGGAAGAATGGAGATATTTTCGTCTTTGTACCACTTTCATTCTTATTTCTTGTTCAAACCCGACACCTTCTTTACCCACCATGCAATTCCAGTGCTTCCAGTTGGAAATTCAGGTGTGTGTTAGTGGAAACCAATGTAACGTAGGCTCATTTCTATTGGGATGACACCCTTGGCTTTGTTCATTTCCTAAATTGTAGAGTTCAGCCAGAACTCAGTCTAACACAGGTGACACAGCTTGAGGATATCTGTACAACTTCACACAGCTCCCTGTACAGCCATAAAAAAACATCCAACACTTTTGTTTGTCAGATGTCTCCTATTTATTGATGTGCATCAGTTGAGCAATTGTAGTTTTGGTAGGGATGTAGTCCCATCCAGCACCACCCTTGTACTGCAGATGGGCAAGCCTCAGATGCACATTTATTTTTATGAATATGAAAAAATGCTAAACTGAATTAATTAGTGTTGGATTTAACATGTACCAGAGACACATATCAGCTGTTCCCTGAGCTGAAGCCAGAGGTTTTTCATTATTTTTTAGAAGATGTGAACAGCAGTCTTTACAACAGCCTTTGTTTGACTCCTTTTGTATTTTATTGTGCATGGGCAGCTTATTGACTCTTGTTTTCTTCGGTATTTGAAGAATATTGATGTACTCTGTTCATGGGGGCTAAAAAACTACTTAAGATCCCCCTTTATTTTTTTTTTGCCATCATGTTGTGTGTGTGCATGTTTGTGGGTGTGCGTGTGTGTGTGAGACTGAGAGAAAAAAAGAAAGACACACTCCACACACGCACAGTACAGTGTGGTATTTGCTTTCTCCTCTGTTAACAGCAGACCATAAAAAGTTTACTGAGAGCCCTCCCTTCTGCTCTCCTCAGCATATCACTTTGAGCTCCTATTATGCAAATGAAATCACAGCTCTATAAACTATATGTAAATGGAAAATGCAAGCATGTCTGTACAAAATTACAGTCATAAATTTGTTCACAGCGCTCTAATAATCAGGGACCATATTCACAAAACATCATAGGGCTAAATGTTGCCCCATACTTGCTGATTTAAGAGAACTCTTTAAAAAGGGGTGTGCCGGTCCTAATTTTCGGACTCCTACTTTTTTTGGACTAAGAGTATTTCACATAGCACTAAAGATCAGTATGAGAAGATCACAATAAATCCTAAAACGGCTGCTTTTGTCAGTCTGCCTTGAAATTGCATAAACTTTTTCGAAACCTTTGATGATGTTGAGCTTATGAAGAGGTATTGCCTTAATCAAGAGGGGACTGTTTCCATAGCAGAGCAGTCAAAGAGGCAGTTACTGCACCAACAAACAGAAACAACCCAATAACACCAGAAATCTTTTTTTTTAATTTATTTGCACTGCAGAGTCAGCGCTCCCCTCCAGCCTGGTGTCTGAGTACCATAACATACTGTACACCACTGAGGCAAAGGGTAAAGAAGCCTTAGGGGCTTTGGGCTTCTAATGATACATGCAATTAATGCTTCCTTTAGAGATTATATGCTAATAAAATCTGTTATGTGTATGTTGAGGTTCAATTTTTAATAAATACATTTAATGATTTTTAAAACATTTAAAATTAATTGACCTAATGTTCTTTTAGGGTTAGTTGAACTGTACAATCAACTAACAAGCAGTTTTATAGCCAGGTGTGCCCTGTTCCATCATTATTCCATAAGAAAATAAGCAGATAAAAGGTTTGAAGTTAATTCCAAAATTGAATTTGCATTTGGCAGCTTTTCCTACAAACTCTCAGCACATAGTCCAAAAAAGTATCAATGCAAAAAACAAAAAACCCATCAGACAAACAGTAGAAACTTTAGTAGTGGCCAAATAAGCAATTTAGTGAATGCTTTTAAAGGAATGTACTGGCCAGCTCACCAACATTAACTGGCCTGAAAGACCATGAAGGACATCTGAAGGAAATTATTGTAGAACTCTTCCCTTGATTTCAGATTTCAGGCAGTCATTCGCTGCAAAGCATTTTTCAAGCATTTTCAAACATCTTTTTTGGCAGTTCAAAGTACTCTTAAAATGCATTCATATTGAATAAAAAGGCAGACAGCTCAACCATGTATGTGTGAATTATTTAGCAATGTCATTAAATCAAAATGCATCCTTGCAAAATCGTCCCTGGTGTAACTATGATGTATTGGTCAGCTGGACGCTGAATGATACTTTAAGTTGCACATAAAGCATTTATACTTAAAAGCAGTGAGAGCTAAAAAAGTAGCAACACATCAAGCAGAGAACAAAATGAGATGGAGAGTCAGTTGTAAAGGGAAGGATCCTGTAGGCTTCTAACATATATCAACATTAATAAAAAATAGAGCCATGAGTGACCATTAGTGGGGTCCGAACACATGAAGCAAGTGGTATGACAGCGGGAAGATAAAACTGATTGATCGTTTTGGATAAGTGCTCCGTCCCTGAAAATAGAAACGAGAGAAATAGCACCTGCGAATGAAATTGTATCCAACAAATTCCATTTAAAACATTCACCAATCTTATTTAATCTTCTCCCACCACTTATGGATTTTTTACCTTTTCACTTTTAATATACAATGTTCCTGTGTACTGTAATTTTGATCATTTATCCAAAGATTTATGCCTTTAAATATTCCCTCCTCCTTTTTAACTGACTCAACCTCTAAGCTTTATGTAAACTGAATCAATATGCAAACGGCTCTATGACATTTTTTAATGCCTCTTTTTAGCAACTTTTGGAGCTTGTGCTGATGTTAGCTATACAAGTGAAACAGAGTTGTTAACAAGGACAAATGTCATTGGAGTTTAGCATGCTAACATTGAAGACCTAAATGTTGAGCATTCTAGCATGTTGGCTAAATGACAAATGGTAAATATTTTTCTCAGTTCTTGGTCTTTCAACTTTCAAGGGTGGAAATTTTGGGTCAGTTTTTGGCAGCAGAACAAGAAAACAAAATAATGACATTGTGTTGTCTCATAGAGCTGTCACAGCTGACATGTTGGCATATATTTCCACATTTTCAGATGTAGGATATTTGAAATAAAACAAAAATAAAGCATTTATTCTCCTTTCAGCTCTGTTCCATTAATTCCTATGGTCACTAGCTAGTGGCTAATTTTGTTTAATTGCAATTTAGAGTTCAGCTGTGATTTTTATTTTTTATCTTTTTTTTTTATCAATTCATTACATTTTTTTTCAGTCTTTTTTATTAAAAACAACTGTCTGCTGTTGTGAAAACATGAGACAACATGGGAGCAGTGTGAGTGAACTGAAAACTGCAAAGTCGAAAACTAAAATGTCTTGGATTTTAGGAGTCAGGAGATTCTTTAAGTCCCCCCATTTTTCTTTCATACCTATTTACTACATTCATGAACAATATAAAAATGTGAACTAAAGCAACTTTAAAAATTTTGAAAAAAAAAAAAAATTATACTTAAAAAAAATATATAAATATATAGTTAAGCCTAAATGGTGCTATTTACAATCATCAATTGTGAGTTCAAAAGAAATTTTAAAGGCTCTTGAATGATTAAAGAGATTTTTCCAGTACAGCATCTTCAAACACACTCTCTCTGAGTCTTCAGGCTCCACTGAGAAATTCTCCATCATCTGTAGTTGTCTGTGATGGACTCACTTTGATGGACTTCAAAATAGTAAACAAGGTTCCATTAGGGTAGAGATACGCAAAGTAATGAGATGTCAGACCATTAATGTCATTGTGCAAGTGCGGCCTTGACCATAAAGCAGTGCATTTGTTTGCTCTAGGTAATATTTAGAAAAAAGAGGAACATAAAGTGTTCTTATACAAGGCAGAAAATGACTAGAAACTGATCAACTGGTGCTCCCTCTCTTTGTTGGGCTCCTGCTGTGTTAATGGGCTCTGGTCCACATACAGAGAATGACTTGTCCAGCTCGTCACTGGTTACTTTAGCTTTCACACAGACTGTGACCCTGTCACCTTTAAATTAGCTGCACCTGATCACTGCACTTGTGTAGTCACAATGAAAGAGGGGAGTTTTATCTGTCTACTTTTCTTTTCTTAAGACGAAAACACCGATACAGTACAAAATGTACCCTTGTTGTGCCAAAGATTGAACATTATATATTCTTTTTATTTCTTATTAATGTTAAACAATCAGTAACTCTTTCCATTAATTAAAAATTTGGCCTAAACTGTTTGATTGAATTTTACTCAATTTTTAAGGGCTTTTTGTGTCTTAAAAATGCAAAATAAAATATGAATAAAATATAGTAAATTACATAAATTTTATCTATTGATCGACACAAATCTGAAGTGATTTCTTGCAAAATAGCTTTTTATATTATTTTATTCTCTGTATATTACATTACATTAAACAACATATTTTATATTATTATAGAATTCAGTTTAATTTATAAGGTGTCTGTGATTGTATTGTTAACCTTTACAGGGATTTTTAGACATATGACCAAAATTATAAAGTATACCAAATGAATTTGTAAATTAAGGGGTAAGTCTGCCAGCACTAACAGTCTGCATATTTTCTCAGTTCAATGTTAACTTCAGCAGCTAGAGGTCTCACAATCGAGCAATCCAAACAAATTCAATAGGGTTGTTTTGATAACATCAGAGAGCAGAGTGGAATTATGGGATGTGTTCATTTTGTTATTAATTACTATCATTACTTTTAAATTATGTCTGACTAACTGAGAAATGCGGATTATGTAAGATGATGTATTGAATGTGTTTTGGTTTTTTTTGACATTGTGCTTTGTTACAGTTACCTTGAATAAAATTGCAGATTTCTTTGCATCTTAGAACATCAGGGTCACTGTAAGTACACGACTTTAAAATTGTACACATAACAAAGATGTGTTCCTTCAAGACATTTTAATATACAAATGTTGGATATATAATCAAGGGTTTTTGAGGTTATTTCTCAAATGATTATGCTTTCAAATAAATGTACATATTAAGGTATGACTAAACACCTTGTCCTAATTTAGACATTTGCAGTGTTTTTAGAGGTAAATTACAGAAATATTCTGTATTTTAAGTGAATGTTGTTTTATTACTGGCTTTCCTGCTTCATTGCAGGGCAATTTTTTTTTATTTTAGAACAATTTTGAAGTAAAGAAATACATTTCAGAGCAATATGAAGAGTGTAACCTATACATTTAGACAGCTATTCAGCCTTTTAAATAGCTCCTTTCTTTGTCTCTAGAAGCTTATTCTCCGGGGAAAAAACTGTGACAGAGATGTGCTGTGAGAACTGATGTTACCCTCGGGCTTACAGCTGCCTATTTCTGTTAAAATATATAAAAAGGTTTTGCATATAATTGTGCTCATGGATTTTACTGCTACTTATGAGCACAGTAAAATCCATTTTCTCTCTTGAAAAGACATCCCCCTCCCTGTCTTTGCTTTCTAAACTGACTCCTTGGCCTTGAGCATCAGTGGGCAGGACTGAACCCTTGAACCTGACAAGTTAATGGGCTTGTGTCCGTACGGGAGTCTGACCTGGTCACTCTGAGACAGCAGGGACACAGTCTCTCTACCTCTTGCACAGACTGTCACCTTCAAGTAAGAGTGTTCACACACTTGGCACAGTGGCAAGAGGTTCACGCCCATTTGCTTTCAGCAGTCCCACACAACATGCAGGCAGCACCGACCACAACCTGCTCATTCAAACAGAGCACAAAAGTTCAGCACAAGTGAGGTTTAAACATACACAGATGAGAATTTAAACTGAAGGGGAGGCACAACTGCCCACCACCTGTCCCTCATAGACACATACATGCATATGCTTCTCTCTCACACACACACACACACACACACACACATCTCAGGCTGTAGCCTGAGGGCTGATCAAAATCACTGTATAAAAGCTGTCTTGGTTCCAAGAACATAGACGCTCCCTCTTTTGCTCTCTCTCTCTCCCCTGAGGCTCCTTAACCATCCTGCCCTGCCATCCTCCACATCTGAGGCAACCCAGAGATGAAACAGTAATTACTCACATATTGAGGTTACATGTCACATATCAAACAATATGGATTTGGCTTGTTGGATGTGATCAGATATTGGCATCTTAATAAAGCTCTGCTCCCTGCTTTGCACTGAGTTGCTCAGCTTAGAAATGGTCCCAAATAAGATCCAATTACCATAGCGGAATTTTTTCACCATATATATAACGTTTTTTACATATCATGCTTTGTAGATTTTCTGTAATCCTGAAGTCTGTTATAGCATCCATGGTCATTTTTTTTTCCATCATAGGGGTTGCTGCAGTTTCATCTCATCATTTGCAAATATGTTTGGAACTATTTGCAGGGAGTATATTTTGTCATACATCCAGTAATGGAACTAAAAAGCACAGAGCCCAGTCAAGGTTATTTGGCTGCTATCTTCATGCAATTTCAGTAACATCCTGATCTGTATACAGAGGACAATTTTGTCTTCTTTTAGATGGAAAGAACACGGCACAACATTACAGCTCATACAGCAGACATACAGGCCCTGAATGTTAATACATAATTCTAAGTGAACATGAGAATCTAACTGGAAGTTAAAGATGAATTAATTTATCATCACAATCATAGTCCATAGAAATGCAGGGAGGGTCAAAAACCCATTTTGTGTATTTTCTCAAGATAATGTCTACTCTAATAGAAATGTTATTACAGTTAAGCTTCAAGACGGGCCTATCTCACTAATGCTATTAAAGGCTTTGAAGTCTTGAGTATTTATGCTATAGAATTAAGCAGCCTTTTCTATATGAAAATCATGTTTAATATTCACAGCTTTAACCACTGTATCATTTCATAGCTGACTCTAGATGAATATTACACTTAGAAGCATAATATAACACAAACAAACACACACTCTTGCATACAGTATCATCGCTGTGCATTTAAACAGTTTCAAATGTGTCAAGGAATTGCAGTTTTCACTTCAGTGTGTTTCCAGTCCTAAATGGCATATTTTGATGGAAAGTGAAGGAGTGAGATATGAGGGATATAGGGCCTGATGATCTGGCAACCCAACAATGCATTGTTGACGAGCTGTAGCACAGGAAGTGTCGCCTGGGAGATTGATGAACGGAGGCATTCACTGTTGTATGCACTGCGGCCTGTTTAAACTATGCTGAATTCACTTACTGTACACACAGAAGAGCATGGAGATGCAGTCTCTTAGCTTAAGAAAGAGTAAAGAAACTTAGTTAGTGAAGAAAACTGAAATTTAAACTAAACCTAACTGATGCAAATCAGCAATATAATTCAAAATTAACATATTTAGTTGTATGCAGCTTTGATATTAAAAGTAATCTTAAAACAAAATATGGCAAACAAATGAACAAATTTTAAAAATGATGCCGTCACTCTTCTTCCCTTTTCACCACTGAATCCTCAAATGTATTTGTGTATGGGTCATTATAATATGCACAATATTAATCTAATATAAAAAGACTGTTAAAATAGTTCCAGCAAGTCTGATTGATTTGTTTGTTTGAGATAAAAAAAAAAGATATATGAATTAAAATATGAAAGGGAATCCACATGATAAATATACATGTGTGCGTATGAGCTGCATGCACACACACATATGAGCTCTTGATTGTCTGAGAAAAGAAATGTGTTTATACCACATATAAACACATGGGCAAATGTATTATACATAAACACACTGTTCAACAAGCTATACCAAACCTAAAAGTCTATTTAAAAAGTAGTAGATTATGCTGGGAAGTAATGTTGACCAAACTAGACGTCCCTGCAAGTAAAACTGTCCAATCCCTCCTGTTTGAAGTCCAGTAAAACTGGCCTCAGGTAAAAGTAGAATGGTCCTAAACTGACAGCCCTGAACTTGTTGGCCAAGTCCTGCGTATTGCCTCTCGTGCTGAACGGATGTAAACCATCTGTTCAAACTGTACATGAAAGCAGCATCGACCCGTCACTGAAATCAGGCCAGATCCAAACTTTATTCTACACACGATCTCTCTGCACCCCTGCCGCCCCGCCGCATTGTTTGAGCATGTTAACAGCAGCTGCTGGAATTATGTATCATGCGTTTGACATTCTTGGAGTGATAACAGATAAATGAAGTGGACACATGTGTGATTTGGGGGAGTAACTGTAGGCTTTTTTTCCCACCCTTTGCAGCTTAGCATTCACATTACAGATGTCCTGTGTTAACAGTTACTTCATGTAGGCTGGAACTCTTCATAAATCACCAATCCATATACATATTTATAAGTCTTTCATAGAAACATTTACACAATGAGATGAAGACTGGGAGATATTTTTTATGTGGTTTTAAATTGACCCCGAAAAACTTAGGGTTTAAAATGTTGAGTTAATATCCATCTTGAGATTTTATTCTTAAATTATTAAATGGTAGAGGCACCAGAAAAACTATTTTACATTTTTGTGGTTTTATTTTGTTTTTAAAAAGGATTTCATATTTTGAAGGTTAAAATGTGCAAAATCCCAAATAATCTGGAGCACAAATAAGAATATTTGTTAACATTTTCAGGCTCTAATGTTACCAGCCAAGACTGGAGGAGAATTGCCTTCAGACATATTCCCATTATGACCACAGTGTGCTCAGGAGCCTCTAAGACAAAAACAACAGTTGTTCTTTTGTTTCTTCTTGTCCTTGATGCTACTTTGTGTGGCAAACAACCTACTTTAAACCAGTTTTAAAATCTATTACAACCACTGTCTTTTCCCTCTCTTCCCTTTCGTTTAACCTGCTGCATGATCTGAAGCCAGAAAGCAACTCCTGCTGGCTTGTTGTTTTAACAGCACAGAGCATTACCTCAGTTACTGCAGATATTAATTTTTCATTTTCTTGGTCATGTGTTCTTTGTCCATAGCGCCTGGTCCCATGATAGCCTATTAAATCATGCTAATTAGGGTCCTGTGAACATTGCTGCCATGTAATTTGGATTCATCAGCACACTCAGATGAGTGTGAATGAAACAGATGATCCTGAACATTTGCTCAATACAGCATGAGCTTTTGGTTTTGTATTATTTTGACTGTAAATGTTTCATACCAGGAATTTCTAATGCATTTGTTGAGTGTGTGTAACACATACACAATGCACTGGAGTCAAAAAGTAGTCTTTAAGAATAAAGTGTGTTCATGTTCCTTTTTAAAGGCGCTATGTGTAACTTATCAGTTCCAGTACATCATAGTATTGTTTCTGAACAGAGGTCAAATAAGCACTGTTTGCTGTATGTACAGAGCGGATGTCTAGTGTAAGCTGTGCTATGGAAGTACAAAAGTGTATTCCCTATATATTCTTTATTTTGCAGAGATTGAGTCGAGGGGGTAGAGGGTGAAAGGAGAACCTCCACTATAGCTGCCAGGCTGCAGCAGCCTGGAAGAAAAGAAGCACCACCTGTCTTTTGACCATGATGCAATGGTGTTGGAGGAAAACCCAAGAGGCAGCTTCCAGCCACAATCCCTGACTACAATGTTTATTCCAGTGTCTAAAAGAGACAACAGTTACATGATGAAGTGCTTTCTGTGCTTCCTAAAAACACAGACATCCTTGCTTTTAAAAAAAACTCCTCCTAACCTCTGCAAGCACAGTGAAGTAGGATGCACTGCAAGTAAAAATAGTAGCTAACATTAGCTATGTTAATATTTCTCATATAACGTTAATCTAGCTCTACTTCATTTACTGTTTTTATGTTATTTGGCCGGCATACTCTAAAAATTCATTTAAAAGGAAAAGGACTTGTACTTCATCTAACTTCTTCATAATTAACCAGTTACTTTAACTTTTGTATAAGTGGGTCTCCAAAAGTTAGACAAAAAGATTTATTGCAGTCATATAATTGTCTTTGTTATATATTAAGGAGCGAGGAGAAAGTGATCTTAGATTAGCCAGAGAGACAGCTAGCATAGCAATGCTCTTTTAAATGATAACAAAATACTAGTACCTCTAAAGCTTTCTTATTAACACATTTTTAGCATTTTATCACTTTATCTTGGCCATCACTGCTTAAAACCAACTTTGTTTGTTGTACACTTGTATTTCTGGTACTAAAAACAACATGTGAATTTGTGAAGCTCCACATGTTGGCAGGATTTTTTTATTTTTTTTCACCAGCAAACAAAGCCAAGCCAGCTGTTTCCCCCTGTTTCTCATCTTTATGCCAAGCTAGGCCTAACTGTCTCCTGGCAGTTAGCTATGAGTAAGACATCAGAGTGGAATCAATCTTCTCATTGAACTCTTGGTAAGAAGGCGAGTAAGGATATTTTCCCAAAATGTCAAACTGAGATACAGACACACTGATATCCACATACACATATGTAAATTCCTCCCACTCATGTAAGTCAGTAAACAACATAAAAAGATATAAGTGGCCTTTTTAGTTGCAATTCTGGATTCATTTTTTTCCCACTTCCAGCTGTATTTGACAGTAAGTGTTCAGCATAGACAAGGGTATAAATAGCAGCACTTTCAGCTGTAATCTTAATGGTCAGACCTGACTCTGAAACAGCAAACAGATGCCTAAATGTGCTCCTCTTGCTGTTGTTCACATCAGCTTCTGACAGCAGCTCTTAGACATAATCATTCTGTGTGAACATCAGGTGGTGAGGCGTTAATGTTCGATTGCGCTGTTTGCTGTAAAAATTGAGAAATCTTGAGGAGGCAGCCGTAAAGAGGTGAACAAATCCCTGCTAGAAGGACCGAATGTGATTAGTGCTTTTTAATGAATGCATTACCAAACCAGCATAATCAGGTACTGCCACTTTCAAATTCAAATCCTGTTGCTTTTCCTTTAGTTTTATCCTCTAAAAAGAGATTTTTGATGAATCCTTCTCACAAATTATTGAGGTTACTAAGGTCTATAGCTGCATTATATTTTATTTCCAATTCCAAAACCATTATGATACATCCCACGAAAAAAAGAGAGTAATTCAGAATCTTTTTTCTCTTGGTTTCTGCACATGAGCCCACACACACACACACACACCTCTCCACCTTCAATTTGCTTTGTTCCTCTGAAGTGCACCTTCATGCTTGCCTTTGCAAATTGCAGTTTTTACTTAACACAACGCTTAATTGCAGACACATGCTTGAGTGGTCACCGTGCCTATCAGAGGCAAAATGAGTCACAGCAGCGCAGTGTAGATTATTCTGGAATCAGCAGCCGTGGTGCCAGGCTCACACTCTAAGCCCCTTCCCCCCCGGTTGAAAACCAGAGCCGAGTCCATCTCCTGGGCATCAGCACCAGATGGCAGAACCAGTAGCGGAGCA
This sequence comes from Acanthurus leucopareius, assembly GCA_029814765.1. Lineage (NCBI taxonomy): Eukaryota > Metazoa > Chordata > Actinopteri > Acanthuriformes > Acanthuridae > Acanthurus > Acanthurus leucopareius. Next base: position 5,048,912 of record JAQMCX010000023.1, read on the forward strand.
GGGGAAATAAGCGGTGAGGAGAAATGGGGAATAGAGAGAGGAAATGAGAGAAAAGTCATAGATTGGAAAAACAGGGAGGATAGAAAGCGCCTGGGTTCGGTCTGATCATTAGATTTCTAAACTCAGACGGCTGCGGATGGATTTGCATAGCCTAGGGTTGGCAGTGGCCCACTTTCCCCTCGCTGTCTTTCTGAAAGACTGCCAGTGCATTCCATTATTTGTGTCAAGGCGGGTTCTGTGATGAAGAAAATAACAGTGCTGGCACATAGTCAGAGTTTACAGTCTCTCTCTCTCTCTCTCTCTCTCTCTCCCTCTCCCTCAACCCCCCCACCCACCACCCCCCACCCCCCCGGTGCTCACTGCGACTGGCTGATTCCTGAATGCAACCCAGATATCTGCTGAGGAAGAGGGTGGGGGGGCGACACCAAACAGAGAGAAGCAGGAAAATGAGAAATACAGAGGGTGAGAGAAAGTGTAAACAAGATGAAGATGAAGAGAATGTGTTAAAGAACGAGAGAGCTAGAAAGAGCAATGCAGGACACGTACTGTCTACAGGCAGAGCTGGAGGCCGGGCTCGCTCTGGAGACTGAGGAGCCCAGCCGGAGAGTAGCTCCCATAGTTTAAAAGCCTTTAAGACATTACCTTTTTATCTAGCCCCTGCGCTAACGGAATGAGAAGCACACACAGACAGGCGTCCATGAGGGGGATGCTGGCTAAGGAAGAAAGGTGGACTGCAGATGTTGAAGTTCCACAGAGCAATGAATCAAACTTTATGCATCAGTAGTTGGTAAAAGTTACCATAAAAGCATGGGCTAAATTAAATACATGCTCTAAAAGTAATTGTGTGTCACATATATTAATAAAATGTGGTGCTTATGGTGTTCTTTTAGTCCTAATTAACTGTTTGTAAAATTAGATGTGTTTTTTTCTTTCGACTGCTTTTCGGAATAATTAATTCTGAAATATATCACTTATTAAGTCACCTTTCACTCTGTGGGTGTAAGATATGGAACCATAATCTCACCTAACTCTAATAGTGACTGTAACTAAAGGTGGACTCATTAATGTGCCTGTGCTAATCATCAAAAACATATGTAACAGATAATAAAAAAAAAAAAGTTTCTCTCTTTTTTTAGCCAAACATACATTAGTTTAAATCAATATCAAGGCAGGGATTTTATGCCGGTATGAAATAAGGATTAACTTATTATGGTAAGAAACAAATGACACACTGCCAAATAAAATGAGGGTGAAACAACAAGAAACATTTATTGATACAACGCTGAGTGAAGAAAAGACTCTCCTTGGCCAACTTCCACAAGGAACAGCAGCTCCAGTTCTGTTGTTGGTGCAGGGAGGCTTCAGAAAAGAGTCAAGGAGACGACCCTCATATAATGAGTCCTTTCATTAAATGATGTCCGCCCACAGGCCTCAGTTGTGGCCAATTACTTGATTCTGCATTCCACTGCAGAACAATGAAGGTTTCTACTGTTTAGTAGTTTTATGGTCCATTTTTTGTTTATCTAAATCCCTAATAAGAGACGCAAACACTTTAAAGATCTATACCATGTAATCAATATGAGTTTAGCATAAATTATGTATAATGAATGATTATATAAACTCACAGAGATTTCTGCTGCTCTTTGATGTGTAATATATGTATGTTTTAAATAGCAAGAGGTTTTATGTGCCTGCGATTTACCATAATGGGCAAGTAAAGCAGATGTCTGTCTGAAAAAAGTACCTTGTGTGGATGATGTCCTATATACTACATGAATGTTCCTCATCACTTACATCCCTGTTTGAGTGACATATTGTGCTAATTGTGATTGTTTTTGGAGATATTTGCTGCAGTTTTTAACATACAGTCCTGTGTGTAAAATTGACACTCACACACACACACACACACACACACACACAAGAGGAGTTCCTACAAATTCACTTTGAATATAATTAAATGTGTGCGTTTTTCAGGTGTATGTACTTTTCGGTACATTTATGCAGCAGTGTAAAGTAACTGTGCTTGACCAATCATTATGCAAATATTTTTTATTGGAGCCCCCCCACCCACCACCACCACCACCACCTCCATCGCATATAACACAAGCACATGCTCATGCTCAAACACACACACACATAAAAACATACAAAACTGTAAGTGTAATACACAATGAAATGAGAGATTCGTATATGCCGTTATCACATTCATTTTTAAAGTAGCTTGTTGTAGGTGAACAGTTGTTTTGAAGACTGGATGACATGCTTTATGATAATCAACAATAGGCAGCAATCGTCATCATTATCCTTCTTTGGCCCCTCAAAACTAAAAATTGGTTGAATTGAATCCAAACAAGTATTAAACTAGTCTATTTGCAGGTGTACAAGTATCAATCCAACACCATATTTTACCCAGCATTCTTTGTTGATATGCAATACATAAATATATACAAGGATGCATACTTTAGAAGAATTTATTCTTCTAAGGGAATACACGTGTGTTTGTGTGTGCTGCATTTCCACGTGACTGACGTGTCAGGCTTCTGTTCTTATGCCCATAATTTTAATATGAATGATGTCTTATTTACTGTGAGTCAAAGCCGCGTCTCTGATATTCTGTGTATCACCGTGGCTCTATTCCTCACAGGAGGCTCTTGCGGCTTGAGGCTATTGTTATTCATGGGCAAAGGTGTTTTTACTGTCTCTGCATATTTTTAGGGATTTGAATAACCATCCCCCTGTGGTTCAGAATCTGCTGACCTAATGAGCCAACCTGACTGATTGACATGGGAGACCATCAGAGCAGCCATTCATCATCCCGGCGGTGAATAAACATTGGATATTTCATCCTTCCAATGTATGCTTGATAATGGATCATTTTAATCCTGTTGGCGGAAAAAGAAAAAACCTATACAAACTGCCAACACGTGCCTGACAATACATGATCACAGTCCCACGTCTTAAATCCACATGAGAAGAGCGCAGAGGTTTCCAAGAATTTCAACGATATGAAATGATGATTGCTTTTTAGGCTCACAAAAGAGCTCATTGGACAATAAAACTGCTGGTGAATATAGATAAAAAATGTTCTTTTCTTTCAGAGAAGTACTTCAGTTAACAAGATTGAGGAGGGCGTCTTCAGGGGAGCGCTGAAATGCAGCACGAGTGACAATGGTGTGAGTAAAATGCACTGGATGTGTTTTTAATTGTTTTTGTCACTTGTGTATTCAGAGGCGTGGATCAAGCTGTCACTTAACAAGACTTCTTATTGGAAATCACTGTTGTTCTTGCTCTGCTTGGAAAGCAACTGGATTGACTAAATGTTTTTTTGGAGTTTCTTTCTTTTTGCCAATTTTCAATGCAAAACAAATCTAGAATGAATGAAAGGCTGAAAAAATGTGTCTTTCTAAGTCATATAAAAAATTGACCTTGCTGAAGTTTCTAAGTTACAAAAGTCACAAGTTCAAGTTTATCTGAGCCTTTTTTCAAGTGCAATAACTATTTAAATTGAGGAATCTGTCCTTCCCCTTCTCACATAGCTTTAATTTCTACTTTACAAGTGATGAGTGGCTCTGCATTGTGTAACCACTGTGTATAGAGTATATGTTGGAAGGTTGTGATATGTGGAGGTTTTTCATATTGTATAAACGAACAGTTCAACATTTCTCTGCAGACTTAGAAAGGTCATTCAGGCTTTTATCTCCTCCAGACTTAACTATTGTAATGCACTTTATTCTGGTATCAGTAAGCGAAACATTCAAAGTCTGCAGTTTATACAAAGACGCTGCTGCCAGGCTTTTTAACGCCTACACAGAGAAGCAACCATATTGAACCAATTCTTGCTAACTTTCACTGGTTACCTGTGAGTTTTAGGATTGATTTTAAGATATTTACCGTTTGTTTTAAAGCCCTGAATCGTCAGGCTTTTTACCGTCTTGCTGTAATCTGCTAACTCTCTCTTCCTGATTGCTGCCTTATGGTTCTTATGGTTCCACAATCTTAACTTATCACTAATCAAACTCTGCCTGGAGATCTCAGGCAGGTAAACTCAGTATCCCCTTTCAAATCTCTTCCTTTGATCCACTTTTATGGCTTTTTCATAAATAACATTATTTTTAAGAACTATTTAAACTATTTTGTCATATATTTATTTCTGTTCATAACTTATTTACTGACATTATCTATTTTTATTGTAAAGCACTTTGTAGCTGTTTTTTGAAAAGTGCTGAATTAAAAAAAGTTATCTATATTATAATTTCGGAAAACATTCATTTTTATCTTCTTTCACAGAGTTAAAAAAAGATAGTTTCCACTCTAATGTCTTTGTGTTAAATATTAAGAAACAGCCAGCAGCTAGTTAGCCTTGCTAACAGGAGGAAATTAGCCACCTTGCCTAGATAAAAAGTCTGCACACTGGTGTTAGAAACTACTTGGTCATTTCTATGATTCACAGGTTTTAGTAGATAGATTTTTTGGGGTTTGGACAGAGCCAGTCCAACTGTTTTATTCCTGTTTTTTGCTAAGCTAAACTTGAAATATATAACAATGTGCTCATTCTATGCTTTAAAAAAAAGATTATTTTCAAAAAGGTCAGGCTATATCTGCGAAAGAGCAATTTGTCTGTGTGCATCTCTGCATATTCTGAGTATCAAACATATTAAATCTTAGTAAAAATATGCAACACATCAAATGTAAGCAGTTTTTTTTTGTGTGTGTGTGTGTGTGTGTGTG
>JAQMCX010000023.1:5053739-5091556 GCA_029814765.1 Acanthurus leucopareius
GGGGTGAATGCATATCTCCAGAGTCCAGTAATCAGCTGTAAAAGGGCCTGTTTGATTGGTGCACTGCATTTCTGATTGTGCCTAAGTGTTAGTGCAGGGGCTGGGGATTTCAGCAATTACGTAGAATAGTTGATTAACGAAGAGGACATCAACAGTCCTCTTTGCTTCCTCCTCATCATCAGCATATCCACTTGTCATGAACACCTGTCATTGGCACCATTTACTCCACAATAATGAGGGTTCATACCGAGGACTGTCTGTCATCTGTCAGGAGAGAAAACTGTGGTCCAAGGAACAGTTGCTATAATTTAAACTGAGCCAGGGCCTGTTGCAGGTTTGGAGTTTCCTATAACTTTCATGCACACTGTCAGTGGTTCCTGTCTAAACGCTGAGAGTGAGTTGAGCTCAGACTTACTTCTGAAACTGCTTAGACTGGAAAACATACAGTAGGTCTGCCCTTTATATCTTTGGCAGTTCAATCCAAAAATCCCTTAGGGAGGCACACACCCATTTAAAGGCCTTTAAATGATGATTGATGAGGCATCCTCAGAATGAGCCTGCCTCCTTCCACTACTTTAGAAACAATCTGTTATCCCCAAAACACCAAAAGCCGAGGCACTTTGTTGTATTTGGCCCCCTAATTTCCTTGTATCAAGGGAATGGGAGCCATTAGCCATTAAAGTGACAGCAGAGAGCTTCGAAGGGCAAGTTGTCCAGAAATGGAAAGTCCTCGCTCTAACTGGAGGTCAGAGGGCTGCTAGTTTGTTGTTCCCCTCAGGGGCCTCACACAGCACTCACATGCTCCCTTTTAAAAATATCTAGGGAGAACATATGGCCAGGAGGAAATATCAGAGAGAAGAAAATAGCTTAATAACAAGTTGGACAATCTTTACTTTTCACTTCATTGAATCTATTACAGAAAGTGTGTGCGACACTTTTACAGACTATTAGTCGATCCATTTTATTTTTTTGTCTTGTGCTTTGCTGGTCTCTTTAAATAAAGTAAAATGTAGCTCTCTATATTTCTTAGCAAAGTCTATATAGTTTCTAAATAATATATAACCTTGGGCCCTTTTTACACATACACTGTTACCATGAAAATATCCAGACATTATCCAGATGAGCTGTATGTGTGAACACAAATGTCTAAATCAGTTTTCCAGACGATAGATACACTTCAGCATGTCAGCCCCCAACAAAGTCAGTATAATATCTGATTGAGCCCTTGTGTGAATAGAGCAGGTCAACATCCGCAGACCTCACAGCAAGCAAGTGGGCGTGTTATGTTGAACAGAGCGCAGCTGCATCACACTTCTACCCTCCATATATATTGCTTTTAATGCAATTTGTTAGTATTGCACATATGTCAAAATACAGCAAATATCTATATTGACGCAAAAAAGACTATTATAATAATCCTCCTCCGCCTGCATGCCCAAACTTTGTGCTGCCTCTCTCTTAAACCACGCAGAGTAATGCCAGTAGTTCAGCAAAAGAAATGCCATTTTAAGATTCATTTCACACTTTAGCAGCATGTAGACTGAAAACTCCACACATAAATAGACTCTCTCTCTATTGTGCCACCAAAAGGTTTAGTTCAAAAAGCCAATGTCTAAAAATGTATCAATAATGCCTCCCATTACTAAATTTAAACTATTAATAATTAAGATAGTTAAAACAGCTAATGTACATGTTAGCCTATTCCAACTATGTAATAGTTAAAACAGATTTTATAAACAGTTTCTTAATTGTTTAAAATGGTTAAAACATCTAATATATTTGTGTCTCTTATGCTCATTATTAGTTATATCACTGAAATCAGCTTTGCTGGGTACATGAAGCTTGGACACGCACAGCATTTAACTTAGAAGAAGTCACTTCAGCGTGGGTAAGATTAGGGCACATTATCACTTACATCATGGATGATGCTTAAACTGGAAGAGGGCTGGAATATCTGGAAATTATTCACTCACACCCGAAATTGATTATTGATTTGATCAAAGTTTGCAATAACTAGAGAAACTAGATTATGATAACTAGAACTTTCATAATTATAACTTAGTTTTTTGTTTGATTTTTAATTAAATTCAAACAGTGTGAAGTTTGTTTTTGTGATGTTAATTAATTTTATGGCATCGTATGTCATTTTGTGTCTGTGTGTGTGCATGTGTGTGTATATATATATATATATATACACCTACATACATATATATCATATAAATAGGTAGATAGGTGTAGGAATATTGACATATTTAACTTAGATGATACTTGTAGTGGTAAAAAGTACATTATCAGAACCAGATAGTCTTTTCTGGCGATTACTTGGCTCAGTCTTCATCAATATTACCTTTGAAACATTGAACAGGGCTGTTAAAGTAAAGAGAAAGATGAGACAGAAGAAATGTGAATCATTGATTGAGACAAGTGCAGACATTGGACTGAAAAACACACCTGCAAACAGGGGATGAAATCAACAATGGAGATAAATTGTGATGCAGGACACAGTCTAGAAGCAAATTGATTGTCAGGTTGGTATTTTCATCCCCACACAACCCCCAACTCCCTCTGCCGTAATAAATTGTCCACTCTAGACCAGTATTGATGCCCCTCAGCAAAGGTACAGTATGTGAAAATAAGGGAGAGAAATTGAAATAACCCAAAGGAGACAGTGAGAGATGGAGTACAGAGGCAGAAAGAGATAGAATTTCACAGGGAAGAAGAATTACCAGGAGAGAAACAAAGACACAGAAAACAGAATTAGAGAGGGAAACTGTCCCCGCACCCAACAGAAAATCTGTATTGACTTCAGCAGCGTGAAAACTTAAACCCTTTAAAGGATTTTTTTTCATCAATGCAACTAACACAGAACGCCCTGATTTATCAGACAAGAGCCCACTGAGCCCTTTGCCCTCAAATTACAGATTTCCTTCTGAGAACAAATAGAAAAACTCGATCCTTTGTTTCTGTTCTCCCTGGGCCTACAAATCTTTTTCTGATTACTGGATGCGTTTGGGGACTCCGGCATTATTGGGATATTGTATTTCCCTTTACCAGAATTGCTGCATGCATTTTGTCTAACAGACGCAAACAGACACAGTTTAAAGTTTGGAAATGATTCAAGAAAAAAAAATAGAAAATGTTATCATAGCTGTTCAGACGCCGTGAATCCTGCGTAATATCATATACAGGTTCAGTAGATAAACAGCTGTTTAACAAATGGGCCTGTCGAATTCAAGGCTGCAGCCCTGAACCTCCAGAGACCCGTAAAGCTCAAAGTTAGGTTTATCACTTGGTTTGATGTAACCATAGTAGTTTAAGGCTAATTACATAAATATGTACAATTTAAGCGTATTATTTACTGAAATTTGGGGATTCTGTATGATGAAATAAATCATCTCAAACACTTACTGTGGAGAGGGACCAGTGTTGTTGCAATCAACTGAGCATCTTTTTCTTTTTAAAAGATGAGACCATTTTGTAGATTTCTGAATTCAGTTTTACTCTTGTGAGGGGATCTGTGGGGATAATGTGATGTTACAGATTTATTTACCATCTGCTAACCTCCCTCAGAGAGCATTGTGGGAACATCAGGGTCCTGAGGTAGAGGGCTCTGCCTGCGCTCACACAGCTGGGGTTACGATTTCTTTATCTCTGTTTCTTCATATCTCTCAATGGCTCCGCCCAGTACTTAATTCTATGTGTACAGAGGGCGGAGCCTAATTACTGTCCACTCTGCCAAGAGAGGTAATCAGATTAGTTCACTGACCGAGTACTTCTTTATTTGCCAAGGCCACAGAAAACTCAGAGGTAGGGGGCCCCAATCCCACCCAAAAACGCTCACCTAGAGGTGGGTGGAATCATGGCTCTGCCTTACAGGAGTTAAAAAACAGACACCCTGCTCACCTCACAACATGGCATGTACCACAGTGGGAGGGACTTTCACTACCTGTCTATAGCCTAAAGCCACAGATTAATGTTCTATCCATATGCATGTGTTCAGTAAAGTGCAGTTGTGAGACAATTCAAAGATTCTGTCTTTGGCTGGTAGAGGTCGAGCATCTGAACTCTGCTCTGTGCTTGCTTGGTGGTGAAAAAGGCAACTCTCACATACTCATGATCAATTTCACAACCACCCACTCCAAACTATAAACCTCAGTGCTCTCTTTGCTCTCTCCCTCTGTCCTTTCTAGCACCTTTTACCCTCTTCCTGCCCCCAATCCCCATCCTTTTTTCTGACCTGTTACCTCCCTTGCCCTCTTGCATGCCCTCCATCTTAGCTTCACTCACATGAGAGTATTCCTTGACCTGAGATCCTTAAACGGAGCGCTGGCTGATTACGTTAGATTAGCAACTCAGTCTTTCTCTGTCTGTCAGTATCTTGGTGTCTGACTTTATCTATTTGATTTGTTAAAAGAGAGATTGCATCGGAGAGAAGGAAGCAAGGGGAAAAGAGAAGAAGAGAATCAGTCCATTGTGAAGGGCTGACATGACGGCCATTATCGTTGCGTGATGGCCAATTATAACTTCTTTTTCACCATCTGTGTGGATGCAGTAGACAGTATTTCAAAGTATAGCAAAGAGCTGCCTCTTTAATGACAGTTTACAGTGAGTGTTTTTCTTTTTTTTTTTAACAAAAGCTTCCATCATACAAAGCCAAAAGTGTCAATTTAGCACAGCAGCTCTCAGCCCGAGGCAGTTGGCCACTATCCGCTATAATTGAGTTTCGTTGTCATTGTGGAGCTGCTTCGATCATAGTTTGAAGTAAAAGTTGGAGAAAAAAAGGAAGTGAATTTGATATAAAGTCATCAGACATCACTGCAACATTCTGGCTCAAAAGTTTTAGTAGAAAGTAGTCCGTCATCAACAGTTTTTGGATTGTTATGTTGACAGTTTGAGTTTATTTTTAGGTTATATTCCATATGCTTCTAAACCTGGAAGCCAATCGGATCTACTGTGATATTCAAAGTTGTGAAAAGTTAAAAAACTTGTTTCTTTTGTACTGAAATTACATTATTAAACCATCACTGTTTCTTTCATAAGAATATCTTGACATTTAATTACAAATTGTTATCGAGGAACAAGTTGATCCACCTCATATCCTACTGTAATTGTTTTGCATAGAAAGTGCTCAGCCTTGTCAGCATCAAGTCAGAGAGAGGTGCAGATTTACAGTCATGATAGTGGATTCATACGCATTGTGATAAAATTAATGGGACTGGCAAGGATCTGATTTTTATATTTGATTTTTGAAAACAGCAAGACCTTCCACAGCATTATTTAGATTTTTGGGGGGGTTCAGGTTGGAAGTTTTTTTGTACCCCAATACTTCATGTTCCTATTCTAATGCAATAATAATATAACAGCCATGCTAGTGACTGTGTGAGACTGTACTTATGCATTGCACTTGTTCAAAGCAAACTGGTTATATCAACATGTTAACATGCCCACAATGGTTTGGTTTAGTAATATTTAGCAAATAATTTGTCTAGTTTGTTCACCATCCTAGCTTAGCTTGGTGGCAAGCTAACATTTGGTAGACTCTGAGCTGTCTCGCAAGTTTTGATCACACCTCATTTAGTTCATTTTTAGGGGTGTGTGAATGTTTAGGATCTTTTTATGGCAACCAATCAATTGTAGGGTCATTTTAATATATGCGAAAAATGACGACTTGCTGGTGTCACTGAAGGAATTCGAGAGATAACTTACGTCAGTGGGACTCTGGGGATAAAAAAAAATTTCATTGCAATCCATCCAAAAGTTTTTATTAAACGTCCAAACCAATCTAAAAAAAAATATCAAGTGGGTAAAGAGGAGGAGGAGCAGCAGCAAGCCCATGAAGAATGATAGGCTCTCTGGAGAGACATTGTTAGATCACTTACTCCAGAGATCTCTGTATTGGTCCTATGATCAAATTTAATGAGAATAGAAGATAAATGATGAGGAATGAAGCCCTGATAATGAGACAAGGTTTTATCAATGTCCCTATGAACCACAGCACACACAAAAGCCATCTTCTTTGCCAATAAATCTCACAAGGAAAGAATGAACATCAAACAAAATTAGGTGTGAAAAAGTTAAAAGGTTCTCCCCTGTTCCTGCAAAACTCTCCAGACAAAAAAAGAGGGTGGTAATTATCATACAGTCCCTAAAATGTTGGTGATTCAGATAGAGTTGTGTGTTTGTGTACAGCCATGTGCGATGGTACAAATGAAGATGTGTGAAGACAAATAAAAGAAATTAGGAAAAGCTGGGGAGCACTGTAATAGAGTCACTTTCCTCAGAGTACATTAATGACCCGAGATATTGAAAAAGCTAAATTGGAATCATTGACAAACCCTAATAAACATTTACTAATCCCCTCAATATCACAAATTAAAGCTTAGATCAATTCATGAGGACTCAATCTCTGGTAATTGTGATTGCAAAAGTGGCATCATATAATATCACAATTGCATTTTCTGATTAATTGCCCTCCAGATGCGTGCTGTATATAGCCCAGCACTCAACTCAAGGACAGCCACCTGGCGTCTGCAGTGTGCTGTGAAGAGAGCTGCCTTCTCATCACTGTTTGATCCTGCAAGCGCCAGCAAACCGGTGTTTTATCAGGACAGCTAATTATAGGCAGAGAAGAATGTGGAAACGGCATCCTGCCTCCAGAGGAACACAGCGTGCCCACACATTCATTTGTACACAGACGTGCTGAGAGGCATCCAAGGGTTGGCAACATGCATTTGTGTGATTAGGGAGTGCATGTGCACACACACACATGTGCGCGTGCACACAGCGACGTCAGAATTTCCTCTGAGGTTCACCACCATCCATCTATCACGCAGACAGGACATCAAAATGACACGGCTAACTGCGCTGCTGTGGTTGGTCAGTGACTGAGATATTTCTGTGGCCCCAATTTGGGGCCCTTGAACTCTTTGGTCTTTGTTGGTATCCTCCCTTAACCCTGGATTTCTCTGTTGTGGGGGGGATTTGTTGAGGTTGAGTCTAGTTTGGGGAGGTAAACATCTCACTGGGCCTCAGTGGAAGCTGCTCTTGTACGCCGAGGCTACTCGAGTTCACCTAGGGCTGAGTTCACTCGCTGTGCTGCTGGTTGAAAAACTCATAAGATTTGTGCCTTTAGCCATGACACTAACGAGAATGATAATGAGTGTGTTATTATTATTCATGATTTGTTCCACATAAATTAGAAAACTTCACTTTGAGTTACCAGACAAATAAAATAATACAATTCTCATTATCAATAATTTATAATAGCCTAATTAGCTGCTCATTTTTTTATTTGCTTTTATATTAAATGACAATTTTTGAGAGGGAATTAAAATAAGTATGATTAAAAAGACAAAACAAATAGAAAAGACAACAAGATTTACATAAATTGGCACAGCTAAAAAAAACAGTTTCTCAGTTTCAGTGAAAAATATCAGTAAAAAGTGAGGCTATGATGTCACAGGAGTCTGCTGTGGTGTAATTGCAGCTGATTTATCTGCTTCATACTCAGTGCAGAACAACGGTTCATTTAACCTGAAAAGAGTTTTGACCTTCAAACCATATTTTTTAGGTTCTTCTCTCTTTTTTTGCCAATAACTCAACATAGGCTCATGAATTATGAAATCTGTATAGCATTAAATTTAGCTAATCCTCAGATTTGTGTCTGTAAGTCTGTGTGTAAGTCTGTGTATATGTGTGTGTGTTGTGTTCTGCTTGCTGTTCACAAACCCTTCCAGCATCTCAAGAATGTCAGCAGATGATGCTCTTCCCTTGGATCCTGGCTTCAGGGCACAAGTTATAAAACTCCTTTCACCTGATTCGTGCCCATTTTTCCATGTTTCCTGTACAAACACACACACACACACATACACGGCACACTTCCAGCATGTTGCAGTTCTCCCCCTTTAAGCACAGTCACTTCATATAAATTATTAGAGGTAATTTTCACAGCCATGACTGAGCAGGGAGGGGAACTTGGCTTCTCTTTGCAGCAGAGGCCCCTCCTTAGGGCCCCTGCAGTGAGCAGAAGTTGGAAACATTGATTTGTGCCATTCATCTTCATGTCAGAGGTGTGTGTGTGTGTGTGCGTGTGTGTGTTTGTATGAGTCGACCTCTGCCTCTCCGCACCCATGTGTGCGCCTGTGTGTGTGTGTTGTTTTCCGCGAATGCACGTGTGTGTGTGTGTGTGATGTATTTTATTGACAGATGTTCTGACAGCACAGTCGTCTTCCAGCCTGTCTGAGGAAGAAGCAGCAGCTTGTTCTGATTTGTGAAAAGCTCAGAAGCTGCAGATGTCAGGAACCAGAACAGTGAGCGGTTTGCGAATCTTTTCCTCTTTGTCTCCTGCTCTTTTTCTCTTCTCCGATTTATACATGAGCATACAGACATAGAAAGATCTACTCCAGGAAAGTTTTGTATTTATGTACCCAAACAAATGTCTGCCTTATCTACCGAATAAATCAGTGAATGACTTATAGAAGAGGTGCTTAAATCTAGCTGAAGTTGGAGAATAGTGCTGCTGAGCATTTGAGACTCACGAGTCTTAAACCCCCGAACTAATAAAATCAAGTTTATACAGTAAACTACAGCAGTGCAGCAGAATGGCAACTGGGATGTATTTCTCAGCGGGAAAATACTTTAGGAATTAGCAAAGGCAAAAAAAAAGTTACATGACAGTCAAATAAAATTTTGTTTTATGCTCCTTCAGTGAAACATCTCCACCTATCTAAACAGTCCCCCAGTGGGGTCCCTAACATAATTGTCAACAGTAAGCCCCCCACCCCACCCCCCCGGTTGGTTCCTCCTCCAGCAGAATTATCACAATGTGGTCCTGACCTCACCCCCTGCTGCTGGGGGGTCAATCGAACCCATGTATTATAGAAAAATGTCTGTGAAGAAAAATATTTGTTAAAAGACAGAAAAGCCTGAAAAATTCCAGAGTTCATATGATGAGCTGTTTAAATATGATTTCTGCATCCAGCATTGCAGCATTGAGTATGAGGGTGTCTTGTAATACAATCCAGTCCTACTTTTAACATAGTTTAGAATATGAAAATTAGCTGAATCCCACCAGTTTCACTCGTCATTGTGCACAAATCATATTCAAATACCTTCGAATTGTTGTGGTTTTGACAAACATGGTACAACAAAAAAAAAAAAGGGAATGTGTTTGTTGGCAAAAGTCACAATCTCTCTCAGCTCCTGCACTGCTAACTGCTTCATCCTCTTATTTCATGAATTCCAATACGACGGGCCTAATCCTGTTCCTGCCAGCAACACACGAGATAAATAAATCAGGAGGTCGACCTTGTGAACCGATCCGAGAATACATCTGGACACAAACAACCCATCTGGTTTAAATAAGGTTGATGCATTTGTTCATACATTTAGCTTTGCATTCTGAAGCTGCTCGATCCCTTTGGTCAAAACAGCGCCATTTAATGTAAGTTCACTTCCTGATATCCTGCACACTGCATTTATGTAATCACACTGGCACTCTTAAATACTGTTCAAGTACGTCCAAAGCAGTCACATTGATTTGGATCCTTAATATCTTTGTTTTGGTAACAGTTCTGCAGTTGGCTGAGCGTATAGGAGCGCTGCCATTTAGGATAAAGCTGTAAGGATGAGCAAGAGGACAGAGGTGAACAGATTTATACGCTGACAACTGAGAAAATCAACCTTTATGCTCATAGTTTCCAAAAATGTTTATTTATGGCGTCTGCTCCGTTCAGCCTGGCTTTACGAAAGCTGTAAGTCATTTCAGCCGACGCTTGATGTCTGTTTAAAGTATTACACCTTTCACGTATGTCAATAAATTTCTGTCTGAAACATATTGAATGTCTCAAAAAGTCATTCAGCACTGAGAGCAAAGATGAAACGTATCGGAGTTTCCCCTTGATGAGTTATATCGAGTCAAGGAAGTATTTCAAGTACATAAAAATGATTCAAATTCAAATTGCACAATAACGAGTGCTGGTAGTCACAAATATGTTTTTCCCGCTCTCACTGTAGGCCTGCAGGACTTTTTTTTTTGCTTGGATGTTTGATATCTGGAAATGATTTTTTGTGATGGGCAGCTTCCTTCAGATGTAGGATTGATAAGAGTGGATGAACACCTTGGAGAGTCAGAGGTGATGATTGAGACCCACAGGATGATGCAAAATTTGTTTCTCTGCTTTAGACTAGGTGTTGATGAACACAAAGGCACATGTACTTGTTCATACACGTTCAGTATGAGAGGTGTGCTTCACACTTCTGGTAAAAAGCACCAGAAAAGCATGCACATGCATCATGCTTGGTTGTTTGTTTGTTTTTTTTCTGCGTCATGATTTTGTGCAGGTTTGAATTGTTTATTTAACCATTCCAATGCATCTGCTGCAGTCACCAAACTGGAAAAGGCGTATAAACCCATGATACTCTTGTTTACTCTTCTAGATTTCCATTCTGCTATGGTTACATTGCTTGCAAAATCCACCCAAAGGCAGGGTAAGCTATGAAAGCCTTTTATCAGCTCAGCTGGTGCCCAAATATCCCAGGAAATAGCATGTAATATTCTCTCCCTCTTTCTTTCCGAAGGGATGCCACCTCATTTCCTTTGTGTTGCTGTAATGCAGAGAGTCAGGTCCGCCTGCGCTTACCTTCAAGGCTCCTGCTGCTTGTCACATTCTGCTCTGACGTAAGGTTTAAAAGTCTCTTTTAATTTACATTCATATATATGATTTCTTTGGCAGCCAGCATGTTGACATGTTTTAATTGACAGTTAGCTAAAAACCCCTCCCCCAAACAGTGACTATGCACGGCCAGCCTGTCAGGCTTTATTTCTCTGCATCCAAAGCAGCATGCATGAGACAATAATATGCGAGATACTCAGATTTAAAAGGACCAGTGTATAGGATTAAAGAACTGACTAATGACAAAAAGGGACAAAATATTCAATATAATGTTTTTAGTATTGTGTTTCATCTGTATATACTCTCCTGAAAATAAAAATCCTGTTGTCATTACCCTCAAAGAGCTACAGAGGGAACAGCCCCTCTTCCATGAGCCTGCCATTTTGCACCACAAAGCCTGTACAGTAATCCAGAATAGATGATCAGTTTAGGCTAACTTTAGCAGCTCTGCCTTGATCTTTGTTAAATAATATTTATGATATGAATCAAACTCATAGGTTAAACTTTATACTCAAAGCCTTTTCTCCTGAAACATGAATAAATCAACTGTTTTGTTTGTTTGTTTTTTTGTTTGTCTTATTTCAATCTTAATCTACATGGATTACCAGCTGGTTATGGTGCTGGTTTAAAGTTCGGAGAATGCAGGTTTAGCTTCGGTCTTTTAGCACAGCACTGTGTATTTAGGCATCAGAAGCATATTTAAATGCACAATTTCAGCCACTGGAGGTCTCTCAATCAAAACAATTAAAAAAAGAGACATTGTTTGGATTATAGCCACCATTGCAGATGCAAATCTATCTGAGAATGAGCACAGACAAGAATGTGTCAAAGTTTGATTCAAGTAAAATGTAGTTTTGTTTGTCAACTTCCTTCCTCGCTATCAGAAGCTAGCATCAGAAAACAAAATGAAATGCACTGTTGCCTTAAAAAAAACAACAACTAAGAATTGAAACCACTTGAGATACTGAAAGTGTACAACTTAACAACATATAGAATAAAGATAGTAATTTTTGGACAGATAAGATGCTTCTTTGTTTTGAAACAAATCTTAAACAGAAAGTCAGATAGACAGTGTTTTCTTTAACTGTCAGATCCAGTGTTATCTGAGGTAGCTTGTCAGCTGCAGTGGAAAATTCCACCTTTTAAAAGTTGCTATTTCAGTTAACTGCATTGCCAGGAAGAAATTAGTAAGGCTGCTTTTGTCTGCCTTGCTGAAATCAAATACACAAGTTTATAAAAAAAACTTAAATAGTTGTAAATCTGCCACTGTTAACATCACAAACTGCATAATGCAGCATGTGAGACTGAAAAGCTTGATAGGCCTTGAATCTGATCATCTTAATGCTCTTAAGTCTTTATGGGCACTGTGCTGTGATCCAACAGAGTCTTTCTTTTGATGCCTTGACTTGACACTCGTCCACAAACAACCTGAGGTTTAACTCGAACCAGCAGTCAGCAGTTATAAGCTTACACAGGCTGGTTTGTCATGTAGTTGTATGTTCTTGTTACAAGGCAAAGTAATTCATAACTTTCACGGAAAGCTTACTTGGTATTTATTTTTTAATGTCGTATGAAAAAGCCTGTTTAAAGTAATCAAACACTAAACAACAAATCGATACAGAATGTCACAGATTAATTAGTGACAATATTGCCTTCCAAGAGTCAGAGTCATCAGAGTCTCGGTTACAGAAGGAGCATTGAAGCAACATGATTTGGTTTTTCAGATAATAATATGGTACAGACATGGTGATTATACAATAATGATGCTTTTCCAAGCATCGAGATGAATTCCCAAGATGAGCTCTGGTGTGTTCTAGGCAGACACCTATTTTTGTCATAGTCCTGTCTAGTCCGGGCTTGTTTTATTGTTTTCTGGATTTTTCCTATGTTTCCCTCCTGAGGCCTGTGCTTTGAAGCAGGATTTGCGGTTAGCGAGATAACTTCAGGTTTAACTCTGGGTGTTCAATCTTACAGAGGTGGATTATTTCCTTCCAGGGAATATCACCACTGTAACTAATGCTGATTACAACATACCGTCCAGAGCAGGTTATGTTTGCATAAGAGATCAAGGCGCATAAAAGACTCCTCCCAACAACCAATCAGTTCTCTTGCAAAATGACATCAGCATAATAAAAGATCCCGTGGAGACCGACAGACCCCACGATTTCTCACATGAAAGACATAAATTCTTGTCCGAGGGAATGACTTATCTGTGTCAGCTTACTAAACCCTATGTTGCAGAGACCGAATAAAGGAATAAAGCCTTGTGCTTATTTGAAAGTTAATCCTACTTACCGCTTCAAATTATGTTTTATATTTATTTTTTTATTTGCTTCAAAGTCTGTCTGACCATCCCAGGGCTCCAGCTGAAAGAAGAAGTTTTAAAATTCTCACACACACCACAATAATACATCCAAGCAACACATTTAATGAGACTCATGAGTGAATACAATAAGTAAAATGAGTGGCTTGAAACGATGCCTTGAGAATATTACTAAGAGACATAGATGGTTTGGTGTAACAGAATTGTTTGTGGCTGCTGGAGTCAATACTTTTTCAAACTGTTGAATGAAATCTAATTTATTCAGACGCTTAATGATTGTGGAAATGAAATCATCTTGGTTTAATCAAAATGCAAATATTCCCAGCCATTGTTACATTTGTCTCATTGAAAGACATTATTTTTTTCTTTTTTTAAACCCTGATCTTTTATCGTGCCTTGGTTTGTCCTTTATTCTCTCTAATGTCCCGTCTTTTATCTGAACCCTAAGTCTGAAATAAGTTTGAATGAATAAATTAATGAATAATGGATTATAAAAATGTAATATTAAGATCTACTTGTGCCCTAATGATGTCACAGTGATATAAGATATTGAGGCAGTCGAGAGCTTTTTGATGTGCTTAGCTCTCTTTCTTTGAACTCCACTGCCAGGTATTTTGTGATCTAGTGCCTATCCCTTGGATATGTGTTTCTTTTCACTGTCTTTGTAATAATATTATCAAGTTTATGCATTCACACAGTCTGTGATTTTTTTAAAAGACGTCCATCCTGCATTTGGCAGCTGCAGCTGTGTTGCTTTCAGCCTGAACTATGTGTTTAACTTTGGCATGAAGTTGTCTAATATTGTAATTCGCCTCGTTTTAAAAATGACACTCTGCTGCCAGTAGACTTGTTAATGTGTGTAATTGGTGATATGCTTCAAATGCTGCCCCTTTTATGCGAATGTGTTCACGTCTAGATTGGGGAACCCTGAGTTTATTCACTGACAACCACTTTTGTGTGACCATCTAGCTTGATCGTGTCTGCTAAGTTTAATGAAGCCAGATAACAAAAAGAAATCCTGGGTTTGTTGAACTCAGGTCACTGTGAATGTCTCTCTGCTCCTCTTCAGCCTGTTTTTCCAGAAACACCTTTCCTCCACACCTGCCCTGCATTAGCCTCGTTAGCCCTCTCCTACTGCCAGTTTTTCCTCCAGCCAATCAGCATCTCTTTTCCCTAACCTGAGCGTCTCCACCTGCCTCTCACCCCCTCATTAGCTTAGTCTGTATTTAAGTCCAATTTTAAGTTTAGTCCTTAGCCATCTGCTTTGCTTTTAATCCTGGCTCTGCCTGCTCTGTTTTCCTTTCTGTGCTAGTTGCAACCTTGAGAGGCTTCAGACTCGACCTGGTCTCGTTGACAAAGATTTAAGATTTGAGTTGGAGTAAAAAATAACTTATGAGTATCTCTGTTGACAAGTCTAACAACTTTATGTCAGTAACATCAGCATTCAGCAGTTTAGCCATTCAGTGTGACTAACCTTGAGCTGAAAAACAGAGAAAGCACAACAACTGCTGGGCAAGTCAGACATTTGTGAGTGACACACTGTAAGATGAGTTGAAGAAAAGTTGGTGATTCATTCAATGTCTCACTAAGTGTCTTTCATTAGTGGAGGGCACAGAGGGTTAAAGCAGAAAAGTTTTGTTTTTTTTTTGTTTTTTTCCCAAAAGAAGGTGGTATGTTGTGTGTCTTCTGTGGTGCAAATATGAGTCTATTTATTACCTGGAAGTAACCAATGCAAAATGGACATTTTATCTAAGTTCCTTTTGTTGATTCACCATCCAAATTCTGCCATGTCTGTTTCGGTGTTTTGCAGAGCTGTTAACAACACTCCTACAGTCTTAGTGAAAAGCATGCGCAAGGCCATACAGGCCTATAACTATCTGGAGGCAATGGACCATTGAGAGGGATGATTCACGTCGACAGCAGAGCTCATATCATTCGGCGGAATAAAGAGGACATTCCTGGCAGGGAATGTACCATAATATGTATAGTATCATTAAAAGCTGGGAGAATGTTCTGTTTAGAATGAGATGGAGGAAACATGCGTGTTCTGCAAAACAACCGCATATGCAAAATATAGACACATACAGAGCACAAATTACTCCTAAACACTCTATTTCCTCAATTTGCAGAGCTTCAACAGGGAACCTGAATAAAACCATTAGCCCCCATACCTCCATTTCTGAGCCATTATATTTGAACTGATTTAATAAATATGCATTCATCTGGTCTGGGCAGTCACATCAGTAGGTTATTGAAACACAGACGACTTTCTCTCTAAGCCTGAAAAAGGTAAACACATCCACTAACCTGTTACCACTTAGGCTGCTTTTTGCACCTTATTTGGAGCCGCAGAATCCAATCCTGGACTGTTTACCCTCTCGGTTTTGGCTCCCCTCTGGAGTGGAGAATGCTCCAATCAAATCAGATCTGCTTGAAACAACAGCTCCGCAGTTAGCCTGAAACAGGTGATTTCACGCCACTTTCAAGTGAATCCTGGAGAGGGCAATTTAAGGTGAGGATTCAGTCAGAAAAATGCACTGTCTCTCGCAAAACCCATAATAAAGTTGATTTACTGATTCTTTTTTGGCTGCTGTTATTTTCACACCTTTCCAAATGCCTCCCAGACTATCACTTTGTAGTTCAAGAGCCACTGTTAAATTAAAAGTAGCTGCCAACTATTTGCATGTCCTTGCTTCCAAAAGTCTGTTTTGTGTGGCTACGAACCTGAGCTAACAGACTTAATACCAAAAATCCATCTATTAATACAATAACAGATCTTGGGACCTGCAGCCTCTCAAAGTTCAATGACTTGCAACGTCATATGATAGCAGTAACCTTTTCCATGAGACACAACAGATGCATCTCCCTGCTTGTTATTTTACCCTTTTGAGAAATCCATAATTTTTGACAGCTCAAGATTAATAATGTTTTGTCCAATAAACAGCTGACCTGAGCAAATCGTGTGACTGATTACAAATAGCCTGCTTAAATGCTGTTGTCAGTTGTTAATGGGAAAAAGCACGGAGCCAATGAAAAACTGCCACACAGCTTCTGCTTTAGACCAATCCAAGCAAAGGAGGTTGAGAAAATTGAAGATGGAAATGCTGAAAGGACTCCAATTTCTTATCCACAGAAATTGAGAAGGATGCGAGGAGAACCTGATTAAGGGATATTCTGGAGATGAGCAAGCAAATTTTGGCTCATAATTAACAAAACTGTTTAAAAATGTAGCTGATTTCCTTTTACACCTCAAGCAAACATTTGTGAGAAGCCACAAAATGAGGCTGACTTGCATTTTTTTATATGGAGACTCCAGTTTTACCGTCTGATGACATCATAGGTTGAGAGAGTGAATTCTGTGGTTTGTGGCCTCCAGTAAATTTCTCCCTGTTGAAGTTACTCTGCAGCTCTCCGGGGCGAGAGTGGGCAACTAAAGAGTGATAATTGATTATAGAGCAGATATAATGGATTCAGCTGGCGAATTGTGGAACTCAGGATTCAGACTTAGAGAATTTACTGCCCACACAGACGCACAGCTGCTCCTGAGGAGTTCATTTCTGCATGAGATGGAGCTCTACTGACATCTAGTGGTGTTAAAAGTAAGGTTTGGAACAGTTCACAAGTTTTGGCTTTGACTCAAAGGTAACGTTGTGGAAGAAACATTCAGAGTCTTTACTTCCATAAACTAAGAATTTATCTGCATAAAAACAATTTATTGCAAGTAAAAAGGCCTACAGTTAAAATCTCACTCACATAGCAGAGGTATGAGATCGTAGGGAGCTGAGCACACACACAAACTGAAAGGCCCCCGCTGATATATTAAAAACACATCAAAAGGACATTAGATCACATTTCCCTTGAGCAAATGCTCAATATTACAGAATCAACATTTCAAGTAATCTGTGCCTTACTAACTATAAATAGTCACTTAATATATATTTCATATTCCTAACTTGTAAGTTTTATAAATTTCTATTCAGTGTGTGGGAGGAGTTCGTAAGGTCTACTGCAAGAATATTATGTATTACTACTGAACCAAAAGCAATAAAGTAAAAACACCATGGAACAAAACAAGAATATTTTAAATCGATGTAGAAGCCTCAACATTTAAATGTTTTAAAATAACCCTGATTAGCAGCACAGTTTAAACTGTTAATAAACTTTAAACTTTGCAGTATCGGGGCGTTTTTCTGAAGATATGACTTCAAATTCAACCATTATTCATAAACAAAGGTGCGTCACTGTATATAAAACATCTTTTTAATTTAAACAAACAAATGAGTGCCTAAAATTTAACCCCTAAATCAGTACTTAAAAGTGGTATTATAAATTACGAATTAAAAACTTCTCGTATTTCAGTAAAGTCCGTGGCTACGCAATTTTTATTTTTCCATGGTAGCCTGTTTGCTTAAATTTATAGCCTACGACACATTTTATCAGGGAAAGACTGAAATAAAATAGCTTTATATATATGATTTGTATTTAATGAATCAATGATAAATTTTTTTAAAAAAAAGAGTAATCATTATACTGTAATTCAGCTCTTAATGTCTTATCAGTAGCAGAAGAGTCAGCACACTGTACTTTCTAATGTATGTCTATGGACGTATTACGTACAGTGGGGATGTACGGCACTTCCGGGTCCGGCCGTGCGGAGGAGAGGCGTCGTGGTGGGCGCAGCATCCAGAGACACAAAGAAGACGGCGACAATGGCCGATTTATCCCTGTATCTCACCAATGTTAACGTGTCGATAGGACAGACCATGAACGTGGAGCAGGTCGGTGAACTGATTTTTTTTCTTCATCATCTCCATATTAGCTCGTTCTCGTTCTGTTTACTGATGTGACTGATGGTGTCGCTCAGTTTCTGTAGGTTGTTGTCATTTGTCAGCTGTCATGTTGATGTGGTTCGTCATGATATTACACTAGAATAATATTTTTAACTAGCCTTGGGGCTGCATTGACTAGATTGTTGTTGTGTTTGTTATTATTATCTTTAATATCATTATTATTATTATTATTATTAAAATAGTCCCATGATAACACACAGTGTCTTGATGTTTGCTGATGATGTCCTCTCAGACTCAGAGTCCTAACCATGGGAAAGACTTTGAGAGTGTGGAGCTGGGGGATCTGGACAAGAGAGAGGAGCAGCAGCAGAGGGAGAAGGTTCCTCGCAGAATCATCCATTTCTCCAGCGGGGAAACCATGGAGGAGTACAGCACCGACGAGGAGGAGGGAGAGGACAAGGAGGCAGAGAGGAAGGACCTGCTGTCCTCCTCGGTCGATGCGGTGAGGGTGAGGAACGGTGGAGGGATGGGAGAATCATGTGTGCCGATTGAGGTGCTGAATGAGGGCAAGGGGGGAAGGGGGGCATGTATAAATGTGTGAGGGGGACAAGGAATTTGTGTTTTCTGTTGATTCTTCCAATAAGGAGCAGTTGGAGACTAAACACTGGTCCTTTACAAATTTGGAGTGTCCTTTTGACTGTTTAATTTTTGTATTGCAGTCAAAGTTGACCTGGGGTCCATATTTCTGGTTCCATGTGTGGAGAGCTGCCACGTCCACCATCTCAGGTTTGTTCACTAACATCATCCTCTACAAACAGTATTAAGCCTGTATAATGAAGCAGGATTATGCAGCTTTATGCTTCAGAAAAATGTCCAGGTAACTTAAAGCCAAGATCATAACTAGGACAGGTGACTCATGCTGCACAGCTAACATGCTCTGAGGCAGGTTAACATCAGAGCATCTGCTAAAAACTGATTAACGGCCAATAATAATATTGAAATAGAGTCAATGTTCCCACAGGATCCAGACATGTTCAGAATGACTGAGTTTGCAACAGAGTGACAATTTGTTCACACTAGTTTGAAATAGGGCTAACAAACAGAAAGATAGTTGTTTTAAAAATTAATAGTCTCCATGGTGATTGCAGCTGTATGGTAATTGCACATGCCATTGTGTATGCTGCTGTGTGCTAAGCATATTATAATTACAACATTTCAGTCAGGAAGACCTTCATCTCATGGTCTTACCTAAGACCTTGCTTTACTATGCACTGCAGTAACTGTGTATCATTATTTTTGCATTTTAGCTTGTTTTAAAATAAAAAGCACCATAAGTTGGCTTGGAAAGTAAAAGTATTTCACATTTCACTTTCTCATTTCGAACTACTTTTGATGATATAGGAAATTCCAGCTGTGATAAACGGAGCCTGTTTAAGGAAAGTCATTTTTTCTGAAACATTTCAAATATCTGAATTAATTTCAGCCTACTGTAAACCTGCCTACTTTAAACAGCAGCGTTTCTCTGTCAGTCAGACAATGTCAAACCTTCCCATTTTAGTTACAGTTGCAATTGGCCCAAAATGGATACATAATGGGTGAGAAACTGTCTGAATGGGAGTGGGGCCAGAGTGGATAAACCATGAGCTCACAGACTGGTCTGGTTCCCAGGCCAGAGGATTTAAACAAGAATCTGTAAAGTCTTACAAAGATTAAACAGTCTTTTATTTAATTCTTAGAAATATTGCCTAATTCATAATGAAACCTGAATTTGTAGTCAATCATTGTTCCTAACAGAGTGCTAAATCAGTAGTTGAAAATATTTGATTTTGTATTTATAATATGCAAACTCTGTTGCTTCCTATTCTTTTGCAGCCTGTGACTACCTGGGGGAGAGGATGGCCTCACTCTTTGGGATAACATCTGCAAAATATCAGTATGCTATTGATGAATACTACAGGATGAAGAAAGAGGTAAGTTGCACCGAGGTTCTGTGGTCACGGTAGATTGTGTATTCAGTTTACGAGCTGATGTAATTCCCTGTGGTGTCTGCGTGTCAGAGGGAAGAAGAGAAAGAAGAAAACCGTCTGTCAGAGGAAGCAGAACGATCCTTTGACCAGCTCCAGTCTCCGGATGATGAAGATGAAGCCATCACCATGGCAGACCAGCCGGAGGTGTCCTCAGCTCACCCTGACGTGACTTATCAGATTGAGAATGAAAATCAGGCGCCTCCGAGCACCATCATAGTCCCTGCGATCGTCACGGCAACCTAACCACTGCCAGTAAATGGAAGTTTGTGCTTAAATGTCTGTCTGTTTGTTAAAGAAAGAACACCGTCTTGTTTCACCAAGCACCGTTTGGTTTGTGTACGACACAGCTTTAGATGGGCAGTGCTGCTGTATTGTGTTTGTTTGGCAAGGACAGCGGTGGTGGAGTGACTCCTCTGACTACTAAGTGTCTTCATGCAACAGTGTAGCAACTGATGATGTAACTGCTGGACGATGGAGCAACACATTTGTCATCTTTATGTCATAACATGTTTGGATACATTAAAATGAGCAAAAAGCATGTTATAAACACATACAGTATGAGCCAGAACATGCTAAACTTTGTGTCAGTTTGTCTGCTAAAGCAAAGTTTAGTTGACAATGTTCGCTTTTTAGTTATCATACATCCCAGCACTGCATTAACAGTTGCTACAGCAGCCTCCCAAATGTGAACATTTGCTGTGGAGTGAGGATTAAATGTTGCTCCCCTGTGCCTCAGACAGACCAGACACTGTGCCTAAATCACCAATACAGCCAAGTCAGTGACAGATCTGGACAAAGCATTTATTTAAAAATGAATAATAGTGTCTGAAGATGCAAAATAGCCTTTTATTTGTTTTTTGTTTTTGTAAATATTCAGTGAATCTATAACAGCTGGTTTTGTGCAGATCTGGTCAAACTGGTGCATTCTTGATACACCTGGCTGCACCAAAGAGCTGGCCATTTTAACACTCACTCACCTGCTAATTTGCTCTCTGTATTTTTGTATCATTAATGCTTATAAAGCTTGCTTTGCACTCGATTTCTATGTACAGTTTAATTTCTGTGTACAAAGCAGATCTTGCTTTGGTTATTGAATCGTGTTGAGACTGACATCCTGTTAAAAAAAACAATGAAAAACGGGTTTAGGTGTTTTATGTTGTTGTTATCTGCCTTATCTGCTACGGACATTAGCATAGTAAATGTGGTTTTAATGCCTTTGATAATGGCAGGGAGCATTGTTACAATGAGTCTGTATAAAGACTTGCAAACTTACATTTTTAACCGTTTTAGTACAATTTTTTGATATTTATGTGTTTATTTACTGAACTGACGAAGCACTTGATTTTAATCATTTTTTTCTATTGATTTCGTAACACTGATGAACTGTTAATAAAATCATAACTGTTGTCTGACTTTTACACTTGTCTCAACTTTATCAGCTTTTCAAAATGTAGAACCTTTATTACTCTCAGAAGTCAGCGTCGGTGGTTGAGGCGTTTTGAAAAACTGAGTGGTGCTGCAGCGTGAGTGATGTGAGGGATCGTCTTGTCACTGCTAACAAAGAGCCTTGTGTTGTTCTGTATCTGACTGCTCTGAGGTCACAGACCTTACTCGCCCGCTGCACAATGTGTACATTCTCAGGTCAGAGTGGGTTTCTGTGATCCAGAATGACCTCCTCTGCTGTCACGCCCTCACCAACACTGACATGCACAACAGTCAGACATGCTATGCTCAGGAAAAGCTTGATACTGGAATTTTTCATGATAGAATTGCAGGCTCAGTCACTGACTTCAGTGAATGTATTTCATTTAGTACAGCAGTGATGAACAAATTTATTCATAGCACAACACATCTCAAAGCAATGTCATTATTTTATTATGATGTTCGTCAATGCATGGATTGTTTAAAAGGAATATACACAACAAATATCTAATCCTTGTTGAGTGAGATTAAAGTGATTTTTCTAATAAATTAAGAATAAATAAGTGCTGTAAGAAAAGAGTTCTGTTTCCAGTACCAACCAAACCTCCATTATAAACCTGGCAGCAACACCATAAGGGCACATTTTGTCCAAAAGTGCAAAAGTGTCTAAGTGCAAGGGCATGTATCCTCCTATACACCAGGAAAAACTACCATTCGTTGTACTTTAGTTGCTCAAAACTTGAAAAACTTCTTTAAGGCTTTAGTTTTTGAATACATGTAGACCTAAAAAGGATCTGTCTGTCAGTCAAAAAATTCTACCTTTATCAGTGTGGTCTGACTGACAGAGAAGGGACAAACACTACCGCTAGCAAAATTTACAATGTGGTGATTTATATGTTTACCACAAATGTCATCTGCACGCAAGATAAAAATAAAGGTGAGACAAACTGAGTTTCCTGTGGTTCTGCTGAGAGGTGTGAAAATTTGCTTGAAGTTAAAAGTTTAAGCAACTTTTTAAATGAGTGTTTTTATCAACTTTGTTTAAATGTGTTTTTATTTAGAGTTATCTGATTTTCCAAACAGCTGTGATTAACAGTGTTGGTCAGGGAATTCGTGATAGATCTATCAAGTTATTTATTCGCCTGTGTTTGTTTTACAGCGTGGAGAGGTGTGAGTGTGCCTCAACCAACAAGCCATGAAAATTACTCACCTTGTGGTCTCAGCAGATAAGAACCAAAGTAAATTTACTATATTCACAACAAGATGGGTGTTTCTACCTTTACAGTTTGCACATAATACATCCTGACATTGTTTTTTTTCTCTGTCTCTCTCGACTGTCCTGTGTACCCAAAGTAAACACTCAAAGCATTTGCCATCAGCCAAAACTACACCAGCCAAATCTCAACCAAGTAATGAACTAAAACTTAACAGCTGTTTTACGTTGATTTTCAGCCTTGTGTTGGCCCAGAAAGAATTTTAGGCATCCGCATTCAATGGAGCATGAAACATGCAGGATTAATTATTTATAAAAAGAAAGCATTAAAAGCGTTATTGGCTTTGAATTAGTAGGATTAGGAATGTGGAAGGATTCTAGTGAGCTAGGTGTGCTCCAAATGTAAACATATAGAGCCTATAAATACACAACTGTTCAATCTGCAGGCAGTTTCATAATTTACTAGAATAACAAGTCAACATGTTCACTTACTTGTCTTTCTTTTTGTTCTATATATGACTCTTGTGTCAGTTTATTTGGCCTAGTCCAGATCTTTTTACAGGCAAAATTCTGCTATTCCTAATAAGTCCAGCAGAGGGTGGTACTGTATTTATCACGATTAGACTAACTGGGGTTACAATAGGCCAGAGGTGCTATTCAGGTTCAACAATGAATGTAAATACACTGCATTTAAACAGTTAAATGGTATGAGGAAAAGTTTGAAAAACTGCCCTGACTAACTCAACTCAATAACACAAAATCTTGAAGTAGATTACATCATGTTTAAAAGTCAAGATAAAATAGTATATCGATGATAAACTGAAACTATTATACACTGATGAGCATGATTATCTTTTTCTGCTTACATTTAAATTTGTATTGTGTAAAACAGGTTTGACTGAGGGTTCTTCTTTGGTTTATGTAGCCGACAGTTATGTAGTCGTGCAGCATAGAGGAAACTGGCTTTATCTGTTTGAACAGCTTCCTTCTGGGAGAGATGAGACACACAGCGGTCATCAGGCAAACAGCGATTTAGAGGGAAAATCCAGAGTTGAGAATTCACAATGCCTTTCCTTGTGACTTACTGTTTACTGGGGCAGCTGTGAACATGCGTGTGTGCACGAACACTTTCCGCCTGCATACAAGCTTATTTGTCCACAATCAGGCATACGGGTCTATCCCCTACTTTGACTTTCATGTGTCAGTTCTGTCTGTCCACGCGCCGGCCTCGAGTTTTCTGCCACCTCAAACATACCTGACATTTTTGCGTGCTGTAAGCATGGGGGTGGGGACAGAAGGTGCTTTTTGGTGCTCTGGGGAGACCAGTTTAGCAAGCATTTTCACTTTGGATTAACTCGACGGTGGTACACGTGTCTCACCACATGCCCTAAAAATGTATCAAACCACACCTGAATGCCATATGTTCTGTTGAATCCACTCTGTTATTCATCGGGGCACACATGCAGATTAGTCACTCCCAAATTGCTGTTACGAATACTTAAAATATGCAAGATGCCCTGCAGAAGAGTCTGGTATCTGACTAGCCCATTACACAAAAAACCCCAGACTGGTTTGTGGCATGATGCACCCCTACAGTCTTATTTCCTCGAGATTCAGATACTTCTTTAAATACTGGTAAAGCAGTTTCTCAGTGGTAGAAGAGGCACGTATGTAAATGGAAACAGAGACAAAAGTAAGGGGGTAAAAATACAGAAGGACAGTGAGACATATAGAAAGACAGAAAGAGGGAGGATGATGAGAACAGCAGCAGCCCCTTTGATGTGGGCTTCAGCGGGGCCCTGTGTGTCTAAGACGAGGCAGGCCGAGTGAGGGAAGGGGATTTCCAGCCTCTGCTTGGTCTCCTGTCTCACCCCCTTAGCCTTTGCTTCCTCCTTGGGCTACAGTTTAAAAACACAGACAGCCCCCTTACACAGAGACAAAGACTCGGCCAATGCTCTGCAATGAAGGGCAATGGCATTGTAGTGATAAGACACCACTTATCTTTAGGGGTAAATTGGAGGAGACTACATCAGATGTTAGCTTGAGGGTTGCTTTGCTGCGTGAAGCATCGAGTTCTCTTTATTTAGGCTTGCATGCTACATGGTGATAGTGTGAAATAACATGCTCATGCCTCTCCTCACTGAAACACTCTTTGTTGCATTAAAATCACATTTCATCCACAGTCTGCAAGCCATGCAATGCCACCATCTGTGAGTATAAATATTCCTTTTTAATCCCTTTATTTACCTCAGACAAAAACATTTTTACTTGTTCATGCATATGTTGAAAACATCTTATATGCAGGATTATATTTTTTTTTTACTTTACTGCTAAAGCTCCTTTGCATTTCTTAGCACTTTTGCAGTTCACACCACACTCCCTCTGTCTGTCTGTCTGCACACAGTGCCCTTTACACACCCAAGCGCACACACACAACCATACACACACCCAAATGCAGAAACATGCACTTGACTGTCAGAGCAGTGCTAAAGACACACGCGCACATTCACACACTGGGTCGTGGAAAGTCCCTGGCACTGGCTGCCTCCTATCTCTCAGCTGCAAGTTTGCTAGTACAGGTGGCTGTTATACTGACAACAATGCAAAGACAATATGACCTTTGAACCCACTGTATGCCACCTATACTGTTCAAGCTTTATGTGCACAGACTGAACAGCAGTTTGGCCAAAAAAAAGGGGGAGAAAAAAACTGAATTAAATGCAGATGAAAAGGGGGCTTTCAGGGCTTGAAATTAACTCCAGATACAAGCTTCTGGCTGGCAAACCTCAAGTTCATATGCAGTTTACAAGGTTTTCAAATGTGTATTCAATCATTCTCTTCTCACACTGCAAAACAAAAGAAAAAATACTTTGGATGAAAAAACAGACATTATTTGTTCATGCAATTTAAGATTTTTTTTGTCCATGGTCTGCTTCAAATAGTTTTTCTTGCTTAGGAAGATTCTCAACCAAGTGAAATGACCCAGGAGCATCTCATGTGGAAGCCATTATAAGAGCTGTTTGAGGTTTCTAAATGTTAAGAAAATGTGCTTCAGTGCTTCTTGTCTTATGTTCTTTAGCATATTATACACTGGACCATCCATTACAAATGAAAAGTGAGTTATAGCAATCCCACAATTCCGTGCTGCAGCAACATTCTGCTGTTTAGAAAAACAAACAATCAATGTGTCGCCTTCTTATCCACTGACTGTATCAGCCATATTACCTATAAAACATGATCAAGACAACATTTCAACGTGTCTATTGAGCTGTGTGGTGGTTCTTAGGCTAAATTGTGCAAATGCTTACAATCAGATCATAATCATAATGTGGAAGTCTGTTCATGAAGAAAAAGGGATATGAGACTTTTAGCCAGATGATGTTTGCAACATGGTTGAAACTTGAGAATGATGATATCTACACAGTAGATTCATTGGTCCAACATGTCAGATCACGTCAACACTTCTGTCCATATTCTCATACTTTTCTCTCTCACTCATCCATATAAGCTCCATCATGCTGGTTGCTGTGAGTCTCCATCGCACTTTTTTTGAATGATGATATCAAATTATGTTTTTTTTTCTTTGTATTGTCTGGTTCTATGGGGTGCTGCAGTGCCCTCAGCACACCTACTTCCCACGTCCCTCCTTCGTTTTTGAATCAATTCCTCTCTTGTTTAATTTATTTTTTAACAGGTTGTTCACTGTTACAAAGCATGCAATAAACAACAGGGGAGGAGTGCACATAACAGGGCAGAGCATCTAATAGGCGCATCCTGAAGCAGTCCATCATCAGAACATGGAAGTCTCACCACTCATCTATAACGTCAGCCGAGCAAAAGTACAGTCACATTCTGTGCCATGGCTGTTTTTTTCCTGTGTTCTTGTGAATTGACCCTCATATTTTTCCCCATTCTCAAAATGTTTTCCTTAGAGGCCAAAGAATAATGTTAAAGAAGAAAAATGGAATTTAATTTTTGACTATTCGACTGACCAGTGTCTCATTTGGTTAACATGACCCCTGTTTATCTTTGTGAATTACTCCTCTGTTTAAGATTTTAACATTTTTATGGTGATTTTTTAAGTACAGTACAACTTCTACCATGAACAGTCATTTTCTATGTAACCTGTCATTGTATACATTTTCTGTTTTTGCTGTTTCCTGTCAGCAGTATTTAATCGTTTCATTGTTGATAATTAGTCTTTATGTAAACCCTTACAAAAGAAGCCTCTGTGTTTTTCTTGTCTTTGCACTATTTAATCTCTCTTTGTCCACACTGTGTGGGACAGCAGGAAACCTGTGGGCCTGACTCACTTTAAGACCACAGCCGTGGTTGTTTTTTCCTGCTTTAAAATAAGAAAATGAACAATAAAATAAAAATGTAACAAGTTGTACGATAGGTGCACATTGTTTATGGAGTTTTTACATGAATTTTAGTGGTATGTAACCGTCGTGTATTTAAGAAGAACTGCATATATTTGCAGAAATGTCTATAAGGTGAATGGAATGTATGAGTCAATTCAGTTCCTTAATCAGCCTAATCACCTGACTGTATCTCATCCTTATCAGTGTTTTCTCTAATTGTCAAACATTTTGTGACTCAGGCTCCCGTCATTCTATCGCAGCAACATGTCCTGATCATTATCTTCTTCCCTCATATTTGGACACAATTGAAGTTACGATTCATGGATGCCAGCAGTTTGTGAAAAGTCCCTGTATAGAACTGGCCTGATTTGTTTCGTTTTTACATGCACTAGTTATTTACTTATATACTAGTCTAGAGAACAGGCATGTTAATTTGATGTTTTTATGTACTTTCATCAGTCAAAATGAAATTAAATTCATTTAAATTAGGGGCAGGGCCTTGGGGATAGACATGCAAAACAACCACAAAGAGATATAAAAGGACTACAAAGGCATATTAAACAACTACAAAATGCAAAATTACTACAAAGAGATGCACATTTTTTTTTAAATGAGACATGAAAGGAAAACAAAATGATGCAAACATTGGTAGTCCAGTGTGCCTCTTTCTAGACTAGGTGTATTACTACTATCTTGCAGCAGTGGGGTCTTATATTTGTCCATGTGCCCATTGTTTGATAATCTAAGATAAATTTGAGTCTGAACACATTTTCACTCTTTTTAAAAACATTATGGCATACTATACAATATTTAATTAGATACTTTACTGTCAGAAGCAGTCTACCTTTGACTCCCTGGGTGTACACTTCAGCGTCATTTACACTTGAAACAAGTAGTGAGTGATTATCTTGGCCTTTGGACTTTGTTTGGGAGGCCTTGACTGGTCAGTGGGTGTTTTGTTTTGCAGGGTGGAGGCCTTCTCCCTTTTTAAGAATGGCTTATGTAACTGTGGGTCTGAGCAAAACAGTAGTGAAACATCCTTTGCACAGTAATGTGTCGGCATGGGTGGAGTGTGAAGCTGACATCCAGATGTATACTTCAGGTACTTTCCTCTGTAAAGAGTAGTCCCTCAGTGTCTAACACTCTTGTTCGCAGATATAACATTCAGTAAGTGATGTGAGCAGAGGTTTGAAACAGGCGAGCAGTTAAAATGTCAGCAACATTCTGGGTCAAAGACAAATGGGACTATGTCATATGGACTGTACTTTTTAAAATAGATTCATTTTACTCATTCACAAACCAGAAAAAAGAGGAAGATTTTTTTGCTTTAAATGTGGCCTCATTCAGGCACCAGGGGCCTGGACTAGTTGCTGTGCACCCCTTAAGCATAGAGACAGGTACAGGTACTCTATACACAGTACAGCAGGTACTACATACATGTTAAACAAGTTTTTAACATTGCTGATTTTAAACCAAAAATAAACTAGTAATATTAGGCCTTGGACAATGGTAAAACATCTGAAGTACAGCTTTCCTGCAACAATTTTATTTTGCTGATTACTTAATTAATTACTTAATTGCTTTTTAAAATAATTTTCAGTTATGCAGCAGACCACAAGTCTATCATTAAAAGCAACATTAACTAATTTTTAGGGCACCCCTGGGCCGCACACAAAGCTGTAAGCACAACATGCTAAGGGTTGTTAGCACATTAGCATTATGACTTGATGGTTGTTAATGCTATGTTGTTAGCAAACAGGTACAGATTTACTCTTCTTGCAGATATGGGTCAACATTAGAATTATTTGGAGGCTAGTTGTCAGTCAGTTGATGAAGTAAATCAATTTTTAATTGTCCTTTAAACTCTGGTTTTGGTTTCCATCAGATACTGAGGATAGTGCCTAGATCTTTTGTCTTTAAATGCTTCACTAACTAGCTAGTAGCTTAGTGTTAGCGTGCTTGCTGTTGGGCTCTGGGCAGGTAGCATTTCTTTTTTATGGTTTTTGGCTTAAAATGGCTGGCCAATGTGTCATGAAACAACATTGATGAGAGCGATGATGAGAAGGAAATGAGAGAGCAAAGTTTTGGGCTAAAAAACAAAACAGTGAACTAAGAGATGTTAAAACCCTTCTTAGAACTAAGAGGGAACTGCAAAGTTAGCTCATAATTCTCTGTCATTTTATCGCGCAACACCTTTGACATTGCACAAGGCCGTCTGGCATGTTTTTATCACAAAAATATCCATTATATGTGTATGTGAAGCTTTACATACAATGCAAAAATAAAACAATGTTAAAACCAGAAGCAAAAACACACCAATGCACCAGACACATTCTGTATAATCTGTATTTATACTGTTTGAGCAGCTTGACCTGGTTCAAAAGGCACATCACACACACACAAAAAAAAACATGTGAAACTCAAAAACTTTCTATTCCTATAGTTTGACAGTCAGACTATTCTGTAATGGAGAACACAAACCCCGGTTTCTATAGTATTTCTTTCTGTGTTCTACATGTCAGGAAAGCAGCTTTCTCAGTTCTGTTTACTTGTCTAAACGCTGTATGTGTTTATAATATAACCTGTTCAAAACACCAACCTTTCTTCATTTATGAATAATTAAAATAAGCAGGGCTTTTTT
This sequence comes from Acanthurus leucopareius, assembly GCA_029814765.1. NCBI lineage: Eukaryota > Metazoa > Chordata > Actinopteri > Acanthuriformes > Acanthuridae > Acanthurus > Acanthurus leucopareius. Next base: position 5,083,193 of record JAQMCX010000023.1, read on the forward strand.
ATTTTTAAAAAAACCCAGCTTGAGTAACCATAATCCTACAAAAAGGAGTATTAAAAGCAACGGTCAAGCAAATGATGAGTGTGTGAGCCTTCAGGGAGTGTTAATGCCATATGAAAGCTCAAGCCAAAGGGACAAAGGGAAGATATCAGCGGCATTAAAGCACATACATGATTTCATTTAAAATATAAGACAAGTCTAGTTTGTACATGTTACTTGATGTTTTTGATGCTTCATATCTGAAATGCTTCTGTCATTGAAAAAGAAAGAGAATGTGAAGAATGCTTGTATCCCTGAGGAGGTCTTGCATTTAGGTGCATCTCAGCTTAGATCGATGTCAGTCAGAACATCTTGTCCCAAATCTTGAAATGTCTACACAAGGAAATCTCCCTACAGAAAGGAAACTCCCTGCTTTTGTTGTGCTCTGGCCAACCCACGCAGCAGCAAAACAATGGATATTTTTAGCCCTTTGTTGGATTTAACCCACTCACCAGCACTGTTAAAATGAAATTGCTATTTACATTTTTGGAGGCTTCTTTGGCAAGCAAAAGCCCGTCTCCAGCTCACTGCTTTGATAAAGCACTTGTGGCTTAAGTCTTTGCATCTTTTTCCATGTCACAGTCAGCACGGTGTGGTGAGGTGCGCTCAAAGCCCACGTTACCAAATACAGCCTCATAGCTAAGTGCTTGTTATGTCTGTGCTTCTTACTCTGTACTTTATATTTACAGAAAGATTTTGGCTCTTTTATCTTCCCTTTAAATTTCCTCAACACAAAGGATCCCACGCCTTCTGGAGTCCCTACCAGACCAGCCTGTTTGTCTGTCTGTGGGGGAAACAGTTCATGACACACAGAGGGAAATATAAGAGGAAGAACAGAGGGAGGCAGTCAACCAAGTCATTGTCCCAAGTTGAGGATTCAGCAGGACAAAATATATGGAGACGCGTAGTGAGAGAGGAATTCCCCCAGTAAGTTCAAACGATTGCAGATGTGCGTCTGGCCGTGTGCTACTGCACGCATCTGGGCCAGAAAGCTTCCCCGCATGCCTCCTCGTCCATCCTCTGAGCCGTGTCTCGTCTTTATAACACTGCCCTCCGCTCTATCCTGGAAAAGCAATTAGGCAGAACACACGGCTGGTAAACTACTACTCACCAGCAGCCAGTTCACCAGCTGCGGCGGATTCACAGCAGTGTGTGTATCACAGGAGGCCTGAAAAGACCATTATCTTGGCGGCTGGAAAGAGAGATTTGGCGGAGGGAAAGTTTGGGGGATTTCAGAAGGGAGAGAAGCAGCCTCTTAGTAACAGTGCTACTGGAGGTCAGCAGTAGTCCACCACCTCTGCAAAACTGCACTTTTTAGCATACAGTAGTTCAGGGTTTACGCAACATTTGAGCTTAATTTTCATTTCTTGAAACCACTTCTCTAAATAAAGCAACTTTCCACCAATTATGTGCTTTTTTTACTTTGAAATGCACAAATCCCCTTTTGTCAAACTAATTCAAAATTCAGCTGAGAGATGTGAGACGTGAATGAGTAAGCATGCAAGTCTGAGTGGTTTGTTGTTAATTTTGGAAGTCAGCATGTCCTCCTGAGCAGGCAACAATCCCAACCACTAATAATGATTCATAAACTGAAATAGCTCTCACACACAAACAAGAGCCATCTTTGCCACTGTTCACCTTGCACACACTTGTTGTTTACCCCTTCACAAGGAGACGTGCACCTGAGTCAGACAGACTTGTTTATGCTCATGTGGGGACAACAGGCGCTCCACCTAGGTCACATGCTTGCCCGCTGTGCGCATGTGCAAACACACACTGGTGGGAAATTCCCAGCAAAAATTCCACTCTAGCAGTCCTCTGTGAGCACATTCCTGTGTTTTTCATAACATCTCGCTGCTGAAATGAAAGTCGAATTTACAGTTGTGGGGCAGTTTTGAAGATCCAGTTTACCCTCAAGCTAGCAATAAATCTTCCTAGACTAAGGATATTGCATGTAAGCTTATATCCCTGCTAGATTTCCTGCATGCAGTTCGCTTTGGGAATGTGGGGGAGCAAGAAAGAACAGGCAGAACAGACAGGAGGAGGAGGAAGACACCAAAGGTTTTAAAAAAGAAGTCATTCTTCAAGTACTAAAATGTTCAGCACAGTAAGATATTGCACGTTAATTAATCACACTCCATCTCTAAATAAAGTCAGAATGCAAAATAGCATCATGACTAACTATCAGTCATATCAGTTGCTTAATATTTGGGAAAGGTTTTCTCATTCCAAATTCCCCTCGCATTCCCTGAAGTGAATGTAGTTATTTATTTCTACTCCTCTTTGACTATCTAACATACCAAAAAAGATTGATGAGAGCATGTTTTCCATTTATGGGCAATGTGGATACTCAATTAATGAATGCATAAGTGTTTTAAAAGAGGGGGATTTTCATAGGCGTACAGTAGTGTGCAGAAAATGAGTCATACTTTTTGGTGTTTTGGATCAGTCCTACTCCGCAGTGCGGCACAAGCGTGTCTATCAAGCCATGGTTTTCATCCAGACTTGCTCAATATTTTGTAATACAACAGTTTTATTGTTCTTGTTGGTCTTTCACATATTGGTTTGATGTATCTCTTTCATCATCATGTATGTAATGGTCCAAAGCACAGTTGGTTTGGCCACTGCTGAATGGTACAGATGGCGTTGCTGCAATGCAGCAGGGTGTTTCCTCTCTTCTTAAGCCATCAGGAGATTACTGACTGCACTCTGTTATTACAGAGGCCACCAAGAACTACTCCTCCAAAAATTGTTCTAAAGATGGCTTTTCCAGGTTTTGCATCAGCCATCTCCCTGTACCTGAAAAAATCTTTTTAGCTCTCAGTTTTAGGATATTAATTTAATTAGGCTTCGTTGGCCAGACATCCACAGCTTCACAGCTTCACAGGGATTATCCTAGTTTCAGACTGGGTGTCATGGCAATACAATAAATTTTACAGGTTTTCAACATTAGCTCCCATATTGTCCCAGTTTTCACCACAATTCAAATAAACATCAGAAATAATACTCTTTTTTTTAGTTTTCTATAAAGTTCTGTCTCACTCATTATTACATAAATAGTCTTCTCAATCTATCTAAATTAGAAACTCTATGCATCAATAAATCAGTGGGTCACTGGCTGTTGTCAGCTTATGGGTGACAGGCAGGCAGTCAGAAGAGCATTACACTTAGCTCAATCTATCTGAATGACTCACAAAAAAAGCTTAAATCACATTATTTCTTCACATTTAGTCCGATGTTCTGACTTCCTTCTCAGTCTCCGACTGGTGTTGCTCAAGAAGTTAGTAACAGGCAGCAAAATGAATAAGATGATGGGTTTCTCTCGGTTTGAAAAGTGTTGGAAACATTAGGAATAGTACACAAGTACACAACTCAGCAAAATATGCAATCAAAAAGTTCAAAGACTGTTCCTGTTGTGCACTGATGGAGTGCTGCACAGTAATGTGTGTGTGTGGCACGTGTATGCAAAACTTTCGTAAAATAAGTACTACAAGTTACATTTTTGTATCATCATCATCATCACCTGAGTTACAGGCATTTTTGTGACCACTAGTACATGCACATGTACAATTCCACCATGGATCCATCTCCTATCACCACTGATGATCCTTGCCATGAAGTTTGCGTTATCACGGGCAGGCTGATAGATATCTGACACAGTACTGCTTCTGCTCAAGGGTCAGAAAAATTGCAAATGCACACATTCCAGTGGTCTCAAAATCATGTGTAAATCAGGCTTGAATGGTGATCTAGTGCCTTTTGATTACTTTGTCACGATTATTCCTTGCCTCTGTTACATCCCTATGGCTGAGCAGTGCTCTGTTTCAGAACTTTTTCATTGTTTTCTCTTGTAACAAAGAGAGTCATTTTTACATATTGAAGAAATGTTACATGTTATACATTTAAACAGTATCCTTGCTTGTAGCATCTATGTACCAACTATGTATGTACAGACTCTAACCCCCTATAATCCACTGAACACGTGGACAGAATAATCTTTTTATACTTTGAAAAAGATCAACTTTATCGAGTCTGCAGGATTACAATATAAAAGATTTTGTGAATGAGACACTAATGCAAAAGATAAACTAAAAAAATTATAGCAAATAAACTTGTTTTATTTTAGAAGTTCTTAGCTTTGTTGAGTATCTTTGTTTTCTAGTTGGAGGTCACTAAAGTGAACGATGGCTCGCAAGCCTGAGGGCAAGGAATAAAGCTGCACTTGCTGTCATCGCATGAGTAAAACCCTGCATGTCTGCTACAGTATCAAATGATGGGCATTAAAGGTATACATAATGAGATAGCTCAGCATGAGGCATAATTGACTAGGAGATGATACAGTGAGCAGGGCATGAGGCACGGCTGACAAAGCTTACCAGTAAAACCTGATAGTTGAGGCCTGTCTGAATACGCCTGTTGGTGACTACTAGCAAGCAATCTGCAAGGTTCTCAGCCTCAAAAGAGATACAGACTTCGAAAAAGAAGAAGAGGTTTTGGGTTTCCTGCTGCCCTGTGGCACAGCGGAGTGAAACATGTTTACTTCCTCAAGCTGGTGACTTACTCAAGAGAATGTGAAGCTCAAGATGTTGTTGTTGTTTGAAGCCCCTGGTTGAATTCAAGCTAAGATCAGGTTTGACTTCAGTGTATTTATTTAATTTCTTTGCATTTAGGTCAACTTTACGAGCATTTTCCTAGTTATAAAATCAACTTTACATTACAGTTTTGTTGTTATGTTTGAGAACAAGAGGAAGCATTTGGAAGTATGCTGGTCTGAAAAGGCAATTGATCTCACCCGCCACTCACCACCACTGACTTCCAGCCCTACGGCTTTCTTTGCATATGTATAACTTGTGATTACATTACAGACTGTGTGCAGACAGACAGTGCATCTAATTTGAATTAAAATAACTAAGCATCTGTGATTATCATTTGTCTGTCTTGTCATGTTATTTAGGGCTTTTTTCATGTGACATTTATAGTGCAACATGTGGGTTAAAACCACGGATATCCCCCCCACCATTCCCACCCCCTCCATACTGACTCTTTTGTTACCACAGACACACCTGCTGAATATAGTTCAGTCTAAAAAAGACCCCTTAGTGAGGCCCCATTCAGTTCATACAGTCAATTCATATACTCAGTTTTTAACTGACATAAAAGGAGAGATAATGGTTCCATACAGAGACCAAAAGGTCACCCCCCCCACACACACACACACAAACACACACACACTGTGTTTACCATCACAATAACCTCATACCTCTGACCATGATGTGTGAATACTACACTACGCAAAAGAAACACATGGTGGGAAATTTTTTTAATTGATTTTACACCTTTGGACAGTATGAGAGAATAAGCAAGTGTGCATGTGATAAAGTATACAACTTCCTGTTCCATGCTACTTTAGTCTCTGTCATAAAAAAAAAAAACAAGAGGAGGCACATGTCAAAGCATATGCTTCACTTGCAAAATCATCATGACTTCTGCTACTAGCAAGCTGCTTGTTTTGTTCCCTCACTTTTGGGTTTGGTTTAAATAAAGTCAGTACATGACATGCTGAATTTCCCAGCTGAAACTCATCTAAATCGAACACTGTGGTATCTATATTTCAACTGACTGCACACGCTTTATAATGCATCAACCACATTACATAAACACTTCTAAAGTGACTTCACGCTGTGGAACATTTACAGGCTGTGTTTGCTCACGTGGCCCACAACACCAATCCTGCAAATGGTCACTATGTACTTTAATTTATTGCTCACCAGAAAAAGGTTAAACTCACTAATTTAGATGATATTGCATCATAAATGACGTGATTATCTCAGTTCAATTTACTACATTACACAGAGTATGAAATATATTTGAGGAGCATTCCAACAATTTTGCAGACAAAGGTTAATACAGCTGCTATGAGGACTACTACTTACATTAACACATTTATATGATCCTAGAAATAATCAATTTATGTGTTAGCCCAACTTTTACAGTACATGTAAACATGTAAGTCCAACTAAAATTACACTTAATCAAATTTCTTGAAAAATCAGACTGATAGTCCTACAGTACATTTACATGAGGTTAGAAAAAGTCAGCTTATTGCATTAGTCCAACTAAAACTGGACTTTTAAAATACATGTTAACATGTTAGTCTGACTAGTTTGACTAAGACAAAGTTGGACTAGTGGATGGTTAGCATATTGCAGTTGGAGATGGATTTTTGTTCACTTCAAATGGCCCTAAACTGGTCTTGGCATTCTGTGCACGCTCCACAGTCTCCACACCCGGCTTTGACCTGTGAGCCAAACAGCATATACTCATAGAAAAAAAGGATGAGGGAAAGTGTGTGTTGCATTTGTACCGAAAGTAAAGCTTAGTATTAGAGTATGTAGTAGTAGAGTATGCACAAAATGTACAGAGCTTTAAAGCTGTTCATATTTTTACTGTTTGACACACAACCAGTTTGTGCTCGCTTACTTGTTTGTCAGTTGTTCGGTATGCGACGTAATAGGTCAACCAGAAAGGGTCCAACAGTAACTAGCAGAAAGAGGGCATATCGCCACCTACTGTAGGGTAGTGAAAACAGTGGTGTGATGCTGTCTGTGGCTCTAGAGAGAATTCTCGCAAAGTTTGAAAAAAAAGTGGACATTTAGGAGATAAAGAAGAGACTAAACCAACTGACTGGGTGCATCTTCCCAGTATGCCTTGCAGCAAAACCAACCACTGCCCTGCCTCTAATTGGCTATGAAGCTAACCAGCACTACAAAGACGGACCTGAGAGAAGACTTTTTGGTCCTGATGAGATGTACCACAAACTGGTGCAGTAGCATTAGCATTAGTGCTTGTGGAGTTGCTAGCTAGCCAGCCAGCCAGCCAGTCTTATTGACAGATCGCACTGTAAAATGGCTAAAACTTTCTCAGTGGACTGGTCAAATAGAGAAGAGGGTTTATCACTTTGACGGTTTATGGATTTGTTTCAACATCATGTCACAAATGTCCATAAAAGATTAGTTCCCCCATAGTTATCTCTCTTGTTCTCCTGTGTATTTTGGTGTTTGGTTATTATTGTTGCAACGTAACTGTTACAAGGAAGCTAATCTCTCCCACCTCTAAATAAATTTAGAAGCTGCGTTTTGCCCAACAGGAACAAAAACTTAGAAACTGCAGCAGCTGACTTGCTCTTGCTGTAATACCCCTTTAAAATCTTAAATTTGCAGTTTGACCCCTGATTTGACAGTAAAATTTGAACCTTTTGTTCCTTGTCTAAATATGTTCTCTGGATAATGACATCCAATCACAGGCCTTTGCATTGTCACCTGATATTAATAAGTATTCTAATTATGTCGAGTCTATTGTGAGTGGTGAGTGGGGTGGGGCATCATTTATTTTTAAAGACCACAAATTAAGGCTTGGTAACTCAGTCTCATCACATTTTGTGCAAAAAATTATAAAAAATCAGTTGGATTCTTTTGCCTGAAATTCAAATCTTGCATTCTATTGTGACATTGAGAGTGACTTTCAAAATAATGCATTTGAGTTGGAAGCATCTTTTGTAACACATCCAATATTAAGCTGAAAGAAAATCACAGTAGCATGAAGGGAATTTGGTCTTCAAGTCAAAGATATTACCTTATTAGTACATGAGTAAAGACTGGTCAACAAATGCCAAAAATGCAGGCCAACATCAAAGTTTCCTGGCAAGATGTTTAGTAAATAAAAGGCATATTAAAGTAGACTTGACCATGCTGGCATCTGACCGTCTTACTGAAGCCCCACAAACAAAGGAGCTGAGGTAACACAAATGTAATGAAAAACAATAGCAGCCTTTGTTCTCTAGTTTATGTGCCAATATTCTTTTTTAGCAGATGAAGTAAGTAGAGTTTGTTCAATGACTCAAACCTCAAATTTTAGGACATCTGATCAAAAGGTCAGTACTTGTTAATGTAAAACAAATGTGATTTTATTTTAAAATCCTGGCATCTGTTCTATGCTTCAGAGTAAAACTTAAATACCTCACTCATTGCATCAATGTTGATCTTTGCAAAGTAACAGGGTGGTTAAGCTTTAAACTTCAACGTCACTACACCACCCAAAAGATGTGTGCACTCTGCTGTCTCACTGTTACGCAACCAACACTGAAGATTCTGTTTCACTTTAATCACATTATGGGTTTGCCATTTTTAAGTTTAATACCATAAGCATTTCTTCAAGCTTTGCGTGCAACACCACTAACTGCAACTCACCTTGATGCTACTGTGCAACCACTAGTGTTTTTGCAACATTACAAACCACCAGAATATTTCGACAGAACAACATACAAATTCT
>JAQMCX010000023.1:5091656-5135476 GCA_029814765.1 Acanthurus leucopareius
AAGTAACAGGGTGGTTAAGATTTAAACTTCAACGTCACTACACCACCAAAAAGATGTGTGCACTCTGCTGTCTAACTGTTACGCAACCAACACTGAAGATTCTGTTTCACTTTAATCACATTATGGGTTTTCCATTTTTAAGTTTAATACCATAAGCATTTCTTCAAGCTTTGCGTGCAACACCACTAACTGCAACTCACCTTGAGGCTACTGTGCAACCACTAGTGTTTTTGCAACATTACAAACCACCAGAATATTTCGACAGAACAACATACAAATTCTAAATAAGCTTGCAGTAAAACTCAGCGAGCAGTCAGCATTGTTATCACGCACACACACACTCGGCAGCCATATATCACATACTTTTGCATCACTGTGCATTTTAGTTCACTTCTGATAAGCTGTTCTAAGAAGCTGCACCAAGCATTCTGGTTCTTAGAAACATCCTGTAAATCCAGATTATCATTTTTTTTTCTTTAGAACAAAATTTAGATTGTATGCTTTAAAGATGGTTTAAGAGAAACTGTTTTGGGAAATTTGCATTAAAAATGTTTTGTACAAAATGATTCCAAACTACTATTGTTTCATTTTAAGTTATGAGGGTTTTTTTTTTAGAGAAAGGACCCGTCATACTAATGTTTCCCTTATTGCCTAACATCTAAACTTCTGTGCTTGGAAAACATTAGCCAGGCTGTGGCTTTGCAGCATAAAACAGTCTTTTCATAGATGGTGGAGATCCCCTGCACTCCAGATTTTGGTCCCACGCCTCTTCACTGACACTTGGGGGTGGGGGTCTTTCTGGTTTCAAATATGAATACAGTGTGTAAATGCTGGGCTGATACTGTAAGAGTGAGCTTTAGTTTTGTAGAGGAAGAATAAATGCGGAGGTGAAAGAGAGAGAGGGCAGAGGTGGGGAAGAGGACAGGAAAGGGCACTGGTATGGGTGGGGGGTCTTGTCAACTCTGTTGAGTAATATCAAAACATATCAAAGCTATTAGCCCTTAAGAATACATTTAATAGATTAATAGATTTAATGTCATCTAAACACTCTGTGCAGTGAATGAGGGATTTATCAATTTTCTAAGTGATGTTGAAACTGCATATTTAAGAGTTACAAAATAAAAAACTTTTATTTAGCATGCTGGTGTTTAGCAAGAAAGAATACTTGTGGTTAGGCAGGAGTAGACAAACTTTTTGCAATACTGGATTTGGCATTAATAGTTTATATGATTGACCGTGTGTTGTTAAAATACCTTATTGCATCTATTTTTTATTTATATTGTAGCCTATTTTATAGACGTGGTTCAGTGGTTGAAATATTCCATGTATGTCATTCATGATCATGTCACAAACTATATAGTTTCTAGAATAGGAAATGACACAGCAACCAAAGAGGGGACTTTTTTTTTATTGTTGTAGAACCATTTCCAAAAAAATTTCATAAGATAACCCCTGTTGTCAACACCTGATATAAAGTGATCAGGCCACACTGAATAGCTTTATGGGCCATTATGTGAATTTGTCAGTAACTTATAAAGAGGAAGCAAACATCCTGTATTCAGCCGCATTAGTTACCTGAGGACAAAGGGAAAATCCCTGATGACACGTGCACTTTTTTTTTCAGGAACAAGGAAATGGCAACTGAGTGCTTACCAAGTAATCTCTCCGTGATTTTGTTCCATGAATTGTAAAAAAAAATGGAACTAATTTTCCATTGTAAAAGGATCAGCTTTTGTTTATCAGCTTAATGTAGCTTGATATGTGATAGGGAAAAGAAAACTTGTGGTATCATATGAGAATCTGTCATATTGGCATTTAAGCTTCCCTGTGCAAGTAATACAGAAATTATGTTGCAGTCTAAAGAAGCCAAAACTAAGCTACCTCAGCATCAGTGATATAAAAGGTAATATATCAATATTTGTTGAATCTTAAATTACATATAAGAGCGCCAGAAGTGACAATTATAATACTAGTCACAGGTCACACATAGCCTTAATGCTATCTCCTTTCCTCAATCATTCATTATATGCTATATTAACTTGTGTCTCAATTCATTTCAGTAGCTAGAATTATGTTAAGTTACATTATATCGGAAAGTGTTCCTATTCAAATGCAAAACTGACTCACCATGACACAGTTGAAAGACAAAGGTTAAATATCGAAGGATTTACAAAAGTAGTTTGGGCATTTTTCACAGTAGTCATTTTGACTTGTCATGGCAGGGAAAGCACAGGTGTTACTAATAGAGCTGACGATGGCGCTTTTCCATGTAAGTGCTCCAGTGAGTCATGCCAACGAGTGGCTGTTTCAAAGAATACACTCTGACAGTAGCAAAGGTGTAAATAATTAATGACTAGCTCCAGGTATTGTGCATGTTGGCTTGCTGTCACTCTTACATGATTAGTGTGATACTTAACAGAGTCACCGATGGTGATTTTGGTAACACCTGCAGCACCTCAGTTTGAAAAGGCCTACAAGATATCAGCATATTTAACTATTTCATACTAACTGGAGCAAATAAGCATACTCATTGTTTTGGTTCCTACAATCACTGCTGCTGTATCTGTTAATTAATCATAGTCACTGATGTTTTTTCTTTCCTTCAATATTTTTTTCCTTCCCTCCTTTCTCTCTCTGATAAATCATTCTCTTTACCACAAAGAGGTCTGCCACCTTAATAAAGGTGGCCTTAGTTAACTTGCCCCTGAGAAGCACAACTAACAACAATTTAAACAGACAAAAAAATTTTATATGATCAAAGTGTTTAAAAAACATTTCAAAAAGCAGTTTAGAAAGAGATATTGTCCTTGCAATTTTTTTTCTTTACTACAAATGGCAATTTAACTTTTTTTTTTTTTTAGAAACTATATTGTTAGTAAGAGTCCTGCAGTTATTAAGGTCACTTGAGTCAAAATACAGGAACATTGTCAGCTAAATACATAGAGACACCAAGACTATTTATCAGTCATAATGTCATAGTCATAATAGTGCTTGTCAGCGTAACGTTGATTACACTGAATATCATAATACTGGATGATTTTAATTCATAAATTCAAGTGTAAAGGATGCTGCTTTTTTGTTGAAGCTAGTTAAAGTTAAAGCTACTTTATTTGCATTGTTAGTTGTAAACCTACGGCCATACAGTAGCTACACATTATGATAACAGTTTATTCTGATGGTGAATTAAGAATCTATCGAATAGCTCAGACTTGAAAAAAACTGTAATATATGCGCTGTGGAGTCAAAATTAGTCAAAATCTCGTAGACTAGGTTTATGGCAACATAAAATTGATATACCTTAGTATAAGTACCTCAAAAAGCACTTAAATTTAGTACTTGAGTATATTTCACTTTGTTGTAAACAGCAAAGTCAATGAACAAGCAGATTCTTTTGACACAGCGCGAGTGCGAGTAGTACATTACCATGGAAACAAAGCAGGCCTCTGCCACCGGATGAAGTTTAGATCCCATTATTTCAACTTCCGGGTGGGAATATTGTACATGAAGTACTTGCAAATTCATTTGGACGAACTTCTCGGCCGGCTTTAGCTTGTAAAATGTCCCGAGGCTCAAGTGCAGGGTTCGATCGACACATCACCATCTTCTCTCCCGAAGGAAGACTCTATCAAGTCGGTCAGTGTGTGGATTTATTCAGAGAAAAGCCGGCACTCAGGCTTACTTGCTTGCTAGCTAGCTAAATGCTCTGTCATGGTTCGCTTAGCTTGGCTCCTCGCTCATAAATAACACTTGGAGAAAGCGAAAGTAGTATCATATAAACCTGTTAAAGTCGTACTTGTGCTACATTAGTCGTTATTTTACGTCGACTTTGCAGATGCTTCACTTGAACCAAACAGTTCGATTCAAAATAGCTAGCTGGCTAGTAGGCTAGTTAGCCTAGTTAGCAATGTACTCAAGCAAGCTGATTCATTGCTGAAAGTATCAACTTGCTATTGAGTCAAATGTTAAGCTTCTAAGAAGTTTCATATTTATTTTGATTGTCTATTTATATTGATAACACTTTGTCGTTATGATAGTATTAGTCTGAATTTATTTAATACCGCAATTGTTGGTTGAATATAAAGGGCTGATCCCCCCAAAATAATAACTACATGCGTTGTTTATATAATACAAAAACTTGAAATTCACCCAGTCTCTTTTAAATATTAACTGGATATGGACAGAGCCTTTGTTGCTTTAATCTCATTAACAATAATCAAAGCAAATCAAAAAAATCCGTAAGTTGCTTTACAAACAGTAAACAACTGAACGCAGCTTAAGGAATTTAACGTGAAAAGGGGATATTCCCTGATTTGCAGCTGTGAATTCTACAAGTAGTTCTCAGCTGGATGCAGCATCTCAAGGAAAACTTCTTTAAGCACACAGTATCAGTTAGTTATTAAATGTCAGCCGGTCAGTCAGATGACATCTGATCTGTAAGTTGCTTGTTTTGCTTCTGAGGGATACAGCTGTTTATTTTGATACAAATTGACTCCACTGTTAAAATCACTGAATGCTGCACTTGTTTTTTACTGTTTGGTATGTTATAAGTGTCATCAGATGAACACTAGTACCACATGACTGAACACTTAAAGTACTCTCTTGTCTTGCTTGTTTACAGAATATGCTTTCAAGGCCATAAACCAAGGTGGACTCACATCAGTAGCAGTCAGGGGAAAAGACTGTGCAGTGGTTGTTACACAGAAAAAAGTACCGGTGAGTTGTTGTCAAGTCTCTTTTTTCATACATCTGTGAGAGTGGAAGCAGCACAAGCATTGTAAACTCAGTGTGTTGTGAATGCAAAATGCATCCTTCACAATGATAGTGGTTGCTCCTGGCAACATCCAAGTTCGCTATATAGTGAATGTAATGTGGATTTATTAGATTTTCCAGGCATGTCTCCTTCATTTTTTAGTGAGAAAATATACATCTTGTGTCCATTTTCAATTTTTTTTCTGTATTAGAAAAAAACACTACAATGCACCACAGATACTCAACACTGGAGAATGATATTTATTAAAAGACATCAATTGTTTATTTAGCACAAAAAATGTGCATTATGTTTTTAGTGCTCAGAGTGGTATCTTATATTGTTTATGTGGTCTAATCTGCACTCAAAAGATTTTTTTTCAATTTGTAGTTTTTATTTTCAAGACAACCAGGTTTATTTTAAGTCTAAACCACCAAAATTTATGTAAAATAAATGACTTGAATCATTGCTATATTCAGTTTTTTTAGGTTTGTACTAGTAGAGATGTAATTGCATATGTGCTCTTGACTCTATCTTTGAATGCGGCCAGATGGGGTAAATGGATAGGGAACGGGATATTTAATGCCTTTGTGTGCATGTAGTCTTTTTATGCAGTTTGGTTTAATTTGATCATATTTGCACAAGGCACTCATTCATTCCGAGGGTTGAGTTCAGTTTCAAATGCAATATGTGACGTCAACAGAGGCCACTAATCCCTCATGTTAAATTCATTCATTTTCTTTCAAACCTTTCTTCACTGAAACAGGACAAGCTTCTGGATGCCGCCACAGTGACCCACCTCTTCAGAATAACAGATAATATTGGATGTGTAATGTCTGGAATGACAGGTAATAAAAATACTTCTCTCTGCTTTGGTTTTAAAAGTGGATTAACCAAGTGATGACTGGAATTAAACTCGTTAAAATTTAGAGTGTAGAATATGCAATTTCCAGCAAGAACACTCTGCAGTTGATCTCATTTTGTAAATTTTTCTTACATAGGATGCACATTAAGCAGTGTGTTTCCTTTTTCCTAATATTTTTCTATTCACGTTGTAATACTGGCAGCATTTTTCAGTATTTTTTAAGCTGGTGAACCTCCATCACTGGAGACAATGGTGGTTTCTTGCAACAGGAAAGTCAATCATTTGCACACTGGAACCAAAAATTTGTGTGGAAACCAAAATGTCTCCTTTGAAAATCCCAGTTATGTTTTAGTCTGAATTGAAAGTGCTCATTCTCATTTGATGTCTATATTCTCCTCAACCTCAGCTTTTACTGTAGCTGATGGTTCCCCTTTTCTGTGAAGGGTCATATTTGACACAAGAACAGCTTTCTGTGGCTATTATTTAAGCAATGCAGTAAAAATTTAAAGCTCTAACATGATAGTTTGTTGGTTAAATGTTTTCTTTTAACAGATAAGCCCTTTTTTCCTTCTCACTCTGATCTTTGCAGCTGACAGCAGGTCCCAAGTCCAGCGAGCTCGCTACGAGGCAGCCAACTGGCAGTACAAGTACGGTTATGAGATCCCAGTGGACATGCTGTGTAAGAGAATTGCTGACATCTCACAAGTCTACACGCAGAATGCTGAGATGCGACCACTGGGCTGCTGTGAGTATATTAATTAACTTCCAGTTGGTTTAAGGTTTCCTCCTGATGGATGAGACGTGTTTACACATAAGACAAATCTAAAGGTGTGAGGCTAAACGTCACTGTCATGGTCGTCTCTGGTTCCTGGTGCCTGCAGGTATGATCGTGATCGGCATTGACGAAGAATTCGGCCCCCAGGTATACAAATGCGACCCAGCAGGCTACTACTGCGGCTTCAAGGCCACCGCTGCCGGAGTGAAGCAGACAGAAGCCACAAGTTTCCTGGAGAAGAAAGTGAAAAAGAAACTGGATTGGACCTTTGAACAAACTATTGAGGTAATAACACGATCAGGTTGATAAGGCAGGAACATAAATGTGAGTGTCACCTTCCAGGTGGTTTCCAGCCTCTAATTTTATCACTAGTATTTTAATGACATGCTTTTTGTTTTCTTTTAAATATCAGCAACATTATCTTATCACCTTAACTTCATTTGTTTCTTTCCTTCAGACGGCGATCTCCTGTCTGTCAACTGTTCTCTCTATTGACTTCAAACCCTCTGAGCTCGAGGTGGGCGTTGTCACAACGCAGGACCCCAAGTTCAGGTAAACAATAGCAAGAACTACCCTTGTGAGATCAGAGTAGTAGTTTTTTAAAGCATTAAATTTAATTTGAAATGCATCACCTTTGTCATCAGTCAGTCACTGCTGCACACATCCACTGCAATCTTTCTGATTAGCATGTATAGCATACCATATGTAGGCCACGGTTAAAGAAGCTCATTTACAGTGTTTGATTTTATGGTTAAGGTTGCAACTGATAATTATTTGAAATGAAATAATCTGAATTAATCAATTATTTGTTTTGCCTGTAAAACAGTGAAAATGACTGCTTTTATTCCCCACGGCTTTAAGAGATACACCTAAATTGCTTCTTAAATTTCACAATCAGCCCCCCAAAAAACATATAAAACCATATATGGAAAAGAAAACATTGTACAGTCAAGTTTAAACTTGAAGTAGTTTATGTTTGGTTTTTTGTTTGAAAAATAACCTCTCCCCTAGTTTCCTTTGGTCTCGCAAATCAGTTTATTCATAAATGGTTGTAGGTCTAGTTGGCTTTAATGTTATTTTTGGATATCAGAATCATGGTCCACCTCCCTGTCTCCTCTCTCCAGGATTCTGACAGAGACTGAAGTCGACACTCACCTGGTGTCCCTGGCAGAGCGGGACTGAGCAAGCAGAGACGCGTCGCCTGTTGGACTAAGTTAGAGCATGATGGGATTTGCAGTTCCTAGAAGGAGACTGGTGTTATCTTTGTTTGCTGTACATTTACCCCACTGTTTCATTCAACAATAAAAAAAAGTTTTTGGAGTAAAATAACCACTGTCTGTGCTCCTGTTTATTGTTAAGATTGAGCGTTTTGCCGTTTGTATTTCTTTTTTTAAAGTACAGTATATAAATAGGTTTTTATAGTCTGCTCATGTGAACAGAAGCCTCTGTTTCATCAGCTGTGGGTTGTTAATAGTTGAATTTAGCAGCAGGGGAAAATGTTTCTGGGAACAGGAGCGGTGCACAGCTCTACCTCTGAGCTTCCTGTTGTGGCTCTGAATGCATTTAAGTCACATGACGTACCGAGGTGCTGTGGAGAGGTTATTTTACTACACAGTGTTGGAGACCTGATATGACCTAATTTTTCTCAATTTTTTTCTCCCAGCATACGTAGCCTGTCAAACATTGATGACTTAAACTCACCATGTACATCATACAACACAAGCAGTTTCTCTTTGCAAAGGAAAAAATGTGTTCCCCTCGATACTTTAGAATATGAAGTTGACATATAGCCTCTGGTGTGTGTGTGTGTGTGTATGTATGTGCTGTGGAAACAGTGGCTAAGGATTCTAGTCAATGGTTTGATCAGCTTAGTATATACAAGGGTTTAGCCATCAACATATGATCAGAAATGATGACATGCTGTCATTCTCAGTTTCTTTTCGACCATTTCCCATCAGCGTCACACCACTGCTCCCCCCTCCCCGAACTTCTGTCTGTGTCTTTTTGCAGATCTTAGAGAGACAAATCCAGTTAAAGTGTCAGGCTATTTACGTAATTTCCAGTTCCCACTGTCCTTAGGACGTAACAACTGGGTCCTTGGAAAATCCCCCAGCAGTCCTGTTCAGGTCTGAAACTGGGTTAATGTTTACAGCCCTGAGGACAATCACAGGCTAGAGACAGTATACACTACTATTACACCTAATTACTCAGGGACGTCCTCAGTCATAATTGTTGGCACCAGGTTTCCTCCCTCTAAGGAACTTGACCAGGTTGTACCTGTTATTTCAGGTAATTTATGTTTAGAAATTTTCTGATTGCTGTGCACAGATCAGCTGATCACAGGTGGAATGTGACCTAGAACATTTACTCAAGTCCTGTGCCAATGTACAAATTTGAGATGCTGTACCTGTACCTTCGTTGAGTCTTTTTTTTTTTTCCAACTCCACTACATCTAATAGGGCTTTATTGTACTTTTGAATATAATTATCTGACAGCTTTAGTAACTAGTCTACAAATACACATTTCTGCAAAACGCGTTTGTTTTTGTTCTGAATTAAAAGTACCAAACTGCACCAGTATGTAGCTTAACAGTATAGTTAAAAAAGTTGGTTCATTCAGTGATTAAAAAGTAGTTCCACCTCAACCAACTACAACAGTAAAAATCCTGCTTTGAATAAATGAATATGTAATGATAATCAAATGATATATAATAGTAAAATAATCACAGGGATTTTTTTTCTGCTCTGAATGCTTCACTTTTTGTACTCCAAGTACATTTTGAGATTATTCTTACATATTGGTTACATTGTTGTTGTGGGATCTCTACCTGAGTATTTTTTATCAGGTTGTATCAGTACTGTTACTTAAGCAAAGGATCTAAGTAGTTCATCTCTGCAGGGGAATCTTGTACTTCTAAGTTTGCTGAAAAGTGTCCTGGTAACTGTGACACAGACTAATCTTACTCCCTCTGGCACATGTTCCCATCTTGGGAAAGACATTTCCTCCTTACAAAATTTTCTTGGTATTTTGAGTGAGTGCCAGTTTCCTTGCTGCAATTCAGCATGAGTACCAGGGTAGGGTGGAATATTTAGGCACATTATGTTCCTCTAATGCTGCCCAGGGACTTTTAACACGGTGACTCAGAGACCCTGTGACCTCGCCTCAACAAGGAAATCCCAGACTGTTCCAAGCGGCTGAGTGTGATCGTTTTTGTCTGTGTATTTTTTCACAAGTCTGGGCGATGACTCTCTCTCTCTCTCTCTCTCTCGTCACTTAGGGTAACTGAGAAATGACGCGTGTTTCACAGAGTGGAAAGGCCAAAAGAAAAAAAAAGGATGGTTGTCACATGAAAGGAAATTACGCTCATGCTGACCAAATCAAACACATCAGGCAGTACTGTGTATGTCCATAAACTTTTTTTTTTATTCTGAACAACTTTTGTTAATAGTGTTTAAATTCACACAATGGATGTACAAGTATAAAAATAATATCTTTGTATTTACAATATATTACATGTCTGGTATATACAAATCAATATATATTTATACAGTATATAGAAGGACTATATGGAAGTTGTGGTCTTGCTGTCTTGCTGTTGCTGGTTTTGGTGCAGATCTTTGATCGACCCGGACCGGACTGAACCAGACTGGACGCCGTCTTCATCCATGTTTGAGAACACAGGGCCAGCACCTCTGGACTTGGACCTGGCAGGGGACTTGTCCCCTGTTGTGGGGCTGCGGCTGGGCAACCCAGTAGCAGCTATACTGTCTTTCACACCACCAGCAGAGGGATGCTTCGGTTTACTTTCCAAACTTTATGTCATCATACAGCTGAAAGAAAGAAAACAAGAAAAGTTAGGAACCCATTCCTTAAAAACATGATCACATGAAATCTTTTGCCAACATCTTTAATGAAGACCTTAAATCAGAAACTCACCTCATCTTCCGATAGGTCTGCATCCTCCATATCGCTCTCATCTGATTCGCTGTCAGGCAACTCTCTCAGCTCCTGCGGCGTCTTTTCGTACAGCTGGCAGCGGATCTCTTCGTTCTGGCGCCCGTACGTGAGGTGGTATGGCGTGAATCCGCCATAGTTAAAGCAGTTTACGTCTGCGCCGAGGTCAAGAAGGCAACGGACCAGTGTGGGGTTCTGGAGGTCAACAGCCAGATGGAGCGACGTTCGGCCACTGCACTGTTCCTATGGGAAACAAGGGGAATAATGTTAGACTTCTACTGCTTTTCCTTCAGGCAACCTTTTTGCAAAAAGTTAAACTGCCTGCCTTTAGAGTAAATGACACCTACCTGTGCATTGATGTCTGCACCCAGCTGAACAAGTCTTTCAACCAATGAGACGTAGCCATTGAGAGACGCCAAGTGGAGACAGTTGTGTCCTGTGAAGAGAAAATTGGGAAAAGGTAGGTTAACAATCAAATTCAAGACTTGCTTCTGTAAAACAAGATGGTCTGTGATTTTCTAAAGAGGTGCTGTTTTAACTGAGTATTTACCATTGTAGTTGGGGAAGGACACAATGGAGGTGAGGTGACGCTGGCAGTTCTGGGTGATGACACCAAAGCAGGCGAGGGAGCCCTTCTTGCAGGCGATGTGGAGAGCTGTGTTCCCACTGTCGTCGGACAGCCGTGGATCACAGCCGGCCTTCAGGAGCTTCTCAACCAGCTGGGGTTGTTCTGTGATCACTGCTAGATGGAGGGCAGTCTGAGGAAGAAAAAAAGATATATTTTATTATTATTCATTTTTTTAAAGGTAAATTGTTTAAATAATGGGGAAAATGGGAGGTTGCATTCAGCTGATGATTCAAATATTTGCATCTAAGTTTGGTTTTTACCTGTCTCTGGTGGTTCTGTACATTGAGGAAGGGGTGATTGTAAGACAGTTTGATCATCTGGAGGGCATGGTCTGTTGCTTCATGAATGATGGCCAGGTGAAGAAGCCTGTATTGTGAAAAAAAAGGGAGAGACAAGGGTTAAAACGGTGCTTTTCACAGAAAAATACGCACAGAGGAAATGGTTCCAGCCAAATAAGAAAGAACAAAGCCTGAGCAGTGGAGCGTTTCGCAAGAATGGAGTTTTGTCGGGTTATTTCCACCAGTTGTGGCTTGACACATCTGATGCTTTATCAGTTCCTGGCAGCAGGCCAGGGACTTTCCTGAACTCGCAGAGCGGACTTAAGCCCCGCCCAGTATGCGCTTTCAGCCAAAGTACACACACACACACACACACACACGCACGCACGTAATGAGCACACTCTTTGCTGAACACACACACACACACACACACACACACATATACTGTTAAAGGTCTCTCAATTTCGTGCCAATTTCGATATTTTCATGCGCACTTTTGCATATTTTTCGTATTATTTCAATGCATTAGGTTAGAAGTTTGGGCTAGATCTTGCGCTCTTGTGCAGAACTCCTTTTAGATTTTCGCAGCAGGAAGAATTTTGCAAATGCGTACTTGCATTATTAATAATCTACAAAAAATTTAAAAAAAATGAAGAGGAAAATTCCCACTTACGTATCGCCATCTTCAGTCACTGCAGTTCTCCAGGGCTCGTATTCCTGTGTCAGATCCTCGCTTGTTTTCACAGTCATGTCCTCAAACTCGCTCACCAGCTCGTCCTCCTTCAGGGAATCCAGGCCGCTGTCAAAGCGATCCTCCTGGCAAGGCAGCATTTTCCCTTGTTTGGGCTCCATGTTGTCGAAGTTATAATCCATTTGACTGTGGTTAGATACTCTGTGGATGTTCATCTTGACTTTGCGACTGTCTGAAAGAGCAGTTCCGTCTCAATCCAGAGGTCAGGGCAGACTAGTGCGGCTGAAGGCGGCGCACTGGGTTTTGTGCGCTCGGCTGGGCGGAGCATGCGGTGGGGAATTTTCAATTGATTTAGAAAAAGCGAAGGGAAATCACGCAGAGCTGTGCTTTTGTGAGAAAATCCCCCTCACCCCCCTCCTAAAAGATACTCAGAATGAAAACTTGTAGTTTCCTATTAGACACCTATTTTCACCTGTTATGTAGGTTAGGGGACATGCCATTATTTATTTCAGTGAATGAGACAGGATGGGCATGAATGAGAGGGAGACACCCCTGGTAGACTCTTGAAGAATTCCCTTCTGCACAGGGGAAATTATCTGTTTCAAGTGGCTAACCATGTTACGAATATGTTCCATTTATTTCCCATTCTGAATTGGAAAAAAAAAAAAAGAGATTTGAGTTTCCAATATGAACTTCACTTTAAAATGTTCACTGAACCATGAACTCTGGCCTACACCTACACTAATAACCACACTGTACTATCTTATAACTGCTTTGTGGCTGTCATAACCATGCATTAGATTAGGCAAAACTTGCTTGCAAAGCTCATTTATATTTGCTTCAATTCAAAATTGGGCACAGCCTCCTACACACGCACACACCACAAAAAATTTTATACAACTAAAGTGGTGTGTTGCTTGCTGCACAGGAATTTGCAACATTTGTATTGTTATCTAACTTGCATATGGGACAAAGAATAGAGGAAAAACCCATGTATGCAGGTTCTGCATTTATTCTTTCAAATTTTTTTTTATTCTACTTAATATTTGCATTTTCTGTAACCATCATATTATTTTATTGTTTTAAAATAGTTGACATGCATCTGAATATCTTTAGTATTACAACCAGATGTGTCCCTTTATCCCCATTACAGTTTTCAAAATCATGTTCTTTTACTTACATATTAATTGGAAGTGTGTGAGTGAATGAAAATAGTGTATGATTCAAGTGTGTATTAAGTGGTCAGACATAAGAATGTGGCAGGATTTCCACACTCATGACTGTACACAGTTACACTACAAAATGAACAGAGGCAGCAGAGTGCGTAAAAGGATGGGGAAAGATTCTTAAGTTTCCTCCTGGAGACTCCCTTATGAAAGCAACACTGCACATCCCACAAAAGGATGTTCTGGACTTACCCATCTCACATTGCATTTGCTTAACACCCCTGGAGGTGAAATCCTGCACAAACTAGCTTTGATCTTGGGAAAAATCATGTTAAGTCATGCTGAAAGTGGCCAACTAAACTATGACTTTTTAGAAGAATTTGGAATATTTCCCATGTCTTTTTTCACACTAGTTGTTGTGATTTTCCTGGTGACTTTTTTTTTTTTTTTTAATCTCTTGTTTTTATTTTTTGCAACTGTCCCACAGTTGCTTTGAGGTTTTAAACAGGACATTCCTATCAGTTACACAACATGTTAGCAAAGTGCGTGATAACACTACCTGCCTGTGCACCACTGACATTTAAGATAAAATTCCCAGGATTACTTCTGTCAGTGTTGTAACAGGTAGGCTTGCTGTAAACATAGCAACAGTATCCAAGAGCAGTGTAGCTTTCACACCTCTATGGGGCGATACTCAGTCAAAATGACGCTATAAAGAAAACAAACACACACATACACACCCGGCGGGGCTGTGATGTCACTGCATCATGCAGCCCTGCTGTATCTCTGTCTGTGTCTGTGAGTGTGCGTCACATCATACAAACACCACACGTACAGGCGCATGAGTGGCAATGAATTCCACACATTTTTTTCTTCTCTGCTAAGTATCATAATGAGGCATCTGAGGACAAACTGTTATTGCAGCTCTATGTATTTTTCCTCTAATGCCAAGATTGCGTGTTTGTGTGGATGATCACATATTTAGTTAGAAATATTGGGATTTCCACATACTTCTTGAGATTTGTTTGTGTTGTGTGGTGGTGGTGGGGGGGTTATCATCCAAATGCTCTTGTCTTCACTTGCCTTGTGTTTACTGCTGGTTTCTATGGAAACCAACGGCTAAGAAAGCACTGACGCCAGTTCGGTGTCAAGTGCTGTACATTGCCCTCTGTCTGTGGGGTGGTAAAGCAACACTTATCTGAGTCATTACGGTGCCTCAGGGGCCCTCACACCCTTTGCTGAAGTGTTTGAAGTCATGAAACTTTCCCATTTTCTTGACTGACGACTATTACTGACCTCACCCTGTATGCCTTAATTTTTTTTTAAAAAAAGGGTTGGCAACACTGCAGCTATATTTAGTTGTCACTACATACAGCGCACCAAAATGAAACTAATGCCATCTTTTTCATCAGTTCTGCAGCATATTCTGCAGTAAATAGGGTCATGATGATTGATATTCATTGGAACTGCTTGTGTAGATTCAGCTGTAATCACTTTTGAGCCTTTTGTTTGTGTTGCTATGTGCTGCCATTTTTTTTTATACGTGCATAGAGCAGCGTCCCTGCCCTCATTGATTAAAGAAAGGTGTGGAGATAATATTAGCTACACCCCTCAGCATAATGCATTGCAATTATGCAAAAGCACAAACTGCAGCGTCCAAATTTTCCATTAACTTGAAAAAACTTCTTTAAAACACTAACAAATAGCTAAACATTATAACCTTTGCAAACTATACCTTGTTTAACTACTGTATTAGGCACATTAGTTAAGTACCTCCTATCTGATGTAATGGCAACAGTTCTAACATTGCCAAACTTTACGTCAAAATCAAAGAAAAAATGTTTATTTTATAAAGTAGATGATATAAACAGGATACTATTTTAAAGGAAAACTTTAAATTTTTAATGCCTCCATTTTGCAGCATGACTTAAGTTTGGTAGACGTAAGTGATTGATTTTTTTTTTTTTTCACAGTCTCAGCTTTGCCAAGGGTACAAATACTGCCAATGAGTAAGCCAGGAGAAGGGGGGGAAATAAAGTCACACTACTAGTACTGAAATTATATCATGGCTAATTTGCAAAACCGAAATACTTGTAATTTCTAGAAAGCATTTACTATTTACACTTAGGGGAATTGTTTGACATTTTGGGAAATATTGGCTGTCTTGGCAATATCGAAACCACTACCATATGCGGTACCGTAGGCCTATTGCCTGTACGTATAGATGAACAACACGTCTCCGCTTCCTCCCACAGAACAAAAAAAAGCCAAAATATCTTGTGCTGGTGACGTCCTTTGGAGCCAGAGTTTGCACAGTAGTGATCCGCATATTGAGCTGTCAGCCCCAAAGGCACTACACCCACACGACATCACAAATAGGCAGTCAATCGTGAAATTACACCCATTTTATTTCAACATCAAATGACTAATTAAAACCAAATTGATCAGAAAAATTGAGGTATTATAGTGATTTATCTTGTCAAATTTTATCTTGTCTTATCTTGTTTTCTTGTTAAACACAGGGCTGCACAATGCAATGGAAATTATTGTCCCTTGTACAACACCCACTGACACAAAGGCCTGCACAGATGATTAAAATTATAAAAGAAAGGGATAAAACTATAATGTACTGTAAATTCTGATTATTTAACCTTCAGAAAAGCATGCACGCCACTTGCCTTCAAAGCACTTTGTCAACAGGAATAGGATTTGCATGGTGTACTAACAAGCTTAAGTGTACCACACTAAATAAGCGTTTAAGTATCTGCAAGAAAAAAATATGTGAAGAGTAACTAATAATTGATTTTAAGTTTTGAGATAGATGTTCTGCCTCCTGTCTGGAACACAACAGAGTGGCATGGTAGGCAGAGGTAGCTCTGCTGAGCTTTGCAGTGAAAACCATCGTCATGAACTTTAAACAGAGTCAGCTCAACTTATGGCTGCTTCATTGCATTGATGCTGCTGTTAGCTTAGCTCATGCGAAACAAGGAAAAAACAACTTTCACCATCTACACCTGGAATTTTTTAAAGATTTTTGGGGGGGCATCAATAGTGAAAGTACAGAGACGGAAAAGACAAGAAAAAGTGAAACAATAACATGCAGAAAGGGACATTAGCAGCTTAATTTCTAGGCGACTCACATACATCTATAGTAAAATCCCAGACCCTGTTATTTTTTAATTTTTACTAAAAATAAATATGTAAGATCTAATGCCTAAACAACACGGTTTGGAGATAAAATATGTATTTCTCTCATTTAACATGAGGTAAGGCTGGTGGCTTCATCCTGCTGGCATATCTTTTAACTCTAACAGTTAGTATGCAGCCCATGTTTATCTTTGTCCTGAACTCGCTGGGTTATAATCAGAAATAAAACAAACAACAGAGCAAATTGTAGCCATGAGAACTCACAGGCAAGTGTCGGAATGATACTGGGCTGATCACCAGATGTTGCAGAGCTGTGCCAACACTGACAACACACTTACACCGACTAACTGAGCTTGGGACAGCGGAAATTTATGAAAAACCTCTACGCAAACAAAATTACTTTCACTTTTTTTTTTTCAGCAGAAAAATGCAATGCTTACAAGTGTGGGGAAGAGTCTCTCAAATGAACCTTAAATTAAGTGTGTCATTGTGAAAAGTTGTAGAAATATGTCACAATGTGCCCTTAAACAGCTATCTAACATGTATTTGTATATTTTTATTTTAAGGAAGATCTCTTTCTTTTGCGCAGTAAGCATGAAACTTTCCTCTTCAACAAGACCTGTATGTTTGCTATTGCGCATGCTGAGCTTTCAGCTTTTATTGCTTCTTCTTCTTTCTCTTTTCATCAGACAAGGCATAGTTTAGTACATTATTGCTTCCTATTAGTGTAATAATGCCATTGCTTCCTTTGTCATTGATTGCATGTTCTAAGTTACCTTCACTTAAAACAATGATTGAATTGTTTCCTCACTCTGCAATCAAATGTTACTTCATAAAGGAAGTTGGTATTCTTTATAATGGCATAATGTTAAATAATGTATGTAAGTCAGGAAAGCTGTAAGAATTTACAGCACAGGAAATAATTGTTGTAGTATATATGTGTATTCATACATATAAAAATAAACATGTGTACACCAAGAAAATATTTCCATGGAACAAATTTTGCATCACAGGAAATGTGAACAGCAGCAATGAGACAGTGATAAAGGTCGACATCGCAGTGAGTGTCTCAAAAATCCGCTGCTTTTATTCTTCTTTTTCAGTGCTGATGAGATTGTTTCTCTCATAGATAATGTGCACATTTCAGTGATAATCAATCATGAAAATATAAAAAAAAATATTTCATTAATCAAAAAAATTTAACAAGTTTAAAGGAGCAAGTGGCCGCTGCATCTGCATGTGCTGCCATTGCCAGGAATGATAATTGAATACTTGTGCAATGATCAGTGTTATGAGACCTGAAATGACAGAAAGCATTCTTAGAAGAATTTTTTGAAGTGTACCTTAACTTTTTTGTTAGGCCCACTGCAGCGAGCCACCAGGATGTGATTGAGATACTTACTTATTTTCAGGAGGAGTAAATTGAACTTAAAAATGTATCTGGTCAGCCTCTAGTGTGGGGTCAGCTTCAGCCCCCGCTTGGCCTACTTTTTTCTCCCTCTCTGTCTTTCTCTTTCTCTTATGGACACACTTATACACACACACACACACACACACAAACCGTCTATGCATCGGACCCCTCTGGGTAAAGCCCCTTGACTTTGTGAACACTCTGAACAGTTTCCTGCCTCTAGCTATTAGCATGCAAACATTTGAGTGGTTTTGATAAACTCATCTAACACAGAGCAGAGAAAAATGGTGAATTCCAAACTGTTGAACTATTTGCTTACATCTTCTCATACTAAGGCCCTCTTGATCTTTTTATCCAAGCACATTTTTCATAAGTATAAGTTAATGTAAATTAAAATCATATTAACAGAATTTCTTTAATATTTTTCGTATAAACAGAAGGTCACATTGTCTGAGACGAAGCTATTCAACCAACTGATTTCCTTTGGACTCTGTTGTTTATGTGAGTAGCCTGCATCAGTGACCTGCCTCTAGCTCAGCTCTCCAAAAATAGCTTCAGCTTCATGACGACTTCCCTCCAGTTTCAGTAGGATGCTGTCACTCCATCACTCCATTATTACAGTAATCAGTCAGAGGACTCTGAACCTCAACCAATCTGTTTCTCATGTGGGCTCGGTGACACAGCACTTCTACACCCAAAGTTTTTAAAAAAACACTACAATGTTTCACATCGTATGGATTGATGTGAAAAAGGAGTATTTTAGTATGACTAGTTCATGTATGCCTGTTTTGTGTGGTTTGTATTAAAGGATGGGTAGGCATGCTCACTGTTTAATTAAATGAGTCAGGTTGTTTCTTTGTCAGAGGGACTTCACCAACATGCAATATAAAAATAAAAATGTATATTATAGGCATGACTTCATGTAATTACATAACATTTTACAGGACTTAAAGAATCATTAGATAAGTCATGAATGAAGCATACGGTGTGTGTGATCTTTATTTTTGTGATCTAATCCCATGATCTCATTCAGTAATTAAAGTCTAATCCTGTGTGTCTAAACAAATAAAAAAGCTACTCAAACAGGTTCCTGTTGCCTACATGTAAAAACAACAGCTATTAGCTTTCTGTGGCATGTTAACATTCATGAGATTTTACTGGTATGAGGGATAGAAGAAAAGTTTTTAGCATTGTTCTCCCGCTCTTTTTTAAAAAATGACTGAAGATACGTGAGGTGCAGGCTATTGATTGAAACTTTCAAACTGAGGTTAAAAAGCTTGAGATCCTCCCCTTTGATGCCTCAGTTTCACGCTGAATGTGCAAATGCATATTTTTCGGGGAAGTGTGGGCGTTTTTCGGAGAAGGGGTAATACCTTTTTTTCCACCTAGAGGCATTCCCACAGTGTTGTGCGTATGCATACACGCACGCACGCACGCACACACGCACAACACACACACACACACACACACACACACCTGCACACACACTCACACACTCACACACAAAAGGATTAATTGTATGTGATACAATCTGTTGTCCTACTGCCCTATTGCCACCAGGCATCTCTCACGGTCATAGTGTCACTATCAGGTTTATAGTTTTCAAACCTTATAGCAACATGGAAGTACGTTAAAGGGTGAGTTCACCCAAACTTAAAAAAACCACATATTTCCTGACTCACCCTGGGTCATGTCTAGCTGTGTAGAATTTGTTTTTTTTTCTGGCACATGTTTTAAAATATTTGTCTGTGAGATTTCTAGATTTCTTAATAGTTTGACTTTTTGGGAAATACTCTTATTTCTTAAACCTTCCATTCCTGGGAAAAATTATTGAAAAGTTTGTATACTGACAACTTCATGTTTATCTGTCCCATAACCATCTCTTTGATTGTTTATCAGTCTGGTTTAAGAGTTTCCCACAGAACAGAAACTGTGTTTAGAATTTTTTAATGATCTTAAAATAAACTGAGACAATTATGTTTCTATTCTTCTGTTTCTTGACCTCAGTATAGCTTTGAATATGGTTAACCGATAATTCTTCTTCACCACCTTAAACACTGTTTAGGTCTAAGTGGTACAGTCCTTAACCCTCAAAGACATAGACAGCCACTGGCGGCAAAAAAAAAAAAAAAAAAAAAAAAAGCTATTTTTATAAATTTTTTATAAATTTATAACCACAAATTTTTTTCCAGATGCTTTAAAAGTCAAATAAACCAGAATTTCTCAGATTTTCATTGGTATCACAAAGGTCTTGTTTTTCTATTTGTATATAGTTTGTAAAGATCATTTGCAATATTTGTATTTTGTTGCATATTTGATATATGTTATACATTTGCTTTTGTGAAGATGAGATTTTCTTTTTAAACTGTTTTCTTTTGTTGTTTATCATGTTTTTGAACCCTTTTTTTTCTTCTTTCAGTTGCCTTTGCTTCAAAGTTTTCTGTTATGGTTTATAAAAGTTTCTATTTTATTTTGAACTTTTATGGACTTATCTACATTGTAAATATAGAAGTTATAAAAGTAGGATATCCTTGCAGTCACTGAAAACACCCAAGATAATGTTATAATAAATGGCTGTAACTTACTTAAGAAAGGTGAGATATAGACCAAACTCATTTTGAAGCCTACAACATCAAAGAACATCTTTCAGAATAAAATGTTTTTTAAAAATGCCTCAAGTTTTACTGTGATTTTGTAAGTTAAAAAACATTCAATTCTGGTAAATTCATCCATTATAAGCCAAAGAAAATGTAAAATTGGGACCTTAGTTGGACCAGACTAAAATTTAAGATTATCTTGCATCAAATGATGTATAAAACTTAATGCCAACTGCTAAAACAAGTTAGGAAGAAACAAAATAAACTAATAAATCAGGTAGCCAAGGTGTTCTTCTCACCTTGCAAAAAATGTTAAAAGACATTTTTCTGTTACTACTGGCAACTTTGAATCAGATGAAATCAACATGTCATATGGAGTCCCCCCAGGGTCAATTTTTGATCCGCTGCTGTTTTTGTTGTATATGCTCCAATTTAGGCCCACTGTACAACAGTTCAACATTTCATGTAGCTCACATGCTGAAGAAACAATTTTAAATAGCTGACTCTGCCAGCTACCTCAGCCCAGTCAACGACTTTGCCCGATGCATTGCTGATATCGAATGATAAATAAATGGCCAAAAATCTCTAACAGTTAAAGGAGTACAAAACAGAGATTCTTTTAGTGAGTTTCAATGCTTTGCGGCACCGGATTCACTGAGTTAAAGCCTGAGAGAAAGCCAAAACCTTGGGTGTAATATCAGATGCTGATCTCAACCTTCAGCAGCATGTATCTAATATTTTCAAGACTTGAAATATCATATTAATAATATCGTATCAATAATGTATCTTAAACAAGATGTTTTCTGTTAAGGTCACTCTCTGAAAAGTTGGCTCATGCATTTGTTTCCTGCAGACTAGATAACTGTGATACACTTTCTGCTGGAGTGAAAAAGCAGGTACTAAACTGGTAATAAAATATGAGCATAAACCAAAACGTTTAAATGCATCACTTATGTTCAAACTTCTCTTCGCTGGCTCCTACAAAAGACAAAGAATTGATTTGAACATTGTTGTTATCTCTATTTGCCCATGAAAACACACCACACAGATCTCTTTGGTCCATCAAGTAAAATTTATTGAGTGATTAATTAAATAATACATTCTAAATCAGTTCATTTCTTTTGTCATTGTGGTCCTACTTTCTGAACTCATTGTCTTCTTTTAAAAACATATTAACAAACTTTTAGTTGGGTTTGAAGTTTGTGGTCAACAGTTAAAACTTTTATATTCGGATAAAAGTTATCACAAGTACCAGCAGTAAACAAAGTAGTGGTTGTATTATAATTTTTTAAAAAGCAACGTAAATAACATCTTTTTATTTTTCAATTTATATGTTTTAAGTATATGTGTTATAGACCTTTCTTCTCACACAACTATGTTTTGTCTTTTGCATATTTGTATTTCCCATGTTTATGTTTGCCTTTTTCTTTTTGTTTTTTACTTTGAAGTACCCTGAGTCTCAGCCTGTGGTGTTAAATATTCTATATAAATAAATTTAAGTTGTTGACTTAGAAGAGAAGGTCAATAACTTCTCTATGGCTGTAGAGTAGATATAAAGCCAGAGTCTGCAGATGCTTCAGGACTGAAAGCAAAGGAAACAGCTTGTATGGTTCTGTCTAAAAAAAACCCCAAAAACTCAAGGGTGAAAACAAAAGCTTGAGGGCCTTTTGTCATCACCAGGAGGCTCTACGGTAATCAGTGACTGCGCCTTGAAAAGAAAAAGTTCCAATACACAAGTCTCTAAAACCAGAACTTGTAGCTTTACACTAACCGATCAAACAAACTGTGATGTGAATAAGTGAACATTGGAGCACATGGATTACTAACCTTTGATCCAGGCTGTCCAGTCTTTATGCTAACCTTAAATAACCAGCTGCCGGCCTTAGCTTCATGTTTCAGAGTATTGATTTTCTAAGCTAGAGAGCAAATAAATGTATTTCTCAACCAATCCATTGCAAAAAGTTGCTCAGCCACAGCAGAACATTGAAAACAACCACTTACAACAAGTCAGGATGCATTTAAATTTAATCATCATAAAGTGAGCCACAACAGCTGGAGGATCTTAGTCTGTGCACATGTAGAACCAAGAGCTGTGTTACGCAATGAGACTCTAACAGTTTTAAACATGATTAAGATTTTAATCTAATTTAATGGCGGTTAACAGACGAGGATCACTTATGTTGAGGATTCATAACGTTTGACCTAAAGTCAAATACTCACTGCTGCAAACAAAATAAAAAGAGTGAGTTCTGAAAAATAAATGGAGGGAGCTGTTGTAGTTTGAAAGAAGAAGGAAAAAAGAATCAGAGACCTAGTTCAACTGATTTTTTGCTCTTCTTTTTCATTTTTGCTGTTGTTGTTGTTGTAGGAAGCAAGTTTTTACTTATATCTCTTTGAGTCAGTAAACTGAGCAGTAGGTTTGTTGTGAAAGATAAGTCACCAAGATTCTAAGAATATGCATTCTTTCAAATAAAGTGATAATATGAAACCATTTTAAAAGGTTAAGGTATTTTTGAAACTGAAAGCCTGAAATCACATCAGAAGATAAAAGGTAAGGCATGCAGCCTCTTCAAAAAACAGTGGTTTCAGGTGACATATTTACACGATCAAACATTGTTATCCCAGTGTTGACTGTCCTCTGAGTGCTTATGCAAAGCAGCTAAATCAATGCAAATAATACTGTACTAAGACCTTTTCCATGGTGCAGTTTTAGTGCAGCTCTAAGCAATAAAATTGGAGTAGACTTGGAAAAAATACCAATAACCATAAACTGTGGTTCACTGTTTGGTTGTTTTCTCATTCTTTAGCTTCTCCAACATTCCGTTGGGTGCAGACGACTTCATTGATAGTCAATTGTGTCAGCTGTCTCCACTCTGGGCTTTATGAGACTATGAAAAAAAAAAAGTTCACTATTATGAAATAAACCACAAAGACAACTCAGACTTTCTGCAATCACAATGAGCTGCCCTAAATACAAATTAGACCAGCAAAGTTTCCTGACACACTTAGAGCTGTGTGAAAATGGACCTGACTGGCAGTGTGTTACACACCACGGAAATAGTGAGGCTAAGAGACAAACCACAAAACAACTGAGCAAAATCTCTCACTGTTTAATATTCCGCATGCATTTTTGCATCTTGTGAAGTTTGAGCAGTCCCTCTCTGCTTTATCAGCTAAGGGTTTGCAAAGAAAACGCCAGCTTCTTGTTTTGTCTTTTGATGACAACACAAATTGGTCTAAGCTCATGCATAATGTTGTTTTTTTCAAATATGGATTGCATATATAGCAATAATTATTATTACTATAAACCATCATTTATAGCAAGCATTTATGTTACTTTTTTAACTGTCAATGTTTATATTTAAAGTCTTTTTTTTCCATGAACATTTTCATATGTTTAATCATCTACTCTTTGAACGTGGTACTTTGATCATTTCAATGTTGGATAAGATTGGATATTTTATTATTATTATGAATTCTAACAATTTTAATGCAGGACTAGATCATTCAGGATAGATATCCAGGAATGGATTCAAATTGAAAACTGAGGAGCTGTTGTTCCAGCACTTAGTAAAGATCTTTATCGCCCCCCTGTGCTTAAAATATGAACTGCAGGTAGGATTGCAGGGCCTTCCTGTCATTTGCAGAAAATGCACTAAAACTCCTGAAAAATATATCAAAATAGCCAGTCCTCGTGTCACCTTTATCACAGTTTATGTAAGTATTTGTCTAATATTATATTTTTTCTTACATTTATAAATAAATTGACAAATATAACTAAGAACATCTGACAAAACAAGCTTCTTTAATGCACCCATAAAAAACATCACATAAAAATCCATTATGCTATCTGGTCTAACATACCCTGTAAAAAAAAGGATTAACTGGGCAGAAATGGCAAAATTTCTGACAATCTAAAAATTGCTCTATTGTATTGACTAAGCTCCACTTACAACCATAAATAAATACATTAACAATACATTACTTGACAGCAAGTAAATACAGCTCCAATAATTTCGATATGTTTAAAATAATTGTTCAGAACAATAATGTTCACAAATAATTCACTGAAATCTATGACAAGTGTAGATATGAGGAAATATTGGTCATTACATGCATGTGCAAGTGAAACCACAGGAAGGACTTTGTTCAAAATTTCCAAAGCAGAACAAGTTCTCCTTTACATGTCACGCATACTCTGAGTATCACATCCGATGTGGAGAGGTCCTCACATTGCATTTTTACAGAATTTTTGTCAATATTCACTGTGGTGAGTGTAAATTACAGTGCTAGGTATGCCCAGAAAGCACATTATTTTTTTCCAATCCATTTATAATCAGTTCCAACTTAAATTCAGTAATGATAAAGAAATGTACAAAAGATATGATAAAATAACAACTCAAGATTTTGCTTCATAGCTTGGTTCTCAAACTATATGTCGGTATTTCAATGTGAGGCATCTCAAGGAGCTAATCCTGTAAACAAAGTCTATATTGTGTTTGTCTCTTTTGGCTGACTTTGCATACATAACAAAATAGCACAATATTTTTGTAACAAACCAACAATCAGCATTATGAAGTATATATATATATATACTCTTGTCGATCACACTGTTAGACAATGCAACAGCTCCAGCCTCCACCCACTCCTCAGTCTGTCCATCAACACTACCCAGGTGAGTGAGAAGAGAGTGATCCGTGACAGTTTTCGCCCCAGGCTGCTTGAATCATCTGCCAGTCAGCTAGCAGAGGCTCTCGAGCACCTCGTCAGCATATCCTTGCAGCTGTACAGGGAGCCTTCACTCTAAAAACCACCTGTCTGCTTCAGTGCCAGAAAGGTTTGCAAGTTGGCTGACAGACCGTGATGATGGCACTGACAACATGCATTAAACATCCTTGAGTCTAGATCTGCAGGAATAACACATTCTCTGTCATGAGTCAACAGATACTGTACATCCTCTGTGGTATACGACCCACCTCAACATCTTCAACAGTATGTACTGTCTCTAATAAGCCACCATTTGAAATGAAAAGTTGGACCTAATGGTTTATTTTATGTTGTAAACAATCAACTAAGGCTTCATTCATCAGCTTTAAAGCATTAGCAAATGAATTATTGACAATTATGAAACTTTTTTTTGTAGTAATTTCATTTAGGGTTCTTATGAGGAACTGTGCTGGTGAGCCTAAAAATGATAATAATAATAATAATAATAATAATAATAATAATAATAATAATAATAATAATAATAATAATAATCATTATAAATTTGAAAAACAGCTGACGTTGTAAACACTGCCATCTAGTCTGTTTCTATGCAGGGGGTGAAGGTGGATGGTAGTCTCCAAATCCGTTTTTGACATTCTTTGTTTTGTCAGCCACTTGTAAGGTACATAACTTATTTATTGATTGATTGATGGATTAATTAATTGATTGATTGACTGAAGAAACAAACAAGTGTGTTACGACCGGCTCGTAGGCCGCAACAAAAGAGGGAGATGACAAGGATAATGACAATAAAGAGCAAATTTTTATTAAATAAGTAAATGCAAAATATAGAATGTGGTTGTGAAGGTCAGTAGTGTAGGCAGGTGTAAGGATGCCGTGAATGGTGCATATGTATGTTGTGGTAGACAGAACAAAGACACTACCTCAACAGAAACAAAGAATGAAGCATGGCGCTCGTAGCGACTGGCTGACAGACACACTTTGGCAACAGTTCTGGGGCCTTAAGTAACCTGGGTCACTGGCCAGGTGCTCCAAGTTGACTTAATTTGGCTCCACCCCGCTCAAATCCTATAACAAAGAAACACACACCAAAGCAAGAGAGGCAGGCACTAGGGCCGTCACACCTTTAAAATGTAAGAAGAAAAAAGTATTAATGGACTTTTTGGATCCTGAAATAAATAAATATTTTTCTCCTGAACCTGTCTTTTCTGAGATTAAAAAAAAATACTAGGCTCTAAGATTGCATAGAAATTCTTAGGTCTTTGCCACATGGTTAATGTCATAAAGTAACTGTAAATTCAGATATTTGTAGAGGAGACCCTTACAAGTTCTGCATAGATCCAGCTTCTTAAGTTTGCTCTCGGAGTATATCAATTGAAAGTATGCCAATTGATGTGTTTTAACTTTTACATTGTCATTTTTTTCCTCTGGGATTGGGGGCATGCCCCCAGACCTCCCAAGAGTATCAGAAGTTCTCTCTTTTTTCTACATCCCTAATTGAAATAATCTTTTTTACACTACACCCTTGAAGATTATTCGCACAAATAATTGGTTGTGACCAAGCTGCAAATCGAGCCCAGAATCAAGCTTAAAATGGTCTAGTGTGTAGAGGACTTAGTTCTGCATTCCTGGATGTTCTCTGTGTCCTACCAAAAAAAAAAAAGGGTACTATGAACTCTTTGAGATATAATAGTGCCTGACCATTAAGTGCTTTGTCGGTGAGAAGGAGTGATTTTAAATGTCTATTCTGGATTTTACAGGTAGGAAGTGAAGAGAAGCTTATATGGAAAAATTTGATGTCTTATTCCAGTCCTTAAAGTGCAGAAGCATTCTGGATTGACAGTAGACTCTTAGGTAGTGTGCTTAGATGTTGTTTAAGGCCAGTCATTGTAACTTTATTTTTTTCTGAGTTTAGTAGTAGAAAATTGCAGTTCAGTTAACTGATTGATTTCATCTAGCTTAACTGACAAATATAACTTGGTATCCTCTGCATAACAGTAAAAAAGTAATTGAACGTTTTCTGAAAATGTTGGGTTTGGGAAGTGTATGTAAGGGGCATAGTACTGGCCTAAGCATCGAAACTTGTGGGATGCCATGACTAGCTTTGGTACGTACAGAGGATGAATTTTTAAGATGTATAAAATGAAAGTGATCTGATAAATAGGGCTTATACCAGCTAAATTCTGTTCTCAAAACCTTCAGGATGGAACTTTACGTTTGTATTGACTTTGCCCTTTGGCCTCAGACCACTCTGGTGAAAAGTGTTATGACAACCACAGCCCGCTGTCCCAAAGCCCTGAATGTGGCTGTTACTGTAATTTTACTGTATGCATTTGTTTTGACAGACATTGAGAGGAGGACACAACGCCCTGGTTGCACGCTTCACCCTACTGTAATTTGTTTTCTTTTTTTTTCAGCTGTTTACAGACATAAAGCCTTATTAATAAAGCAGACATTTCTCTATCACTTCCCAGACAGTAGTGTTAACACTTTCGGTATCAACAGATAACAGACTACCATTCTGAATTTCTAAACCAAGTTGTTACATACCTTTAGATGAGAAAAAGGGCTAACTCGCGATCACTTTTGAATCCTTTGACTCAACACCTCTCTCATCTTGCTGAGTGCCCAACTGTGGTTGACTTGTGTTTATGCTGGAGCATGTTTAGTCCTTTTCAGTTCTTCAGTCATTTCTTTTCTTTTACTCCTTGCTGATGCTCCTCCAGTATTAGGCATAACCTCAGAAGTAAACTGGATATTAGAACAAAGAAAATCTTTGGCTAACTGCCACTCACTTGCAAAACACTTCCTCTAAACAGAGGTACTTCCAGTCCATGTGCCATTAAGTGTGATGTTTGACTTCCGGTGGTTCCGACCTGATCAAGGCAGTGATTAACAGCCGTTTAGTAAAAGCCTATTTTATCACTGTAAAGCTTAACTAATTATGTGGATCTACTAGTGGGGGTCATCTGAATTAGGGACAGTTTTATAAATGGTAAAATGTTGCAGCCGGTGACTTTAAATAGCAATGAATGTTCCAGTCTCTGTAGTAGAATGGTGTCAAATGAAGCCCTGTGATCTAAAAGGACAAGTGCAGAAACCTTTGTCTGATGCTGATAAGTCACTAGTTACCTTCACCAAGACAGTTACTTTTTACAATGTCAAAATTTATAGTGATTTATGATTAATCTAACATTTCAGTTTGATCATTGTTGGTCATTTACTTGCTGAGTGCACACGGTGTCTTGATTTTGCAGGGATAAAACTGTGTTGACATTTTGCAGTTACATGTGAGGCAAGAAAACAGTGCCATTCAGACGGGAAGTTTGGAGTGATGCTAAGGTTTGATTCGTATCAATTTGTAAACATCACAGAAGGAGCCACTCAGCGTTAGCCTCAACAAAGAAACCTCATTTCCCTATAATCCTTATCAGAAAGTCTATGATGTACATTTGGATATTATCCATCTGACCATCATCTGTTAACTTGGATGACGTCAAAAAGCTGTTTATCTGATAGCATTCTCACACTCTACATGGCCAAGTTGACAATTGGCACTGGAATGCATCCCCTCTCAGCTTTGGAAGAAATTGCTTCCTTCCTTTTTGACTTTAAACTTCCTTTCTCATTAGTTCCCAACATGCCTAATGGTATTCTTATTTTCCTTTTCCTCTGCAAAACATGCTGTTATTATATTTTGCACAGTTAAGCACTACATATATATATTCTGATGTAGTAAATGAGAGGAGCACTACTGGAATCTATCTATTTTTATTTCATGATAACGTAATAAAGTAAACAAATAATATCATTTTCAAAAGTCAGACTGTTACACAATGAGTTGTCCCAGACTCCTCTATGTGAATTAGAAACTATGAAACTATGATCATGACCACAAGTGGGTAATTATACATTACACATAACACACAAAAGCAAAAACAATTTTTTTTAGGAAAAAACCTTTGTTAAAATGTACTTCTACTCTTTACTCAAGTATATTTTTGAGCTAGTAATCTACTTTAACTTCTTGCTTTAATACTTACACTTTCATTACAACTAGTCTGCTCTAAATGCAGGGATTTGAGTGTAGTAATAGAGGGGGGAACATCTGACATCTCCAGTTTTTTTAAAACTCCTTCTCTAACCCCTAGCATACCATACATGCATACCAAAGTTAGCTGCTCATACTGCAGGTATATAGATAGCCAGCAAACATGATCTTTTTTAAGTGTCACATTAATTTAGGAATTTTTAGCTATAATGGTGTGTTGAGTTTTTGTTTTTAAAAAATGTAAATTAATGATAGTTTAGCATATATGAAAAAATAAAATGGCACCTAACCTTTTCATTAAGTAGAATATGATATGATTAATCAGGTTCTTTTTGTAGTTAACCTTGAGCTGATCATGTAAATGATCATTTTTAATTTTACTTGAGCTATGCTTTTCAGGGCTCTACCCAATGCTTATTTATGACTTTGTTATCAAACATAGTATACTCTTATTCAGCATTGCATAATCACATTTTTCACACTTTCACACAGCTACAAAAATGTTAAGTTTAATGCAGGGTTGGACTGGGGAAAACCATTCAGGTCGGGGAATTCAATGCCAATTATAACCTCAGTCAGGCCAATTTTCAAGCGGGGGCCTGTGAGTTCCCTCACCAATAGAATGCTAGTTTCGAAGTCTTTATTTTCTACATTCTGGTGAATTTTCATGAATGTGCACCACAAACTAATGAGCCAATAACCATTAGAACAGTATACTGTTGGATGCATTTCAAATAAAACCATAAGTACTATACATCATTAAGACAAAGTTTGCCTTGTGCCCTCTACTTACTAAATCCACCCTTGAAGATGGAGCAGAGTTGTATGCAAGAATAAATAAATTAATGAATAAATAATTAATAAAATAAAATATAATAAAATAAAAAAAAGTATTTCTGTGGCTAGTGAGATTATATAAAGAGGAAAATGTCATTGTAACATATGTTGTAACGTTTCTCACTGGATAATATCAATTTGGACATTTCTGGTGCTGGCTGGATACTACATACTGTTTCATAATGCGTTGTGCATTAATTTTTATTGCCAGGCAGAACTTGCCAGGCCAGCAGGTCATTTAGCAGGCCAATACACCAGAAGAAGTCCCTGTGCTCCCAAGGCCAGTCTGGGCCTGGTATAATGTCTGGAACAATCAACATCCATCTGCTCAATACAGCTTCTCAAACTTTACATGCAGTTGGTGCAGATATTCATTATGGTCCTATACAGATATGTCCCTGGCCCAGTCTCACCTTCTTCCCACAGGCTTAAAACTGTTAACAGTGATTCCTTACCTGCAGATACATCTTTTCATTGCTGAAACTGCTAGTGGCTAGTGTGAGTGGCTCAATAAAGACATATTTAGTTCCACAGACAACACCATAAATCATCTCATCCACGCTGCCCAAGTCAGACAAAACTATTTTTTCTTTACCTTTACATGTTATGACGGTTTCTGACTGTGGGAAATTAAGAACATCATTTAAAAAAATTGAGACATAATGAACCCTTTTTGACTATTGGTAGGGAAAGTTATGTTAAAATTCTGTTTGTGGACTATGCAATATTACCATCTCGATTCATTGCAAAGCATTAAAACCTGGGACTCAGTTTCACCCTGTGTGAGTTATCCCTCATATATCTCAGTGGCAGACCCAAGACGGTGCATGAGGGCTGCCATGCTTCATCACCTCTGGCTATCAACACAAAAGGCTTCCCAAGGTTTTGTCTTGAGCCCCGGCAGTCCTACTATAAATAAAATAAATATGGGGAACTGAGAAAACTACAATTACCCAAAAAGTTTGTTTATATTCATCACTTATGCACAGTTAGCACTAATGTGTTTTTTATTGTGATCTTCCTTTACTGTACTAAAGTAAGAGTGTTGGGCTAGGGTGGTTGATGGCTTTAAAATATACTGGAAATATGATTTAGAATGTAATACCTATGTCGTGGGGTGTAGAGCAGGTGAACCCAAGTAAGTACACTTAAAACGAGGAGACTGGGATAGGGTGAAAACAGTATTTATTAACAAAGGTGGGGGGGAGACAGATGCAGGTATTAGGAAGCTGGAAAAGGTAGCTGGGAAACTGGGTAGGGACCCAGGGGATCCCTTCCCTGCTCTCAAGGGCAGGGAAGAAGGGCTGATGACTGAAGGTGACAGGAGACAGGAGTCAGAGATGGAGCAGATGTGACTACAGGACACAAGGTTATGTAAGGAGAGAAAATGGCAGCAACAGGAAATGAATTAAAAAATGGAAATAAATTTTAAAAATGTCTTGAAGCATAGTAAACACATGAATGGAAGTTACTGGGCTGAATAAAGCAAAGACACACACTAACGTCTACTGTTGTGGATAAAGCAAGATGATACAGTTTGACATTTATTGTTAGTTTGACTACATCATATATCAAATATACATGATTTAACATGAATGATATGAATGAAAAGTATCCATATAGTAATATTCATATAAAGTTTTCATGTGCACCTGCTAGGCATGGGAAAGTCAAGAACTCTCAAAAAGCTGCCACCATTAAAAAAGATGTTTTGGAAGACAAGGAGTGGAGTGTTGTCCAGTGTGATAAAACACCATTATTTCGGACCAAATTATATATATTTTTTAAATGGGATAAGCTCGATATAAGCAGGGTACATAGCAGTTTGAATTTTCTCTTCAGTTTACTGGAAGGAGATATTTGTTGAATGTTGGGGTTGGGTTCAGTGTCATTCACTGGCCCTGCCCTGAATTTTTCATCCAACACTAAATCGATAGAGCTGAGGTGGAGCCTGTGAACAGTTTTAACTTGCATCAGAATCACAGAGAACCTCTAATGAACATCACACATCTTTACCTGAGTAAAACGAAAGGGCCAGGGACAGCTTTATTTATAAGAAAAGATAAGGAGGCAAGGAGGCAGCATTCTGAATGGAAACATTATAAATTGACTTGTGATGTGAAGGGGCCAGAAGAGTAGAGCTGTGCAGCAGGTGACTGAAGTTTATTTAGACATTGTGCCAGAGCTGCCCTGAACTCAAAAACACATGGCAATGTTCACCTTTTCCAAAATCAGCATGGCAGTGGCACAGCTAGTTGAAATTTTTGGGTTAACCTGGCCACGCTCCTGATAATAGATCCAGTCCTGCTGCCATACTATGAACAAAAGGTACATCGTGGAGCTAATTCATTTCATATGCAGCTCCACAGCCAAACTGGACATAATGGTAATTCATGTTAATGAGGTCAAATGATATACAGAGCAAGGCAAACATATTGTAACGCACACTTCACGACTTTCTTCTTATTGACAAGATGATGACATTCAAATTTTTGCTTAAAGAGGCAGGGTAGGTGTCCATAAAAATATTTAATTTTGCATTACATTTTTCTGTGCTTACTTCTTGACAAAGAATATAAATTTGTAATAATCTAAAGCCAGTGGTAGGATATTACTCATTTAGCCTACCCCAGTCTGTTAGCTGGGTCCCTTGATTTCATTCCCAGGGCTCCATATATTTCACAGGCTGCAGAGAATGTCACCACAACCATCATAATAATCTTCATTACCACAGTAGCCTATTTTTTTATTGGCTGGGATGACCGGTGTCCTTAATTGTACTATCAAGGAACAAATTTCAGATGCTTGCTTGCCATTTTATAATAAGTCAGTGCACTGAAGTTCTGTAGAAACAAAATCACAACATTTCACAACATTCATGAAATAATCCTGGTTGGAAACAAATAAGTGAGATTTGAAAAAAAGAAGGAGTTGATCTAGGAATACACTCATGTGCACAATAAAATTTAGGCCTACCTTGAAATGAATGACTTCAGTCATGCTTTTCAGCACCAAATTGCAAGTTAGTTCTGTGAGGCTTCAGCTCATTGTTTGAATTTGGGCAAAGGCTGCTTAGACATGACCGGTGTCCTTAATTAGTAGAAACCTTACTCTTAAGAACCTTAAGAATATTATTTACAATACCCATCCCAGCCACAGCCTGGTCAAAAACGCTTGGTAAAAAATGGTCAGTGGGTTCTGGGACTCACCTGCAGTGGCTGGCATGGATCCAGGTCCATAACTGCTGTCTCAGTGGTAAGGAGGACTTGATTGGGTCTGTTCCACCTGTATGTTCTCTAGTTCTTCCTATTAAGCTCTTTTACTGCCTTTTACCATGGTCTAATAGCCTGGCCCTGGCGACAGTGGGGAGGAAAAACTTCATTTTGACGGGCAGAAACCTCTGTACAGATCCAGAGAAAGAGAGGGGGAGACAGAGATGCACAGAAACAGTGATACAACAGACACTATATTGGCAGAAATTTAACCATTAAAAGTTACAGTGCATGATACTATGAAGGTCAAATGTGAGTGTATAATAATGACAGTGTGTAATAATAACAGAATCTTGATAGCTAAAGGCTCTAAAATGCAATATGTCACATTCCCATCGGCTGGTATCATTGAGTTTTGACAGGACCAACTGGTGTTAAGTGGTCTCCTAAAAAGGATTTCAGAGGAGCTGAGATCACTTTAACCTTTGCTCTTATGTGCATTAAAGCAATCAGAAGTGCTTTTGTTTATGTCAGACCTGCTTCATTTGACCATTTGACCAGTTTGTTTTGCAATGTGTTATTTTCTTGATTCTGATGTATGGTGTTAACACTATATCTGTGCAATTTTTTCATTACAGGAAACATTGCATGTGATGTCAGATCAGCCCCAGAGCAGCTGACCAAATTCTTTTCTACCATTCAATTTGGCACTCTATTTAAACTGCTGCAACCTGCCTGCTTTTTGCAGCTTCCTCGGCATGCTGCCTGATGCTTGCTCTGTTCTACTGAGTTTTACTGCTGTTCTCCCTGTCTCATGCTTTCCATATATGCATATGAAAGAGGAAGGAAGTCCCAGAGTCACAGAGCCATACCGCCAAATTTTTATCTTGTAATTGTGATTGCAATAAACTTTTTTGACTTAAGTGGTTCTGACTAAAATATATAAAAGGTTTTCACTTTGTCATATTAACAAAGT
The DNA here is from genome assembly GCA_029814765.1 of Acanthurus leucopareius. Lineage (NCBI taxonomy): Eukaryota > Metazoa > Chordata > Actinopteri > Acanthuriformes > Acanthuridae > Acanthurus > Acanthurus leucopareius. The sequence continues at coordinate 5,125,720 of JAQMCX010000023.1, forward strand.
GTTCTTACATTACTGAGCATATTTCCATGAGTAGTGTCTTCCCTTCTACATTATACATATATTTTTTCACAGTGTTTGACATTACAAAATGTGGTATAAATTACACTGTATTATAATTTTGGCCAGCCTGGGTTGTGGGATGCCTGTTTTGTAAACTGATTTAATCTATCCAGATCTGGACTGTCATACTTGGCATCACTGTTATCATTTTGTCGCCATTGTTACAAACTGTGAGAGACCGTTTTGAACTGCTTTGTTCTCTACAGCTTTATCTCTGTTATATGCTTATTTTCTATTTTCTCTGATCTTATGATAATAGCAATTTAGTGATTATCTACCTTATTTGAATTATTAATCACTGATAAGTGGGATAACTAAACAATGTGTGTCAACTTAGGGAAGCTGGTTGGGTGGCTGGTTGATCTACTGCAGTCCGCTATCCATCTATGGTCATGGATTGAAGTAATAGAAAAGGGGTTAGCAGTTTTGAAAGTTCTAGCTCTCTTGCAGGGTTTTTTTTGATTCTTTCTAATGTTATTTTCTTTTGCTGTGGTTCTTATAGGGTTTAGGTCAAGATTTTTTTAAGTGGGGGGCCTAAATGGATGACTGTAATTTTTTGCTTTAAGCTATAATTTGTGATGGTCACAGGATGTAATCTCAGGATTTGAATTCTTGAAAGTGGTTAGACTGGTTATTGTCAAAACTGAGATCATTGGAAGGAAATTCACTTTTTTTATCCATATATGCTCCAAATAATTTTGACAAAGTTTTCTACAGCAATTTAACAAAAAACATGTTGGATGAATATTAAAGAATTGGGTATTCTTTTATACTCGGAGGCAGCTTTAATGTTCTCTGGAATTTAACTGATAACCGACACATCTCTGATGTTTCTTTACTACCCATTGTACTGTCAGACCATAATAATCATGTTTGCTTTACTGTTTGCAATGCAACTATGTCTTATACTAGAACTGTCTCCATCAAAAACTACTCAGTCCCACTCACCTGAGTCAGTGAAGACCCAAATTTGATTTTTGATAGAAATGTACTCACAACATATAGTTAAGTATTGCACATGTGCTAACCATTTTATTTATGACTGCTTTGTCAATTAGGGCCAATTAAGGTCAATAAGGCTTTGTTTCAAAACTGAAGCTGGATCAGCACTGACTGTCTGTGACCAAACTGTGTTGAAGCTGCGTTACTGTGTATTTAACCAGTTCAACCTGGCATTAGCACTGCAGCTAATATGTGTAGCAGCTATTGTAAGCTTTGGCACTGGGGTATATGTTAATTAGGGTTAGTCACTGGGGTTGGGTACCAACTCAATGTTTCTAAGGATAACAACCAAATTAGTATCAGTATAATCAGTGCTACCAGATATCTCTTCACATAAACAAAACAGTGCTACATACAGTATTAATACCACCATAGAGAGAAAGACACGAGGAGGGAAGTCACCCCAAATCAAAGTCACCCCAAGTCACCCCAGCTGTCTGAATTTCCTTATTGACATGCTATTTAGTTTACTATAATGTCCAAAACTTTGATATGAAACCAATAGAGTAGATGTGCTTCATATAGGGGGCAGGGCCAACTCAACTCTTTAAGGGGTGAAATCAAGTCAGCACTTTCACCGGATCAAACCAGGTCTACATGCAAAGAATGGGACCTAAAGCTCTATTTGTGCCTTTATTGGGCAAGAGCACACATTAACAAACTTATCCAAATCTCACAAACCGGTTTGGAGGAAGTCCTACATATTTTATAGCACTGACTTGAATAAATAATTAAAACAAGAATTTTGATTACAACCCTCTCATTTAATTTATCATATAAAAAAATTTAGTATATATTATAATTTAGTATATAGAATTAGTGTCCCCTACAAAATTTCAAGAAAGCAGCCCCAGTAGCACATTTGACATAGAATTACGGAAATTGATAGGCTTATGCATTATGGTAAGACCTACAAAGACACCTCTCCTCCTAGAGATTTAATCAGATGAACTTGAAATTTGTTTTATACCCTCTTTAGACCTTTGTCATGTAAAGTCATCAAAAGCTTTAGTTTGCAAGTAATTCTGTGGCTGTTGCATGGCTATTTTGAGCATTTCACCATGAAAAAAAAACGTTTGTAACTTCAATATACAATGTCCTATATGCACCATATCCACCTCAAATTTGATCAGACAAACCTTAAAACCTTGATGATGATATGCTGCGACTCCTGTTCATATACATCAAACTGTGTAACTGTGGCATTGCTCCCCCTTCCCCCCTCCCGACTGGTACCATGGTGCAAAGGCCTGTTTAACACAGCTTTAATTAGAGTACTTTGTGCAGGGACCCTATTAAAATGCAAGGAATCATTAGGGCTTTAGTATAGAATGGTGTGGGGGACATATTGAAATTCAAGGAATTTTTTTTTCTCAATAATGAATGGCCTTTTTTTACACAAAAAAACTCATGACACTTGGCAGATGCATCAGTCGATTGTGAAAATTATGTATTCTAAGTCGTCTACAAAATGGCTTATTATGGCGTACTTGAATCTATTAATAAAAAGCTGGAAGTACTCGGCTTGCTTCATCAGGAGATTAAAGACCTAAAAGCAAGTTTGGAGTTCACTCACCAGCAAATAAATTACCTTCTGAGGGACAACGCCGAGCTTCATTCAACACTAACATCAGTTTCATCTGAGGTAGACCTTCTCAGAAAAGAAAAGAAAATTTTGAAAGAAACTGACCTCGACATCCAAACCAGAAGTGTGCGGAATAACTTGATCTTCACTGGCATCCTCGAGAACGCACTGAATAATCCTGAGGCCCTGGTTAAAAACTTTATGATATCTACTCTGAAAATACTCATGGACTCAGCGAATAACATCACTTTCCACCATGTTCACCGGCACCACCCAAGGAGGAAACTGTCCCCATCCTATTATCGCTAACTTTGAAGCTGAATTTGCTGAATTTCAAGCAGAAAGTGTTCATGAAGAGCAAAGGATGGGAGCTCAAAGGTACGACTTTTGGGATGAATGCCCAGTTTCCCAAGGAAATCAACGAGAAGTGTAAAGTCTTATACCCTATATTGAAGGGCCACAGACAAAAGGGAAAACAGACTTCACTCATGGTGGATATACTGTATATAGACTGTATATAGTGAATAAACTGTATATAGACTGTTCCAGTACACCAACATCACCCCATGGCTCTTCTAAACAGATAAGTATAGTAAAAATAGAAACCATGGGTTAAATGTGTGTGATTAGATAAACATATCTTCAACCTACTGAAAAAAAAAATGTCTCACTAGGTGTAAATGATTCACTGTACACACTTACAAACTTTTAGGACTCCTTCCCTCTATTCCTTTTTTCTTCACCCCTTTTTCTGTGTCTCCCTATCCTCCCCTCTCCATACAACTTACTCACCCCTCCCTCTCTACACACACATACCTTATGTAGCTCCTTTGTTTGTTGGATAAAGCCAGCTTATTGTGCTGGCTTTATCCATGACTTTGTTGTTATGCTCCCAGGCTTTGCTGTATATTTATAAGAGATCTCTTATGTTTTTGCTGTGCTCATCCATCACCAATAGCCATACATTTACAACAGACTAGCCTAGCCTAGTCAGACGAGCATGAACTGATGAAGCCCCTTGGATTAGAGGCGAAACGTCATAACAGACATATTACAGTTGCCTTCGATTTATTTGCCCAGAATAATGACCTGGATGAATGAGAACATGCACAGACATTTACAACACAACACCTCACAATACCGCCCAACTACATCCTCAACTCACTGTTGGTAACACTCCACACACAAATAACAACAGACAGTTTATATAAAAAATCACACACAAATCATTCTCTGCATCCATACATAAAAATAAAATGTCTCTTTTTATGTTGCAGTTAACACTGTTATCCTGGAATGTACATGGCATTTGCTCACAGGCAAAAAAAAAAAATAGCATTCTGGACTATGTCACAAAATTAAAAGCAAATATTTTCCTATTACTGCTGTAACCCATTTATTAAAATCAGAAGAAAATTGTCTAAAACATTCAAATTTGAATAAATATTTTTCATCTTGTACAACAGTCAACAAAGAGGAGTCTCCATTCTTGTCCACAAAAGATTACTCTTCACTTAGAACAAGACAGTAACAGATCCAGAGGGCAGACATTCAGTCTTTTCACACATATCTGACTTACTAGCTAATTCAATAGTTATCAATGGAGGTGACTTCAACACAATCCTAAATCCATCAATAGATAGGTCCAGTTACTCAGTACATACAAAACAATCACAATCAGCCAAAGTAATACAGGAGTACATGGATGATTTTGGACTTGACGATGGCTGGAGACTCAAAAATCTGTCAAAGATATACTTTCTCATACTTTCTTAATTTCTTCTCCTCATGGTGCATTTTCTCCCCCGGTGCATCAGTCATTTTCAAGAATTGACTTTTGTCTCTCAAACTATTCTATGGCACAAAGGATTTGCACTGGAATTCACCCAGTTATTATCAGCAACCATGCACCAGTTTCTCTCTAACCTCAAACCATCCCCAACTTGGCGCTTTAAAATATTTTTAATTAAAGATCCAGATTTTGACAAGACAGTGAGGAGGGAATGGGCAAACTTTTTAGAAATAAACGACAGTCTAAACTTATCTACATCTTTACTTTGGGAGGCTGGGAAGGCTGTAATCAGAGGCAAAATTATATCGTACTCGTCCTACAAGAAAAAAACAGGAACAACAGGCAGAAAAAAACATCCAAGAAAAAATTAAACTAACAGAGGAATATACAGTAAATCCAAGCGACCACTTATGGACCCAGCAACAAAATGCAAAACTACAACTAGACAAAGAAAACAGAGTTTTTACTGCAGCAACCGAGAAATAACATTTTTTAACACAATGACAAATCAGGCAAATTTCTTGCAAATCAACTTCAACACAATAAAAAAAAACCTTCATAAGAGCAATTCAGGATCCATCTGGCAAATATACACAATCACTATAGGAAATTAATCATATCTTTTACACACACTACCAAAACTTATATTCAGCAGCAGACGACTCAATCCCAGAAGATATTCAGGCTTTTCTTAACAACCTAAACCTACCTCAGTTACCAACAGAACACAAAAACCTCTTAGACACACCGCTGACCATTAATAAATTACAAAGAACCTTAGACAGTATGCCTGTGGGCAAGGCGCCTGGTCCAGATGGCTTCCCCACTGAATTTATAAAATGTTTCTGGTCAATGTTGGCACTCCTCTTCCTTAGGACAGTGACAGAGATTAAAAGCAAAGGTTATATAAGAACCCACATGAATATCGGGGCAATCAAATTATTATTAAAACCAGAAAAAGAACCCACACTTCCTTCTACCTACCGCCCCCTGTCACTAATTAATACTGACATCAAAATTATCTTAAAGCACTTGCTTCTAGATTGAAGTCAATTATCTTATCAATAATTCACAGTGACCAAACAGGATTCATTAAAGGTTGGCAATCTTATAACAATGTCAGAAGGCTTCTAAATCTGATCAGCATGCTGCAGTGCCACAACACAAAAGCAATTGTTTTGTTGCTCGATGCAGAAAAAGCTTTTGATGAAGTAAACCGGTAAGTAAACTCTACAGAGGGGAACCAGACAAGGATGCCCACTTTCACCCTCACTGTTTTCAGTATTCATCAAGCCGCTAGCAACAGCAGTTTGTCAGAACACCAACATCATAGGTTTCCGCTCCATCTCAGAACACAAAATTAATTTATACCCTGTTGGTATTTTACTTAATATACAAGAACCCAAAACGTCACTAAAGGAAGTATTTAACCAAATAACAGTTTTCTCTCAACTTTCTGATTATTCTATCAACTGGTCAAAATCAACAATACTTCCAATAACCTGCGGACCAAAACCCACACTACCCTCTCCCCACAGGAAACATTAAATATCTAGGCATAAATATTTAACCAAAACTATCAAAGTTAGTCCATCTGAATCTTCAGCCTGCTTCTGGACAAAATCTATGGCGACCTGAAACGTTGGAACTACCTTCCTATCTCCTTTCTGGGACGTATTGTCACTGTTAAAATGAAAATCTTACCCCAAATCAACTACTTCTTCTCCATGATCCCATTCAAAATGGTTCCAAATATTAAACTCTGGGATTACAAAATTCTACTCTAAGAACAAAAAAAAGTCTATTGTTGGGGGCATCTAAACCCCCTTCAGAAAAATAAATCTGAAGGGGGTTTAGATGCTCCCAACTTCATGCATTATTACTTAGCTAACCAGTTACAGTACCTCATCAAATGGTTGCATCCAAAAGACGACTATAATTCTTGGATTGAACTAGAGCAGTTAGACCGCAACAATAATAAATTGTCTAACCTCCCTTTTATCACCGTTACACTCAAACATCATAACTGCTACAAAAACCCACTGATTGCTGCCACCTTGACCGTCTGGTGGAAAACAAAGGAGATTACAGACACACAACTAGACTTCTCCCCAATCTGGCACAACCCCAACTTCGAGAATAACAGAAAACCTCTTCATCTAAGTACATGGGAGCAGAGATGAATTACCCACCTCCATCACCTTTACCATGACAACATGCTAATTTCATATACAAACTTACTCCAGACATTTTATATAAAAATTGGAATTATCCTTTAATATCTAGGTGTAATAAAGACAACTAAGAAGAGAACCCCCGCAATAACATTCCATGCCTACCGTAATTTTCGGACTACTGAGCGTACCTGAGTATAAACCACTAAATTTAAAAAGAAAAAAGATTTTGTACAAATATAGGCCGCACTTGTCTATAAGCCACAGATGTTGACATTGTAACATGGGATATTTACACAGAAAAATATAATGCAGAAAGATTTTTTTAACTTTTAATTCAATAAATGTATTTTTCTGAACACTGCCTGTAACATGGCTGGTTAAAAAAATAAAAAATACAGTAGCCTACCAGAAAAGTCATTGATCGCTGTCTTCACTATCCATGATAAGGGCATGTGCATGAAGCACAAAATGACTGATCTGAAGAATTTCGTGTAAGTGCATTTAATGTAATTCGAACAGTTCCATTGATCAACTGTGACCTGTTCGGTAATTTCATTGGTCTGATGTGACGAGGCTGAGTGTATTGGTGGCATGAAGCTCTTTAGCCCATAAAAATCCATAAATTAGCCGCATCATTGTTTAAGCCGCAGGGTTTAAAGTGTGTGAAAAAAGTAGCGGCTTGTTGTCCAGAAATTATGGTAATAACATCTTCCTTGTTTTTGCTATGCTAACCAATGACATTATCCTCTCTCTTCCGTGTTACAGAATGTGAATGCCACTGCCATCAAACTGAAGACAGCAGGAGAGCCAAGACTCTGCTCACTGTAAAAAAAAGTTGTAAATAAAGAAAAATAGACCAAGCTGTAAAATAAAACCTCATTTATTATTCTCCACAAGTTACAAAAAAACAAAGACATTAAGAAAGTATAAAAGACCTTGCATTTTCAATTGAACCTGTAAACTGTTTGAAAAAACAAAGTACAGTACTAGAAGCAGCAAACAATATAATAAAACAAAATAATAGCAAACAAACAGTTAGTAAATTCTCATAAATGAATTTTTTAAAACTTTTTTACAAAAATGTGCAGAGCAGGAGCATAAGCTAATTGTTGAATGTTGCTGTCTTCTTAGCAAATTTGCATTAGTCTTCGAGGTATGAAACCTGTGTATTATCACTGAACATTGAGTAAAGTATCCCAGATTCTCCAAACTACACAACAAGGAATAACCACTCTGTTGCCCTTATCAAGCTGACCATACTGCCACAAGACATACTGCCTGTGAGTTGTGTGTCTTTACTGGCGCTGCTCCATGCCTGACCCTTGGTCTTCACCTACCGCAAAGATATCATTCAATGCAAGTCGCAGCACACCCTCATCCAGCATATACAGGTCCTTGAACACTGACCCGCTGATGCAATTTTCTAGCCTCTGTATGCAGCATTTTCTGTCTATGTATGAAAGCATTTCTCTGCAGTTAGTGCAAGTGCACCAATGTGGTTATCCTGATGGGGTTGCAGAATTTGGATCAAGCCCAAAGAAATATCGGACATCAAAAGTTAGTCCTGGAAGCCTCAGTGTCACCTTTTCTAGTGAGCTGATCCTTCTGGTTTGATGTAAGGCCTGATAGTTTAGCCTGCAAATAACAATTGGTAAATTATCACTAACAAAATGTCTTTCTTCCAATGTGCACTTTATCATGTGGCTAAAAATTACAGGGAAATCAAATAAAAATACACAACCCCTCATTTCAGATGTTCTAGCCTCCTAGAGCTGGGTTACTCTTTCCAGGTCTTCCAAGCCAATGTCTGGTGTCCTTGCTCGACCTCTGCCTCAGCCCTGGCACCAGCCCCTTTGTCTAGAACCTTCGTCTAGCACCCCTCCCCCTCCCTCCTCGACGTCCTCTGCCCACAGAAGAAGCCCTGGAATCAGACGAACTGTAACTTGAGTTAAGAATGCCCTCTATCTTAAAGCTAAGGTCTTGCACTGAGATGCTCTGTGAGGGAAGGACAGAAAATTGTAAGGAAGTTAAAAGAATAAAAAATACAAAGTGATTTTTTTTCATGTTGTTGCTTCGTTTTTGGCCTCTTAGCACACAGTAAGAGGCAAATCACTGTGAATAGTGCATGGAAGTTCAAGTCAAAGCAGACATCAGGCCGACTGTAATTTAAGGTAAAGTTAGTCTACAAAGTTCAAATCGTTCTCTTTTTGCGAAATATAGTTGCATATGCCAGTGCTAGTTATATTTTGTTTATGCTGCTCACAAAACACTATATACTGCATAAAATGAATGAATAAATTAGTCTTAGAAAAAAAAAACTTGCAGAGGGTGATTTGAACAGTCTAAAAACCTAAATCATGTAACGTTAGCTGCCCTGTGATCTGTTAATGCAGAAAGTTAGCAGAAATTTCTTTATCACTTGCCAGACAGCAGTATTAACTGGTTTATAAATAAGTCGGCATATAATGTTAGTGTGGCTGCTGGCTCATAAATATAAATGCATAACATCTACAGACCACACTGGTAACATCAGCTTGCTCAACATAGTTACGAAAAACTAATCATTAAGTTGAAGGCTTATCAGTTACTTATAATGTTAGCCTACAAATGTTTCAAGAAGGCACCGAGAGTTAACATGTTCCAACGCCACAATACATAACCTCATAGATATGCATCCTTCAAACAGCTGTTTTTTAAGAAATAGAAAAGAAAGTCAGGTGAGATGTGTTATAAGAACATTGTGTCCTCCTCTACCTCTCTTCCGAAACAAATGCATGTGGGAACCGGCAGCCACACTTGTGTGTGTGTGTGTGTATAGATACACACACACACAAAGCAATACACGCATATACACGCATATACACAAATACACACACACACACACACACACACACACACACACACATACACACATATATATATATAATTCTCCTTTTGCGAATACTGGCTCTCACCGTGGTTCGGTGGAGTCCCAAAGCCTTAGAAATGGCTTTCTAACCCCTTCCAGGCTGATAGATGTCAATGATTTTGTTTCTCATCTGTTCTTGAATTTCTTAAAATTGCATCATAATGTGTTACCTTTGGAGATCTTTTATCCTACTTCACTTTGTCGGACAGGTTCTATTTAAGTGATTTCTTGAT